>JARHVA010003094.1:137500-530000 GCA_037957365.1 Torreya grandis
AATGAATTATTTGTATATACAATATATATTACTGTGCCTCCTCCTTAATCTTATACATTTCTTTCATTGCTTCTCGAGTTGAATCTACAAAAACATAGAAATCCTCTATGTATTCTATTGGGCCAGTTGCATTCTTTTTGGCCTTTTTGGCCAAGGAAAATATTTTTTCCCTTTGTTCAAAATATATATCCTCCCAGGTATTTATGTTCATCTCATTCATATTTTTTACCCTCATAATGATGTCACTCTACCTATCAAACTAGGTAGAGACTATGGGTAATTCTGTAATAAACAAATTCTATCTCTCTTCCCTTTGGCCTTATATCTCTTTAACCCATTGGGGAATAATAAATTACCCTTATTATTTTGGTTTACTTTCAACTTTATAGGTAGAGGGTGGAGCGATCATTGGATGGGGAGTTACTATTAAAGATAATAATGAATAACTTATTTGAATTTAGAGTTGTAGATGTAGATAAACAACTCTTTTCCATGGTGAGGCTTCCCTTATTAGGAATAGCCTAACATTGGTGCTCACATTTGTATATTTAATGTAAGGAAAATTACTATTTACTGAATATTATTTATCGTATGGTGAATTAGTAGTTAGTTATTATTATTAGATTAGTAAAATATTTTATTTATAGAAATAATATATTCTAGGTGTACATGTATCTCTATTACTAGGTTAGTTTTATTAGTGTTTTGTAGTTACATGAATATATTTTAATAAAAATATATTTCATATATAGTGGTTTGGTTAATAGATTGAATTATTATAGGGAGATATAGATATTATGGTGGAGATATAATCTCCCCAATTATAGGAGACTTTTCCTATATAACTTTGTAATATCCCATATGAAGATATATGAAATGAAATAATATTATGGTGTGTTAAATATTATCTATGTTATTTGGTGTTTAGCTCTTTTATTTTTGTGTTAATTTTATTTAGATTTGAACTAGTCTCATTATCTAGTATTAGAGTGGGTCATTCAAGATCTATGAAAAATGGTATCATAAGAATCATTAAAGGAAATATCATGTATCTATGTTGTCCCAATTAATGGAGAGGACTAATTATTAATGTTCTTTATAGAATTTTTAGATTGGCATGATAGTTCAACTCTATATGTTTGATCAATTTTGTCATTAACAAACTCAGACTAACTGGAACACATGTGTAGGAGGAGAGATGTTAGGTCTCAAAAGCTATTACATAGAAGGTTTTATGGCATCACTTTAAATTCTCTATCATTCATCTCTGTAGTTTAATTTTATGGGCCTAATACCTACCATACTTATCTCTTAGTCAAACCTATACTTTGGTGGTTTGTTTACATTATTTATAGATTGGAGCATTGATTGGGATAAAAGGAGATTGATTTGGATACATTCATCATCACACAATCCTATTATCACATATTATTTATATATCCATTCTTTAAATTGGTAATATTTGTTTGATGTTGGCATTATGTACTTTGGCTTTGTCTCTATAGACTTATAATAGTATATGTATATGGTTTTTAAATTGAATCAAGAAAAAATAATTATGCACTTCAAGATGTAGATATAGCTCAACACAATTGACTATTATCTGATTTTACCTATGTCTTCTTAATGCAAGCTTGAGATCATACAAGTTTGACTAATTAGCCTTTATAATAAGGCATGCCAGTTAAGTCATTAGTTTAAGGGATCCAAAACTACCACATCAAACTTGACCTCATAGTGTATCAATGACATTCTGATCGATGATCTATATCAGTGTATTTTAGCCTCTTCATCAAGCATGAACTCTGGATAATAATTCAATGAGCTCAACCAACACATTGAGCAACCCAAATTAGTTTTAGTTTGTCAACATTGAGTATAGGTATGTCACTAGTTATTTTGAATAATAAACTTTTGATTGTCATTTATGTCTTAGTTTAAAATAGATTTAGGATTAGTTAAGTTATTTAATTATTGAGTGAAGAGTCAGTTATTTAAGTCATTAGTTTTGATTTAGGTAGTTTAGATATATTTTATAGATCATTCCTATTTAAAAAATCTAGAATTATTTTGAGTTTCTTTTTTGAAGTTTGGTCTATAGATTTAAATAAATAAATTTGTAATTAAATTGTTATTATAAATCTAATTTCATTTATAGTCATTGTCATCTTATTGGCAATGTAGTGTCAATAATATGTAAATGTGTCTTTTATTTAATAAATTCAATATAGAGTCCTTTGGTCATAATTTCAAAAAAAATTGAATTAAAAATGAGTCAAAAGTATGTCAAAATCAAAATCAATTATTTATATAAGGATGCATTTTTGGGTAACCCCAACGTCTTGAGTCAAATGTCAAAAGTGTCAATATTATGGGGGGTTGTATTTAAAAAATAATATAATGAACTTCATCAATGTTTTTGCCAAGTGAATAGATTTATCTACTAGAGGATGGAGGAAATGGAGGCTGGAGATTTCAGAGCCTCTCATTAGTCACCAATGACAAGGCCCCAGATGATTTGATGACATATTTTGTGTGGTGTGATTTTCCCATTTTTCCACTATGTGTGTGAAAATAAGAATAAAATTACATTCATGTTAAAGTATTGAAATAAGTGAGCTTTTATTTATGTATTCCCCTTATGGTAAAAATAGTGATGAGGAATAAAATAATGATGTAGCATTATGTAAGTTATTGGTTAACCTATAAAACCTTCTTGATGTTTTTAGTTTTTGGTTAACCATATGTAAAACCATCCTTTGTTTTTAGGTTAGTGGAAAATTTAGTGTAAAACCATCCATTATTTGTAAGTTATTGGTAAACCAAGTGTAAAACCATCTGATATTTTTAAGTTGGTGGTTAGCTAAGTGAAAAACGATCGTTTGAGTTTGGTGAGAGTTACAATATAGGATAATGTCTTTCCCATGTTCAAACTAAGGGGTGGAATGTTAGGAATAGCCTAACATTAGTGCTCATATTTGTATATTTATTGTAAGGTAAATTACTTTTTATTGAATAGTATTTACCATATGGTAAGTTAGTAGTTGGTTATTATTATTAGGTTAGTAAAATATTTTGTTTATAGAAATAATTTATTATAGTTTTACATGTATCTCTATTAACAGGTTAGTTTTATTAGTTTTTGGTAGTTACACTAATACATTTTTTATATAGTGGGTTGGTTATTAGATTGATTTATTATAGGGAGATATGGAGATTTTGGTGGAGATATGATCTCCCCAATTATAGGAAATACTTTTCTTATATAACTTTATAATATATTATATGAAATTATATTATATTATGGTGTGTTAAATATTATATCTATTATCTATTGTTTGGCTCTTTTATTTTTGTGTTAATCATACTCAGATTTGAACTAGTCTCATTATCCCTCGATGGGGTGACTTCAGCCACATATTTAGTCAAGCCTAGAGTTTTTAAAATTATCAATGTAGCTAACTATGTAGGTGTGAACTGTGACATTTGTAGTTCTAATTAAGCTAAAGATGTAGTAGGGACACTAACAAAACTTTAGGATTATAAATGTAAATTAAAACTAAATTATCAAAATAGACTCTTTTTTTGGAGTTGTTATTGGTATGTATGTTTAAAGAATAAAAGAATCAATTAAACTAGAAAGTGGAGGCTTTGGAATAGCCAAAGGAAAATGTATAGATTGATTATTTACAATAGTAATAAATTAAAAAAGGGAATAAACTACATCTTATATGTTTTGTCTTTCCTCTTTAGTGAGGATATACTAGCCTAATACTCTAGCTAGAGTTTCTTCTTCCTACAAACTTCCTAGGCTCATTGCTTTGGCATTTCTAATTTTGCTTGCTCATCTACTTCTTCTAGGGTTCCCTCCTCATTTGACCTTGGTTTTGGTCTTGTCATTATTTATAAATTTATTTTCTCCTCATATGTATCATCGTCCATTAATGATATTACATGTCCATGTTCATAATCCTCTACTTCCCCCTCATCAAAGGATTCTTATGGAGAAATAAGACCTAATGATGGTATTTCCTCTAGTTACTAAATTTTGGAGGAGGTTGGAATAACTTTGGACTTCCTTTTTTAAGTGAATATGGGGGGATGGTAGGTGAATGGGATGATGAGACAAATGATGGAGCCACAGTAGTAAGGACTAATACTACATGTGATGGTGAAAGTATGGAGAGTGAAACTATAGTGGTGAAATAAATAACAGATGGAGATGGAATTAGTTGAGGGGATGGAGGAGTGGATGGGAGATATGATAATGAAGCTTGAAAAAAATTTAGGAGGTTCACATATCTAGGTTTTATAAGTGGAAGGAGAGGTACCATGGAGAATTTTCTATTTTTCCCATCTAGAGGAGGTGTAATCCTTTAAACTATAGTAGATGTGCAAAAAATGGTGGTAGTGGCTATATGTGTGGAGGCTAGATGGGGACTAGGGAAACCTCTAAGAATTTACTTTATGATTTGGATGTTTTCCTCCCTTTGGCTGCTACACTCTCCCTCTTATAGATTAATTTATTATCTTATAGGGGAAGGAGACCAGTCTTATCCTACTGAGTCCTAAGACTATGTTGGAGACTATTAATGGCTCTAAGCTTTTTTTTCATTCCTTACCATTTAGTTTTCCTCTTCCTTGGTAATGTCTAGGTCATACTAAATATCCTAGGAAAATATCAGGGATATTTGATTGTTATTCATACATGTCCACACTTCTGAATCATTTGATGCATTTATGAAGATAACATCACGTTCATACTTTTGGTGACCATATGTAATGGTGACCCTTCTTCTACTTAAGGAATCAAAGATAGTGCCTAACTTTTCCTTCAAGGTCCTATTCCGTAAATTGGGCCACCTTTAAATTATAATGGGAACTAATTTTCCCTATTTTTTAAATTTTTCCCTCATGACAAATTAAAGTTGTCCAATGTTTAGAGGGGTCTTATAGTAATAGGTCTAATGTTTGAGGCCTAGTTATTCATAAATATTTTTGTATAGTTGGTGGGACACCTATTTTTAAAAAATATTTTCTAGAATATGATATGGTAAAAATATAGGGGTTTCTCTTGTTCTTGTAATTCACATTATGGTAAAATCTAGATAGTACTAGTAATCTTACATTTTGCCTATGTTTCTTCTTAAATTATCAAATGTTCTAGGCATCTAAGTGCCATGGATGGCTTGATAAACCAAAATATATATTTCTTCATAAATCCTTGTGATTTAATTATTATATCTTAGAAAAAGATAAAATAATAGTCCTCACATATTTTATTATCAACATATTCTACTAATGGTTGTTATAATTAACCATGGGATCTATGGATCATCCTAGGGACTACATCCAATAGGTATGACATCATATAAAAGTTTATGTCTCTAGGCATTTGTTAGTTTTTTTACATTTTAGACCTTATTCTAAAACTAAATATCTCTCATAAGGCCATAATTTTATCATAAGTGAGGAAAATGTCCAATAATGGGACCCATTACACCTATACATAGGTAATGCTAGAAAAACCATATATTTAGTTTAAAAGGGCCATGAATATTCTATTGCCAAAATTGAATCCAATGATATAATTAGAATAAATGGCCCCATTTGGGTTTAGTCTTGGACCCTTCACCAATCAGTGTTTCAAATTCCTTTCTACAATGTTGTGCTTGAGCCATACATTGGTTTAGACTTGGTTATAATAAACTTTGCATGCTAGGATCTTGAGGTACTTTTCAAATGATCTTATAGAAATATATGCAATTGTGTTATTTAACTTTCTAAGGTGTATATTCCATTTTATAAGGTGTATATAGTTCTTATAACAAGTACCATTGAAAAATAAACCATATAATAAATCACTATAAGGCATTACGTCTATTTTCACTATTGCTTGATGAAGTTCCATGGTCTTGATTGGTAGTAGGTTTTCAATGTATTATTTATAATATTGAGTTATACGATATTATGAAGAGTATGGTTTCAAAAACTCTACCTCATTAAATAAGGCCTAATATTATGGAAACTTAAAATCCATGACACTCCTGTCAAATACTATGTTTATATACTCAATGTGTCTAGCAATGGAGTATATAGAAGGAGCTTAGATGCACGGTGATTTTGAAGAATCCATTTTAATGATATAATATGTGTGATTAATTTGTAAAAAATTGAAATATCTTCACAAATTCACTAAGAAAACTAGGGATATTGTTCATTGGGGAGCTCAAAATTATAATGCTCACTCCTATATTAATGGCAAAGTGACATTCCTTTACCTATATTTTACATATATTTCCCAAATTATATATCTTAAATTCATAATTCATGTGAATAATGAACTTTTATTTTTTTCTCATTTTAAATTTATATTCACCATTCAAATTTTGTGGTTTTTGTTTTCCATATGGTAAATTTTCATTAACTTTGTATGTCTAATCACTTCTTGAAGGTAGGTGTGGATTTATCACTTTTCAGTTCTTAATTTGTTATGAAACTAATTTATTCATAATTTGGCCACATATCTCATGGATCATGACACTTTTATAATTATCACTCACTTGGGTCTTTAGACTTATGATCTTGGTTTATATGCTCCATGATTGTGAGTGAATAAAATTAAGCCATGTAGAGCAGTCTCTATAAGAACTCAAAGGCTTGGGGCCTCAGATATTTGAAACTTTAAACTATGTACATCCCTAGGAAGGATCCAAATAACATAATGTTGTCATGTGACATTATCTCAACACTATGTATACTTTGGGCCTCAGAGCCATGAAAACATTAAGATATTAATTTGGTATTGAACTCCTATGGTTTTGGCCTAACAAAAAAATTTCCAGCTGTCAAACTCTCAGAGCTAAAAACCCTAGGGCCATTAGAATTTTTTTAAACCTTATAGTTTCTAGGTTCATAAAATTTTCCACTTAACATGCTATAAAAACTATGAAACCTTTAATTATTAGACTATTAATTTTTATTTAAACTTTCATGGTTTTGAGTAACATGGTTATACTATGTGGCATGTTATTAGGAATCACAAACATTTAAGACTTACAATTTTAATTGTATCAATTTTTATCTTAGTCAAATGTGGTTATATCACATGGATGTACTGAAGTGACCTGATTATCAATACAATATGTAATTTCTCCAAACTATGGCCAGTTCTTAGTAACATATCAATGCCATCAATCAAGGTCTTAGAGATTATCAACTTTGGAATACTCATGATTTTTTAAATGCCAAAAGCGCTCTAGGTAACATGTTACTTCCACCTATCCTTATATTTGAATAATAAAGGTAGGGTTGAAACATAAATACTTTGTAAGTTATCATCACTAATCTTACAACATGCAAAAATCATAGAAGCACTAGGTTGAGACACATTAGTTACATTAGTCCATAAAAATCATAAGGTAAAATTTTGAGAAGAATTATGAAAACCAAAGTTTTAAAATAAATCAAGATCAATGTTCCACCTTTCATTTTCTTAGTTCAAATTTATGTAAGTTTAGACATGGAGAATAACCTCATAATTTTTTATATTAAAGAAAATTTATTGAATCTATAAGGCTTATAGGACTTTTAAAAAATATATTCAAACTATATTTGGTCCCTATTTGATTTCAAAAAATAAGGTGTGTGTGTGTTAGGGCACAACAAATGGTGACTTGGTGGGGAAATGCTCGTAAGTATTTGAGAACCCAGAATCTTAGTAATGCATCATAATAGAAATTTAGCTCTAACAATAAAATAATAATCAAATCAATCTCTGAAAAGACTCCTACTTCCCCATGTAACATACTAACCCTTACATTCCTTGAATCTATGTGTGTTTTTTTGAAATATGTTTTCCCCTGGTTATGAGAGTTTTGATAGAGTCCTAGATAAACATTTTAGGTTTCATTTGACTTAAAATTTGTAACCAAATAGTAAAGGAATCCTAGTCATTACTATACTACTATCCAAGTTTCCATAGCCTTGATAGAGATACATATGATTCTACTCTAATCCTTGCTCTAGGTCTATCTAGGAGTCTATAGCCCTAGTAGAGATTACTTGAATAACCCTATTCTATTATTTTGCATGATTTTTGTAAAACACAAATAGAATAAGGTTTGGAAACCAACATTGGATGGATATATTTATAATAAAAATTATTTTAATCAATACATCCCTATTATTATGAATCCATTTCTATGTTTATTATCTCCCATCTAATTTTTAGTTTTAAATAGTGAAATTGATCTTTAAAAATAGAAATCCTTTCTAAAATTTATATGAGTATATCAAAGTAAATCCCAAAGGTCTATTAAACTCATTTATTCCAAGCAAAACCTAGTTTTATCATAACACATACCTCAATCCTAGAATCTCAACTAATACCATAACAAATCTTTGTGAATACAAAATGTGATTCCTTTTATATTATCCCTTTATTTTTGGCAATAATTTTGTAATTCCAACATAGGAAATCAATTTGTATGTTATAAAATTTTATAAAACTAATGTAAAAATCATAAAAACTAATCTACCCAAATCAAAATGTAGAAATAAATACTAATCTAAGAAAACATGAAAGATTAGCCTAGAAATTAGGAAATCTAATCTAAAAAGTAGGAAATATATTCTATAAATTAGGAAACCTACTCTACTCTTCTAATTAAAGTCATTCAAAATCATCTCTAGTTGGAGTAGCCATGGAATAATGTTTCAAAAACTATACATTAAATGGAAAAGTGAGGTCCTTACCTTAGAGGTCCTTCAAATGAAAGGAATTGTTACTTAGTATCTTAAGTATTTGATATGGTCTAATCCACAAAGGAGTGAACTCATCATGATGTCCATTTTTTCATGTGCCTTATCCTATAAGAGAACTAGGTGTAAAATGCTAAAGGCTTTGATTTTAGATCTCTTGTCAAACCACCTCTTGATAATCTATTGGCATTTGTTAAAGTTATGCAGTCCTTTAGTCCATACATATTTCATTTGGACTGTGTCAAGTAGTTTAAATTATATTCTTTCATCTTCCCCATGTACTCTTTCATAAATTGGTGAATTAGGATTTTAATAGTAATGGTGAAGATTGGGTGTTACCCATACACTAATAAAAAAGGTGAAGCCTTGAGGGCTTACTTGTGTCTTGTTTTATCTACACATTGTGTATAATTTAGTTGTAGATGCCACTCTCTTGGTTTTATATTATGTTAACTTCTTAATGGCATCAATGAAGTTATTATTGGTATATTAAACTACTATGATCCCTTGAAAGTAATAGTTTGAATAGAAATTGATGGTTATTTGGTTGTTTTAATCCCATTATATAAGTTTAGTGGATTAAAAAGCTAGACCAATATCAAAAACTAAAGAAATTAGAGTGCCAAACCTAGTTAATATATTCTCTTCTAAAAAATTGATGACATCTAGTACTCTAAAATTCTTATTTTCCATAGATTCTATCCACCTGATGTAATAATCAATAGTTGTTAGAACAAATTTGTGCCTTACTAAAAAGTTTAGATTTATCACCCCAATAAATAAAGATCCCATTGGGTAAAAGGTTACCCTTAAATGATGGGTTATAGAGGTAGGTAACTAACATTCACTTCTATTTTTCCAAACACCCAGCAGTCATGACAAGTCCTAACATGGTTATGGGAATATTCAAAAATTGTAACCCATAGTATTCCATCCTTAAAATTTTATGAGCTATTACATTTCTTGAGGGATGTCCACTACCTATCTTCTAATATAGATTATCCAGGATGTCTATAGCTTCTTATTTTGAAACACACCTCAAATAGATGCCTTCATAGTTCTTACAATATTATACTCCTTTTTTATCATATAATGATATTATTTGAGCCCGAGGGCTCATCTTTGCTCTTTGTTTAGTTAGGGGGACTATATGCACCTAAAAATTAAATAGTTCTATATTTTTTATAAAAATTCAATGATGATGTGATGACCTCTTATTTTTTTCTCCACATGCAACTCTCTAACTCTAAATCCCCTCTATGATTCTACATTCATCCATTGACCCATTCTAACCCTGTTGATCATGACCTTATTAGTAATTTGTTCATCATTTTAAAAACTAAAAATGAGTATCAAAAATACCACCTAAGATGATAGAACCACCCCATCTAGTTGTGAAACTACCCTTTAGTCTCCACAACCACTATGGTGATTATGTAAAATAAGAGGTGAGTTCACCATACAAGGATAGTTATGCATTAAATTATAGGTGGTGTAGTTATATTATAGGGTGATTTAAAAAAATAAGTGGTGTTTCTGCAACCACCCTTGTATAAAGTTATAGTTTCATCATAGTGGAAACACCTCCCAAAATTATCTCCCATAACTCCCATGGTCACAAGTTTTTCATAATTAAATTCATGTTTATTATTCATAACACTTGTATTTTATTCCAATCATTCCCAACTCACACACTCTTCTAATTTCATCCTTCTTCAGGTCATCTCAATTTGAACTCACTATCACACTTAGTTAAACTCTCCCATGCAAAATCCTTTCTCTTCCTACAAGAAAGCCAATTTTAGCTTGATTTTAGATTAAGAAATTACCATTAGATATTGTTATTGATAATATTTTATAGCCATAACCTAGATATAATTTATAAGAGACTCATACCTTAGCATTTTTGAGTCAACTACATAGTTGTAAATGAACAAGTGTCATTGGTGAAAACAACCTACATCTTGAAATCCAAGACATTAACCAACCTCAGTTCAATTGATTTTATTTTTATGTATTACATCTTATCCCCTTTTCTATCTTGTTATAGAGTTTGTGCATCCCTCAACTAGAGAGTTTCCTAAATTTACATACGAGCATACAGAGCTAGCATGCCGAGGATTCTTCTATCAACACACTGCTTGTACTTCAACTGATTTATTCTAGAATTAGGTTGGGGTTATTTTTATTTATATTATTATTTATTTGTTATAATATATTTAATATAGATTTTTATTATGTTTAAATTAGTTTCCCATTTAAAAGATTAAAAAAAAATTGATAGTGAAATAGATCTACCTCTTTCATTTCTCTTTTCTACCAAAAACATAATTAATTTTAATTTATATTTGAATTCAATAGATTAGTTTTATTTAAAATTAATCAAACATATTTTAAATCACTCCAAAAATATATCTTATTAAATATTCAATTAATTTCCATTCAAAACAAGTTTTCTTCATTCAAAAACTAGACAAACTTCTTACACTTAAAACAATCACGTGGGTAAACACAAAAATAAAGGCAAGTTTAATTTAATGTATGGAGGATGTAGATTGATTATTTTTTTTGTTTTAAGGGTTTTAAATAATTATCGTTTATATATTTCAACACAAAATTTCAGAACTTATATCTTTTGTTTTCATTCTACTAATCCATTAGAAAAAAATTATTTTTAGTAGTTTAGAAAGGTTAAGAAGCTAAACCTAGTTTGCTTACAAGGAAGGTTAATAGAAATTATTTCATTGATGTTTTTTTAGATTATACATATTATCATATTAAGTGTGCACACTATATTTAATTCAATCATTTATTCCATCTCACATAAATTAATAAAAAATAAACAAAAACATTGCATCTAGTTTACATGTAAAAATATCTAGGAGAAATCAACATCTTGCATAATAATGTAATTTTTTTACATATATAATTTGTATGCATCCAAAATATTGAAAAGGATAATAGAAAGAGTTTGTATTTCAATTTATTTTTTATTTCTATTATTCTTTATTTTCCACACTTTATTTTCAGCAAGACATTTGTTAAAAACCTATAAATGTCCAAAAACAATTAACAACAAAAGCCTTACCATTCATACAAGAAATAACATAATGAAAAAAAAAAATCCATTATTAAAAACAATCACATCACATCAAAATAATTTACCATCCATGTAAGAAAACATATCCTACATAAGCCTTGATATTCATGCAAGTAATACATCACACCAAAAGCCTTTCCCATTTATGCAAGTAAGCATAACATAAGCCTTGCCATTCATGAAATTAATACATAACATCAAAAGCCTTACCCATACATGAAAAAAAAACATGAAAACAAAATATTTTCCATTATTGAAATCAATCACGTCACATTAAAAGCCTTTCCCATCCATGCAAGTAAACATATCCTACATAAGCCTTTTTATTCATGCAAGCAATACATATCAAAGCTCTTACTTCAACATTCTAGTAAGAATACTTTGCAATCCATTGACTGAACAAGCTCATATGATTTTCCTTGGATTCCACCTGGTATCTTTTGTATGACCCTTATTAATATATCATCTTATCTGACATGGCCTATTCCCTAGAGTTAGAGAATCTGGTCCCAACATTATCACATAGTCTGACATTAGTATTAATTTGAAATGTGAGGCCTTTTGATCC
The DNA here is from genome assembly GCA_037957365.1 of Torreya grandis. Lineage (NCBI taxonomy): Eukaryota > Viridiplantae > Streptophyta > Pinopsida > Cupressales > Taxaceae > Torreya > Torreya grandis. The sequence continues at coordinate 149,932 of JARHVA010003094.1, forward strand.
ACTCTGATTCACCACCTCATCATAGAGTCCATAGCCTCTTTAGAAGAATAAGATGTATCCATAATCCACCTATCATTATTCTCCCAAATAATAGTGGATGTTAATATAATGTCATCCAAGCTTTGTCATCCATTCATGCCCTTATTTTCTCCTTGGATCTAGTCTCATCTTATATCATTCACATTTAGTGGGTGGAATTGGCTAGTCAAAGTCAAGCCGATAGAGTATATCTTCTCTTATGAGTTATTCAACCCAATTTCCCTCATTCCTTGAGCCTAGAATTGAACAATAACTCCACCTTATTGTGATATTAGAAATCAAAGGGGATTGAAAATCTATCTCCATATAGTTTGACACTCTCAAAGAGAATCAAGATGTTATTGAGGTCCTATAGTTCTATCACAAGAATCCATTACTTATACCTATCTTGAATCCCATCCCACTCAACAACTAACCAAACCCATAATCTTTTCATTATGTTGAATGCCTCAACCAGACCTTAGGGACTCAAGTGCATATATTAGCATGTGTTAATTTTCATGCATATAAATTGTTGAATCCAATGTGAATGAATTCATCTTGTACATAACCTCCTTTTCTTTTTCTTATCCTTGACTTTTACTTTCTCTATCTTCTCTCTTTCCACTTATTTTTTAGGTATACACATACCCTAAGAATATGTATAGACATGACATTGACATATCTCTTGGCCTAGATGGCTATAAGAAAAGCTAGTTTAGCTTTAGAAAACCATAATTGATGATTTATAATAACCTAACCTTTGGTATTAATGTATAACATGAATCCTATGATTACTCCCTTCCTAAAATTCAAGCAAGAAGTGGGGTTATCATTCAAGATATGCATGACGTATCTAAAACCACATATATCAACCCTTAATCCAACACCATGATTATTAAAAGTGGAGGTTTAGTCACTCATTTCATGGCCACCAAGCCATCTGACAACTTACAAATCCCAAACATGGAAAACATTGACAAATATGATCACTATTTAGGAAGGATCTATAATTTAGAGGATGAGGTCAATCACATACAAGATGATGTAAGAATTAGGATGCCTTTAACCCACCCAAGACAATACCTGTGCTATTACCAAAGATTTTATCCCAAACCAAACCCCTCATATGGCCTCATATTAAGAATATACCCTCACTACACTAGATGCCCAAGTCCCTAATACCAACATAGGTTGAAATGAACTCATTAGCACTATGGTGGGTCATATCTATGATCTAGAAAATAATCAACAAGATATAAGCCAAGGGTCAAGAAAAAACCTCCTTACACCAACTCATCCCTCATCCTTCCCCATTCCAATGACAACTCACCCCACATAACAATAACATAATTACATGTTTTTGTCATTATAGAAATAAATACCATAGCAAAACCATGTCTCTCATTAACCTCTTGGAGATATTCTCACCCATGGGGTTTGTAACCCTGATGTCTCAAACACTTATTCCTATTACCAATCACCCACTCAAAATCTATTAGGAGGTGTATACAAGTATGTTCTACCACTACCAAATAATGTAGTAGCAAATAATATATTATTCCCTATGCCTCTATGTTACATACCTCCCACGTATATTTACCCTCCACAAATAGGATAGTCCCAACCCACATCTCACTAAGACACACATAGAAATCCCACATACCATAACAAAAAACCATATACACTTTTCCACAACAAGGCATGATTCCTTCTACATCTCATAGTGTCCATTCATACTTACACATGTATTCAAAGTCCACTCAACAAGACAATTATTCCCTATCAAATTCTATGTCACCCTATAAATTTTTCTCCACACATATTGGTAGCTATCAAACTAATCCATACACTAGCCCACCTCCTCTTACCATCATCACCATAATGGTAATATATTTTAACAACATGGGAACCTACACTGTACACCAAAAATAACCTCTTGATGCTAGCATATGGGGAGTTATTCTCCCATGTCCCCTACCAAATATTCACAAATTCAAAGGGGAAGGGGATCCCAATGCACATGTAAAATCCTATGCCAATATAGTCAAGGATTCCTCCCTTGGGATGGGGTTATAGTAGAGATATTCCCTAATTAACTTTAAGGGATAGCCATTGATTTGTACTATCACCTACCCAAAGGTTCTATACACTCCTACCATTTCATGCATGAGTTATTTAAAGCTTTTAACATGGAAAAAATCCTAAAGGATAGTATATGAGAGTTCTTACATATCAAAAAAGAATACAATAAATCAACTACCCATTTTATCATAAGATGGAGGCAGGTCCTATATTCCTCTATGAGCAAATTGAACATGGACCAATAAGAGTTATGTGATCTTTTCTTACATTCCCTTAACAAATAAATGAGGGAATAATTCCATAAGTTCTCATACCAATCATATGAGGAGGCCCTCAAAAGTGCACTCCGTATTGATTAAGAAGATGTTGATATTGGATGATGAACCTATGTAACCAATGGACATATCATTACTCAAAAGAATGGGGGATCCCAAACTATGAACCAAAGTTTGAACAACATGAACAACCAAGGTCCCAAGATCCTAAACCATAATAGGAATGCTACTATTGATGGTGTCATTGACCAAGCCAAGAAATAAAACCCTATAAATGATAGTAAATACCCACCTTAAAATGCTACCAACACTAACACCAATAATACAAGAGGTAGGAATCAACACCCTCTTATCACCATTCATATGGTTTATTTCAACTTACCACCACCATATAATGTAAATTATCAAAACCACAAATAAAATTAGTATCATTCAAACAAATAATACCCTTGATTCTAAAATAAAAACTATTACCCATGCAATAGCCAACAATGCTTAAGATAGTAAAGGCATAATATGAGACCTAAAGATTATGACCCCAATAGCTACTACCTATTCCATAGGGTCATATACCATGACACTCTAGGATGCAAGGATTATAATAAATTTATACAAAGACTCCTAGAGGATCAAAGGTAGACATTCATAGATATATTTCTAGGAGGTGCACACACAAACACTCTAACCCTTCTGAGCGGTCCTATTACTCCCTAAAAATAGAACTTATAAATTTACCATAATCATTTACCTAACCACCAAACACACCTTACTCAGGGTTAATATTAGAATAAATAGTAAATTCACCTTGTTTAACATAACCAATCCATGGTAATAGGAAATCATGACAATGAAACTTTCATTTATAGGGTGCCAAACACTGGTGTGGCCCCTCAACTAAGAGTTCAAAGCAAAACTTAGCTGATAGGAGTCATGGAATTAAAAGTTGAAGAGGAAGAAAAAACCATTACTCACACTAGGTAATACTAGCTAATGACCATCTATCCTTGAAAAATCCTAGAAATTGGATCCATTCCTAAGCTCATAGGTATATATAACTTGATCTCTGATCTAACCAAGATATTATCTCATATCTCTTTTATATATCTACTTAAAAACTCTCCCACCCATTGGTTAGCCTCTTTTGATCCCCTAGGATTGGGTAATTTATGTAGTGTCACTCACCCTCTATAATCCTAAATAAGCCATATTAATTTGGATATGTTCCTACTTGGTCAAGGACCACATGACACTAGCTACTTCTTAGACCTAAAAAGCCTCCCACTTGACTCTGAGTTAGCTAGGAGGGGAGATATATCCTTGTTTCTACAAGTATGGATCTACAATAATAATATAAACATATTAATGGTTGATGACAAAACACCAATCAACATTTCCCCCTTTTCCTTATTAAAAAAACTTGGTTATAAGGAAACTAACTATTCTACTACACACAATATGCTCCACTAATATGATAGCCTCATGTATACTTCCATAAGATTTCATGACCATAAATTATTATCTTTTATAATACATAACCAAATAAATTAACAGAATGGTTCACTCAAATTTTAACATAAAAACACACAATGAGGATGCAATGAGGTCCATAACTATGTTATAGCCAACACAGGAACTAAACTAAGTACATAACCCATCAATAGATTATTTAAGAAGTAAGTTTTAACCTCCTAGTAATCAGATAGAAGTGGGTTAGTGTGGCCATACCCGCTCATCTCTATCTATGTACATGTATAGAGATGGCCTTCCTAGTAGAGTCATTAGTGATAAGTGACCTTATTTGAGTACATGTATAGGCTATAAAATAACCTATATCTCAAGGGTATTATCAGTAAAGTCTAACATAAAAAGTAGAACAAGTTCATATCCAATATAATAATCATCATAATAAGCTTTCTTAATTATGAATCATCAAAATCAAAACTATTACATAAAGATCAAGGAAAAAAGACTATCTCCAAAAGCAATGCTAAGTATTTATTCACTTTTTAAAATCATAATCAACCTATGTATGGAGTTGGACACATCATCTAATGAAGGTATACAAGATTCAAGAAATGTTTCAACAACCATGCTTAATTTTTTCTTAGGAACACCTTATCATTTATAGGTAGGGTACAAGATCAAGACTAGCTTGCATAAGGATCAATAATGTCTTAAGATAAATCTATTATTTCCCTTTTACTTATTTCAAGGTCTTAATTCAAGTATTGACATTAATTATTTAAGAAGCATATCTACTTAAGCCTCAATTCTAATATAAACTCTTATTAAGATAATATAAGTTCACAATCTCTCTTTCTTGTCAATTAAGAATAATAAATTATTAATAAGGTCTATTCTGAACATAGAGCATTTGTTCCTCAATCACAAGATGCTTAGCTAGGAAAAACCATGTTTCAAGTACTTATAAATGGAGTAAATTATTGTCAATGTAACTTTATTATAACATAAGACTAAAAAAATTTAATGTTATTCAATTATAAGTAATTTATTTAGGAGCTGCCCATATAGTCTTATATAAATATTTAATAAGTGATATGAAAGAATTATCCTTAAGTAGTTAAGTTCATATTAATTACTTAGATAATTATTCCTATATAACTTTATTCCACAAATCATCAAGTTATTACATCTTCTCACAAGACACTAAACTAAAATTAATCCATTAATTTTCTAATTCAATCATCAATAATTTATTTAACTAATTATGAGGTTACATTCCATACATTAATGAAGTGTAAATAGTTCCATTCATTCATACATGTAATTAATAGGATTCACTGATCCATAAACTCTACACTAATTTTCATGCACAAAAAAGTTTACAATGGATACTTTTGTCAAACACTCATCTTCTTGATATACTCAAAGGAATTATAACAAGTTTGACCTTTTAAATGTGTTTTAATGTTGATAAATGAATGAAGTATATTTCAACTCATTCATCAAAACCATTCAACCTATCTCTAAACTTGAAGTGTTCAATTCTCTATTAAGTTGTCGTATTTAGCTAGTTATGCATTCAATAGTGATTAATAAACAGGATTAATCAAAATGTAGAAAAAGAATGCACAAATAGAAATTACCCATGACAAGCATGTGATAACAGAGTTCACCTATTATTCGAGCTATTTTTCTAGGTTCACTTAGAATACAAACTAATCTATTTCTATGAATTGCAAGTAAATGACCAAAATATTACAATTGTCAAATGGACACTCTAAGATTGCATACAACTCAACAATAGACATTTGAAAAGTCTCAGTATCCACAAATGAACTTTTTACCTTCCTGTCATGAAAGAAATTTCATGTTTCTAAAGTTATCCAACAAAATTATCATGAAAGGATTTAAGAAGTGGCTCAAATGAACTCAAATTAGGAAAATCCACATATGGATGCAACTGACTTAGAGTCTAGAATAACTCTAATGTTTACTCCAAAGTCTGAAAATCTCTCTAAGTTCTTCAAAACTTAGGATATATGTAGACTAGTCTCTATATTGGCTATTACACAATCTATAAATCTTCACTTTGAGGCATTGAAAACATCATCAAACAAACTCAAATCTAGAGATCAACATATGGATGGAACTGTCTTGGAGTATAGAACATTTCACTAGTTTACTTTGAAGCCTAGAATTCACTCTAAGTGCCTCAAAACTGAGGAAGAGTAAAAATGGGTCCTTATGCTTTAGCACAATCAATTGAAACTTGGTGTTCAAATAAAAATTTGTGGCTTTATATATCCATTCTAGCCTATGTGCATAGAGGTAAGGCCTTATCCCTTTTTCTTGGAGGTCGGGAGTTCAATTCCGAACTTAGCAAATACACACTCCAAGGTTTATCATTATTCGACATTACTTGGGATTACATTAGCATTGAAAATCTTAAACCTTTGAAAACTCCATACGCTATCAAAGATTAAAAATAAACCCATTTTTTTACATGAACTGACTACCACATGTCACATCTTCATTGGTCCATGTTTTTTCCATGTCATTACTTTGACCAAGTTTGACCACAACTTTGATTGATCTAACTTCTACATACAAACTCAGATTTAGTCTGTTTAAAATGTATCAAAAATCTTGTAATAATATATATGCCATGGATTGTCTTTGAAACATTCCATGATTGTTATTTTTTTAGTTTGACAAGCTTTGACCACTTGACTTATTTTGATTGGAACATTGACCAGTTGTATAAGGAGCATACGAGCTCTATTTTTGAAGTTTTATATACTGTTAGAAAGCTCTTTATGAGATATTTGCAATGGTGTAGGATTCAATCTAATATGGGACATTTTCCTAATTGACCTTTGGATCAAACCTCCCCACTAAGAAGGATTTTAGCCCACCAAAATTTGATACTTAACTAAAATGCCAATCAATTTTGAAGATACTCTGATAGGTCTTATCAATCTACTCAAGTTCTAAAACTATTCTTATAATGCTTGGAATAAATATATGATCACATCTTCTGCAATCCCTCTACTATTACATGACCATCAATAGCCTCTACATAGAACTAGGGTGCAATGACTTCTTATGCTACATAGCTTCATCATAGCCTCTACATAGATAAGCTTGGTGATCTTTTTTATTGCATAACTAAAAAAATCCTCTACACAAATCTAAGATCATGAATGTGCACCCACATCTTCTTCTACTACATAGCCATAAAAGGGCTTCTACACAAAACTACACATGGATAATAACATTCCCATTAACATCCTCTTCCACTAATGATTCTCTATAACATATCAAAGTATAGAAACTAGATCATAACATATGGAAAAATATGATTCATAACTCAAACTGTAAAGGCCTAAAAATAAGGCATGAGTTACACTGAATCCTATAACTACCAATAAAGATTACATCTTTCAACTATCTGCCCACTTTCACATACTATAAGCGATGAACTATCAAACACTACAACAATCACTAATATAATTATAGAACAATTTTGTTAATGCAAATAAAATACATTAATTTTTTGTGACCATGTCATAATGCATTGCCCAGACATGGGTCTTAATATGCTAAACAACTACAAAAATAACAAGTAGTGTATAGTGTCTAGCATTACAAACATAATCAAATAGGGTCTTACAAATGCATCCAATCACACACATACCAAAAATAGATGCATCCAAAATAGCAATTAAGTATGAAACTGAACACTTCCAAATTCTATCAACCTATGCAACCACTATCAAATATCTCAAGTTGATCAATGATTTGAATTCCTTAACAATTCAATAGGAAACTCATAAATCTAACACTAGAGATTCCAAAAATAGAGCCTTTCAAAACATAAGTGTGAGAATTAAAAACTTCACATGATGAACCTATCTCAAAGTGTTCTCACCATAGCAACTCCAAAATGAATATATTAAAGAATGGGTAAATGTCCTTTGTCAACATATAATAGGAATCCAAATAATGCTTTGAAACATTAATCTACTAATCATCAAATTTAAAAACTATTTACTAACCCTCTTAATCAGACTCTCTTGTTTAGGGTGTTTAATTTTTTTAGTATATTTATTGACATTTACAGGGTTGATTAAACAAAAACTTCATTAATTACCTTATCAATAGGTTTATAAACCATCTTCTTCTTAATATTACTAGGATGGTGGGATGGTTGAAGTTTCCAACACTTCTCAACTTGATGTCCACTCATGTGACAATGAGTGCAAACATCCCTCTTCTTAGGTGAGGTCACCTGTTTACCATTTATCACTTTTTCATTATGATAATGGTCTTTAGTACCTACAAGCTGCTTCAGTAAAGCTTGTCTTTTCAAAAAATATGCATCACAATGGTTATTCAATCCATAAAATGTATAAGGAAAAGAATGCAATATCTTTTGAATATCAAAACCAAATTTATTAAATGTTAGAAGTGAATTAAAATTATTAGAATTCACATTCTTATTAATGATTTTCTAATGTAAGAATGAGAAGGTGCAATCTCAATACCTCTTTTACCTAATTTCTTACACTGCTCATCATTCCTTCATAGGGAGGAATTCTACACTGCTAATAGCCTTGAATCTTGGCTATCATAAGTTTTCCCTCTTTTATCAATGGAAGAATTCTCTCCAACATCCACTTTCTCACTAGCATAACCCAATCATTCATAACAAGATCTATGTTCTACCTCTATTGGGTTAGCAATGCCTTGGCCATTCTTACCAAAGCCTCTTCCATCAAATTTCATTTTCAATAAAAGTTCAGATCTAATGCCCTTAGTGTGTTTTTTAAAATTACCAAAGGCAACATCTAAAACATCTAAAACTGAAGGGATAATAATACTACATGATGAACAAATTACAATATAATCATTTATCATAGTACCTACATCTGTAGTGGAAGGAGTGTGTCTTTCTACACTTTGAATCTGTGCTAAGATCTCATCCTTGGCTTGTAGCTCAGATTTCAAGCAAACTATCTCCTCATCCAAAGAGTACAACCAAGATTTCATGAAAGCATTATCTTCTTATATCTATTAGTTAATGACTTGAACCTCATCAAGCCTTTTTCTTTTCAAGGATTTTCCCATGGCAACCTATTTCCTACAAACAACCTAATTCTACAAAATACACACTACAAATGGAATATCAACAAGGCCAAAAAGTTTTCAATACTATAGAAAAACAAATTGAACACAATTGATATCAAATCCACACAATCAGATGCTAACCTAACATAATAACTACTCTATTTAATCTAGAAACTTCAATGTGCGATATATTTTGCATACAAGCTCAAAATTGACCCATTCAAATTGTATTGAAAAGCTCTCAATGATCTCTACATTGTGCAATAATAAATCTACAAATTGATGACTTTTATTTTGGAGTGAAAAATATATCTTCCTGGATCATTCATAATCTATAATAATTATAAAATATTATATAAATATAAATTTAAACTTCATCTAATACAATAGATAACAAAATTAAACACATCCAATGAATAATGTTACCTAACTTAAATAAACTTGTGATTATATAGGCTCAAACAAGTTACTTTTACATATCTAACATTATGTCTCTTTTAAGTATCTTCTAATAAGGAATGAATCAAACCATAATCAAAACATAATTGATAGCTTAGTCAAACATTAATGAATATGTAATATAATATCCAATTATTTTTTCAATCAATATACCAATGCTTTATTAACAAAATCAAAGACATGACCAAAACACTACTCAAATTATTACAACATTTAAATGAACCTTGCAACTATTTATTTCAAATAAGTATTAATGATCAAATATTAACTTCATATCAATTTAGTAATGTCATGATATTCAAATAATCCAATGACCAACTATAATCAATTTAGGAATTAATATACATGTCATGTTACATTATGTTTATATTAAATACAATTATGACAAATAACACCAAATTTAGATATAACAATTTTAATTCATTTTTAATCACTAGAAATAACTTAGAATAAGAAAAAATAAACCCAATCATTGCATGCAATCCAATGAAGTTAATCTTACCTCTCTAGTCCCAATGAGCCCAACCATAAGTGGCTTTAGACCATTCCAACCATCAATTGGATATGGATCAGGGTAGTAGAGAACCGATCGATAAATGATTATGAAATAATTGAGCTTGACAACATATCAACAAATGACTAACAAACAAAAACCAAACACATAATAAACCCAAAAAAATCTATTAACTTGATACCTAATTATGACTGCATCTCTTTTATGATCTTATCAATTTATGGGCCATATTTTATTTCAGAATATAATATGGATCTTAAATCTATGTTGTCATAGTCATCTTCATGTACTATTTTAATATACATTTTAGGAGTTAAAATAAAACTTGTAAAAAAATATAACAACTTAGCCAATTAAAAATATGCCTAACATAAACTTCAGGGTATGTTATTAACAAAAATTGACTTAATGTAAAAATAACTCAAATATTCAATTGAAACTATTCATAGAATCAGAATAATTAAATAATCAACAGATTGATTAACCTAAACAATTCAACATAATCATAAATGATAATTATATGAATTATCACTTATATAATTAATTCAATAATTTAACATTATTTCATAACCCTAGGTCAAATAGTCATAACTTAAAGATTCATAAAAATTTAAACCAATACAAATAAAAATAATAATAAACTATTCCCAAACCTAGTTTAATTATATCAAACCCCTGTGGGGACTCCCTATAGTCCTTATCCCCAGAAACATCCACGGTTCAAAATAACCAATAGGCATTTCCTTTTTTTTCCTTTATTATATTTTATTAGTCCCAACTGTACCCATTTAGGGTTTCTAATGTAATAAAACAAATCAAACCTTAGTTACATTTAAACATAGCCAAGCCACATGGCTATTTAAACATAAACATCTAACTTAATCATAATAAACTCGATCCATCAAAATAAACTAATAGTCACCATAAGCCATAAGGATTTTACCTTATACAAAACCATCAACACAACAAAAGTAGTCATAGCCTAATAAACACATAGTCACTACATAGAATGCTATAATGGATTCTATCAAAACCCAATCGAGTATTCACCCAACTAAGTCAAAACCAAACACTAATAAAAATAAAAACTAACTACAATCATTGTAAAAATCATTATATAGTCAAAATTAATACCGCATAAGACTTCTAAGGAACATGAGTTCACCATTCCACACAAACCCATTTTCCTCATAAACACACATTCAAATTCATAATCCAAACTAATAACATCTGTTTAAAACCATGACCTCACTATGGGGTTTCCACATTAAAAACACAATGTTCACACTCACATAGTCATTTTCATACCAAAAATAAATGTTATCCACAACCCAAATAAAACATTGTAAGTGCTCAATTGAGCCATCCAATAAAGACATAAAACCATCATGATGACCCTTATTAGGTTTCACCCAAATTCAAAAGTAAAGATTATATTTTATCTAAGGTCCTAATACATGTCATTCAATTTTTTTTTTTAAAACAAACTCAAAATTCTAAATTATTACTTAGTTGATGAAAGTTGACCACAATAGTTTTCCTACACTTTCACCCTCCAAGCATAATAATTACATGTATATTTTTACAAAACCAATTGTTTAATAAACACAATAATAAACCCTAGATAACTTTCCATAATTCCTATATGGTTGTCAATAGAAATATTTCCAACTACAATTCTTGTTCCCAAAATTCCTCGTGTGAAACTTCTTCACATTCCCCTTGGCCATAATACCAATTTTTTTGGCTAAGTTTCTGTAAGGTTTCCAAACCTCCAAAACTAAATTCCCAAAATGAACACAATAAATCCTAAAAACTAGACAAAGTCTCTTAACCACATTTTCATGGTAATGTGAGCTAATGCCTTGACCCCTAAGTTATTGGATTCAATAAAAACCACCAAACTAATTACCATGACCCCCATGTGGGTTAAGATCCTAACCTAGGTCCTTAAAATAAAACAAAGACATAACCACATGCAAATCAAACAAATAAGTATTCCAAGTAAGGTTCATTAAAACACACCAACCATCATACCCAGGTCATTATAATGCATAGTTTTAAGATGTTTCAATACAAGTTTGAAATTATATTGGGTATTTTTAAAACCATTAATTCATAGTTCTTAAGACAAACTAGAATATCAATTAATGATGAAGATGGGAACCACTATTGACATAGGTAGTTATATGAATGACCAGACTGTCGAAGTTGATGAGTAAAGAGTTCAAGAAAATACACAACATCAAAATTGATGAAAATGATAAAAATGACTAAGACAACAACCTCTCATCACTTAGACTCAAACAATGATAGTATCATAAATGATAATATTGAATAAAGAGATGTTTGAAATAAATAAAAACTAATTCAAATAAGCTATTATGAAATTGATCATAAAATAATAACATACAACAATCAAATAATAAAACATAATGACTAAATAATTAATACCAACAAGCTTAAATTTATATTTAATTTTACTATTTCATTTATCCATTTTATTCTCCATGTTTCCCTATTGCTTGATTATGATCACAACCTAGCTCAAGTACATGTCCCTATAGTCAATCAATAGACTATCAACAACATATGGACATATAAGTATAATAAATGCCATAACAATAATTAAATAATACATCCAACTAAATAATGAACCAATACACATCAATAAATAATATCAAATGCTATAATAAAATGTAATCCATAATTTCTTATCAATTATAATGATAATGTATCAATGTAGATCAATAACTATAATACCATAATAGAATAATAGAATATATCTCAAATAGTTCACAACTAAACTATATAAGCATAATGAATTAAATGCAAGTAACTTAGGGTCATGACATCCTCCCCTACTTGGAAGAGATCCATCCTAACGATCAAAAAAACCTAGGATAATACTACCTAAAAAAACTCTCATCTTCCTATGTAGCACTTATTTTTGATAGAGGATCCCATTGAATCAAAACATGAGAAATCTCACGATTCCTCAACTTAATAATGCAATGATCTAGGATCTTCATTGGATCTAACTACATCTTTTCCTCTTATGAAACCTAAAGATGAGTCCAATCCAAAACATGAGATGGATTAGGAATATACTTTCTAAAAAAAACCATGAAACACATTGTGAATCTAAGATAGGGAAGGTGGAAGGGCTAGTCAGTAGGAAATAAGACTAATTTTATCCATAATTTTAAAAGGTCCTACAAACTAAGGGGATATTTTGGAAGACTTTCCAAATTTAATTATTTTTTTATATGGCCTAACATGTAGAAAAACTTTATCTCCCACTTTGAATTCATGTGCTATCATTTTTAAATCTACATAAATATTTTTCCTATCTAACATAGCCTTTAAAATATACTTTATAATTTCTATTTGCTTATCATAAAATTGAAAAACATCAGGACCAATAACAGTCCTATTTTCTAAATTTTCCTATCCAAGTGGAATTCTACACTTGTGACAATACAAAGCCTCGAAAGGGGCCATTTTAATCACTAAATGGTACATATTTTTATAATAAATCTCAATTAAGTGTAAATAATCTTCCCATTAACCTTATTAATCCATAACATACATTATTAGCATGTATTCCACAACTTGGTTTAATCTTTCCATCTAACCATTCATTTTTGGGTGATAAGATAAACTAAAATTCAGTCATGTACCAAAATAAGTAGTTAGAATTTTTCAAAATATTTAAGTAGAAATTTTATATCTATCAAAAATAATAACTTTAGGCATACCATGTAATCATAATATCTCTTTCACAAAACATGAAGCAAATACTGGTGCATCATTAGTTAAATTTATAGCAATGAAATGACCAACTTTTATAAATTTATCAATTACAACCAAAATAGTATCATGTTTGATTTTAGATTTTGGAAAAATGGCTATGAAAACCAATGAAATCATAGCTCACTTACCTCTTTGTATATCGTAAGGGTAAAAAAATCCTCCTAGATGGTAATGTTTAGCTTACACATGTTAGCATTATAAACATTTTAACACAAAGTCAACAAATTCATGTTTCATTCTAGGCCAATAATATAGCCTTTTAATTTCATGGGTCATCTTCATGAAACTTAGATGAGTAAAATGAGGTGTTATATGCACTTATTTCAATAAAATATGTCTTAAGTCAATATAATAATATACATCAATTATTTTTTATGTCTGATTAAACCATCATAATCAACTAAAATATTAAAAAAATCTTTTCAATAAGCTCATCAGCCATATTAAAAATTTAATAGAACATTTTTATTCTAATAATTCAATTATGAAATTATTATGTAAAATAGATAAGTCACACAAGATGAATTAGATATGGCTATCATGAAAGAGATACAAAATATATAAAATTATCTAAGCAATAAGATATAATCAAAACATGAGCTATAATCATTAATGAACATAAATAATAATTTACCTAGATCTCCCTCCTGCCACTCAAGATCAGAGTCATCACTAATGGCCCCCTCCTCATTGATATCCAAATCCTCCTCTAGCTCAAGGTGAAATAGGCTCTCTCCCTAACCCTTAGCCTCTCTACCTCCTAATTATTACTACTATGCAAGCCCTTACAATAGTCATGTTTTTTTTCCACCCATCTGTTGATGTTGACTCACTCCAACTAACCCTCCTTATCCTATAGATGCCTATGGAACTCATCAAGTTATAGGTACTCCCATTATTTTTATATTCCATGAAATTCACCCTAGGATTTAATATCTTGCCTTATGATTTCCCCTATACACAAATCCATGGATGGATAGGTTTCCTACATAGGGCATACAAAACTTTTGGGGGACCTGATCCATAGAATGTGCCTCAACCTATAATAGTATATCTTGAACCTGTGTAGCTCCCATATCTTCCACAAGGTAGGATACCTAATTGTCCCATTACCCAACCATGTATTAGTAGGGTAGGGAAATCAAATTAATTATTGTTAAAGACCCCATAGTTTGTGGGAAAGCACAAAAGGTTCCATATTTTCCCACCTAATGACCCTAATGTCTCTTGGTGCCTTGAATAATACTATTCTCTGATAGGGAATCATACTCTCATAAACCCAACCCATAATGATATTAAGGTGGTTGATGGAGATAGATCCTATGTGAGACACTTGATATAAGTCCTAATAGGTCTAGACTAGCACCTAATGGCCCCAAGCATAGCATGATCCTCTCTCCTTTATTTGCTAAAAAAATGGTGACCAGTTATATAAAATCCTATAATTACCCTTATCCCCTACTAACTAAGAGGCAAGGATGCTAATGATGGAACTCCTCAGGGTGAGGATCACTGATCTCTCCACTTAAAAAAGCCTCACACTACATTTTGTACCCAAGTTAGGTATGTTGACATCTCCAAAATGCTTTACCCAACCACAAGCCTCACACTGAATCTTGATGTCTTGAATAGACACTAGATACTTGATCATAAGAAGACCAATGATTTGGTATACATAAATGAGAGTAATAACCTAATCTCTTAGGTCCTAATGGAACATGAAGGTGTTTAATTAGGGTCCCAATATATGAAAAGATCTCATAATAACTATCTAGAAGAAGGGGTGATCCCCACCTATGATATATGAAGAATCCTCAATTAATAAAATAAGGCCAACTCATAAATTTTTAGAAGTTATAAAACTCAAAGGAGCCAATCCTACTAGGTTCTACTCCATTAGATATAGGACCCTCTTTTTATAGATTTTTGAGATTGACCATAATCAACCTAAACCATCCATCTCAAGATTGAGATGTGTGGCTAAGGATTAATCCAATTTAAAATTAAAATTGATAAATAGGCTCATAAATATTTGTAAAAAGGGGAAATTAAGAGGAATGGAGGGTATTGATGAGGCATGGAGGGCATGAATCCTGATATTTGTGGCATTGATGGCCTAGGGATGTCTTCCCAAGAAATGAGGTCACTTGATGATGGAGATATTTAATATTCATTTCCAAAAATAATTTTTCAATAATTTTCCATGGATTTATTAATTAGGCCTTGATTTGGATTAATTATCTCTTAAGCATGATTAAACACTTTGTGCACAAATTACTCAAATTGATTAGAATGCCTTGTTATGAGTCCAAAATTTGACTAGATTGGAATTGAAAGTTAATTTTAGATGCATTATATTTTTTATCCCATTTAATATTTTTCACAAAACAAATAACAAAGACACATATATCATCTAAAAATTTTGATAGAAAAGAGCAATCTAGAGCACCCAAGTACAAAATTGGCCTTTTGACTCAAAATAATCTGATCAAAATTAGCTAGCCCATAAATTGAATTGACCCATTTAGTGATACCATAGCCAAAATTAGCACTTGAATATGTAAATTTCAACTCATTTAATGTGATTTAGTGTTTTTAAGCCAAATTGTGCACTTTGGTGGAAATTGGTCAAAAGCCTAGTTAGAGGTCATTGGTGGCTAGATTTAGGTGTCTATAGTTTCCCCCTATTTATGAAGGCATTGAAAGATATAAGCATAGTAACATATTATCAAATAATTAAAAGGTCATGTATGCCTACAAATGAAATGATTATAAACTAACTGTATGATGTACCTTTGAGGGAATGATTGGCACAAGCAGGTTGACAAATGGTCCCTCAATAAGAAGTGAAATGAGGGGACAAAAGAAAGGAAAGATGATGGGGTGAAAAAATAATGATATTAAAAAAGTAGTTAAAGTCATTGAGAATGTAAGTGGGATGGTGTACAATAGATTTCCCAAAGGTGTTTATAAGCATTGGACCCTAATGGCGATACTGTGGCATGATAACACAATGATTTTCCCAAAGGTGATTATAATCATCGAGAAGATGGAGCTACCCCAGTCAAGATAGACAAACAAGAGAATAACATGCCCCTATATGGGAAAAAAGGGAAGTGGTGACAACATAATGATTTTCCCAAAGGTGGTTATAATCATTGAGAAATGTAGGTAGGATGGTGTGCAATGATTTACCCATAGGTAGTTATAGTCATTGGATATCGATTATAGAAAACATGATAAACTTGGTTAAGGATGATGATAACTTAACACAGAGGGTAATGATGAATTGGAATAACCTACTAGTAGGGAGATGTTCATCTAGATTAATAAATGTTGAAATTTTTTCATGTTTTATTACTCTATTTGGGATATGATTAGGATGGAATCAAGATGTTTATGTCGAAGAGATGCCACCATTATTAAATAGAATTCTCAAAGCTAAAGTTTATTTTTGCACATGTCAATAGGCATCATGGTATAACATCATGAGTAATTGGCCAAAATATGCATAAGGACTGACTCCCATAATCTAATATTCAATAGAAAATAATGAACCAATAATAGAAACCATGATGACAATGTAAACATATGAATATAGATGGATTCAAGTGTAAGTGTGGGAAAGGAATTACCCAATGAACACACATAAATAAAATTAAGGTAATAATGTTGAAAGCAAATAAAAAGGTATACAAACAAACAATGCAATAGAAACCATATGAACATTGCCCCTAGAAAATAGGTGACAACTGAACAAATGAAAAAAATGGGGTAATAGAAGAAAAGAAAGGGGGTGGATTAGTTATCTCCATATGAACTAGGCAAGTGGAGTCTACCTACATAGTTCCATGGATGTAATATCCAATAGAAAACTTAAATCCAAATGTAGTTCTCCCAGTGAATGGGAAGAATGTGATAATTGAGCAAAATAAATAGAATGGATGTGATAAAAGAAGAGGAATGATCTTGAAAAATGGCAAGTGCATGAGAGAAAAGGCAAAAAAGGATGGGGAAACTAAGTGATAAGTGATTTTCTTAAAACTTAGTAAGGGTTCCTAGAATCCTTAAGGCAAAGAAGTGGTCAAATGTTTTTGGTTTTTTCTAACAATTTTACAAATCTTTTTGGAATTTTTTGAAGTATCTCAACTTGATCAAGAATGATGAGACACTAAATGGTTCAAGCTCAAAAAATGGTGAGAGAATTCAAACTTAGGTTGATCATAAAATGATGAGACCATGGCTTAGGCTACTCATAAAATAGTGAGAGCGTGGCAAGGGGGTGACTGAACTAACTTCAATAAGTATTACGTGCTATCTATATAGTCAAAGAGCAGGACCTCAAGTCATTTTAGTTCTACCCTATAGTAGAGGAATTTGACTAGTGTAGTAGTTAATTCAAACAAATTAGGTATAGATGGTAAAAAGGCATAGTATGGCATAGGAAGTGGCAAGTTGGTACATCAAGACTTAGTAAAAAAATGTTGCTCCTAGTTTTCCCACAAGCAGTTATAACTAGAACACAATGCCATATATCAATGGTACTAATTTTCCCAAAGTTGGTTATATTAGTAATAAGACTGGTGATAAGAAAGGAATAAAAAATGAAGGATACGACTACCAAAACTTCTATCATATTAATCAAAAATATGCTCTTTATCTCAATTACTTGAAATAACTTATGAAATTGTTCAGATTCCTTAGTACTGAAAATACATAATGAATGGAGAAAACCAAGGTCAACAGGCTAGGCTTTAGAACATGTCTGGTCTATAAAATGAAATGGTAAATTGGATAATGCTAAGAGGATGGATAATAATGATATTTGTATAAATAATAATAGTGATAAAATGGCACCACTAAAATGGTCTTTACAGATAATACACCTTAGCGCTCAAGCATAGTACTTCTTGAGGTGAATAATATTAATTAGCTCAAGAAGTTCATCTCCATTTGGTGTGGTAAGCATGTATGCCCTTGATCCATAATCTATATTAATGATGAAAGGCCTTATCTAGTTTGGTTTGAATTTACCTTTATGCTTATTCTCAACCATAGTATTCTTTTGGTTTTATTTAAGAATAAGATCACCAATTTCATATTTTTTATATTTGACATGTTAATTATAGTGGATTTTGAGTCAGTTTTGATATGCGTAAAGACTATTAAGAATAGCTATGCATTTTTCATCAAGTAGGTCTAGCTCTTGCAGGTGAGCTAATCGATAATCGTGATCATCTAGGACATGTTTGAAAGATATGCATAGTGAAGGTAATTCAACCTCAATGGGAAGGATGGCTTCAGTACCATAAACAAGTGAGTATGATGATTGGAATGGAATTTCTAAAGGATAGGGAATATCTATAGGTACCAATCACATTGGCATCATTGACAATATTTTTGAGAATATTGACAATAGTTTTGATTGATGCTTTGGCTTGGCCATTACCTTGAGGGTAATATGATGTAGAATTTTTTTGTCAAATGTTATATTTGGTACATATCTAGTCTACATCCTTATTCTTTAATGATCCTCCATTATCTGATATAATTTTAGAGGGGATACCATGGCAGTAAATGAGATGGTTGAAGATAAATTTGTAAATTTGATTTCCAATCACGTAAGTGAGGGGTATAGCTTCAACACACTTAGTGAAATACTCAGTAGCAGTAAGGGTATGTTTATGGATGTCAGATGAAGTGGCATTGATCTTCCCAATGAGTTTAAGTCCCCATGTAGAAAATGGCCATGGTGTCAACATTAGTTTGATAGTTTGTGATGGGGCATGAATTAGATTAGCATGTTGTTGACATTTGTCACACTTCTTTACATATTTAGTTACATTTGCACCCATCATGGGTGAATAATTACTAGTATTTAAGAGCTTTTTGGATAGGACTAATCCACTAGAATGAGCTCCACAACTCCTTCATGGAATTCTCTTAATGCTAGTGTAGACTCTATCAAAGCTAAATAATGAAGCAAAGTTCCATCAAAACTATGATGGTAAAGGGTGGATCCAAGTATAGTATAATGAGTGGAATGATAAATAAAGGCTTTGGTTTGTTTTGAGATAGGTTACGCGGTAGAACTTGGTCATGAATGTAGGTTTAAAGTTGTAAGTACCAAATGGAATTAGGACCAACAATATTACAAATCACTGCAATAACTAAAGGTTCATGAGCTAGTGCAATCAAATTCTCAATAAGGAACTAATATTCTCTAGCTTTGTCTATTTATTGAATCAAAGAGTTGATAGTAGCCTAGGAATCTATAGTTCTATTACTAGCCCTTGGTATATGCTCAAATTGGTGGTATATGCTCAAATTGGATATTTGTAATTTATTATTTTAGGGTATCAATCATAGCCTTATATGGAACCAACCTATCATCTTTGGTTTAAAAATGGTCTGTGACCTGATTGATAATTAATTGAGAATCACCATGAACCTTTAGATGAGATATATTCCATTGTACTACCTATTGAAGTCTTATGATAAGTGATCCATACTTGGTCATGTTTTTTGTATAAATAAAACTAATTCTAAATTATTTAGGGATTATATCCCCTTGTGGTGTAATAAACAAGAGACCTACCCTTGATCCATGTGAAGTAAATGAATCATCAAAATATAGCTTCTAATACTACTCTCCAAGAGGTGTGTCAATGATGGTCATTATGGATTCATTAGGAAAATGAAATGTGAGTGGCTTTGTGTCTTCAAGGGGTGCTTCAACAAGTTGATCTATAAGGACCTATCTTTTGATTGCCTTCTGATTGATATACCTTATGTCAAACTCACTAACAAGCATGATCCATTTAGCCATTCTACCTTATAAATCTATTTTAGATAGTAGATACTTAGTGGATCTACTTTTGAAATGACTATGGTATTATTGTTTAACATCTAATGGCACAATTTTTGAGTTGTGAAGACCATGGCTAGACAAGCTTTTTCAATAGGTGCATAGTTATGTTCATATGTGACCAAGGTATGGCTTAAGGAGTATACTACATGATTTTTTCCATTGTTATCATGTTGAGCCAAGAGTACCCCCATAGCATTGTCAGTAGTGGATAGGTATAAAAATAATGGCTTTCCCAACATAGGAGGTAATAAAATAGGTGGATTAAATAATAGTCATTGAGTTGTAGAAAAGTTGTTTAGAAGTGATCATCCCAATGTAATACAAATCCCTTCTTCAAAATATGTCTAAATGGATGACACTTTTATGCTAACTAAGAGATGAAATGTTAGATTGATTAGATCTTACCCTATAAACTATGGAGTTACTTTAAATTGGTTTGTGGTAGCATCTCGATTATAGCATGGACTTTATCTGGATCAAAGCCAAGTAATTTACCTGAGGTTATACCAAACACATTTATTTGGGTTGAGTCTGACTTTGTACTCTCACAATCTTTTAAATATCTTATGTATAATTTTTGGATGGTCAACCCTAGTTTTGGATTTTCCTAATATGTCATTTACATAGTCTTCAACAATATCATGCATCATATCATGGAATATGATAGTCATGGCCATTTTATATGTAGATCCAACATTATTAAGACCAAATGGCATTACCTAATAAATTTTTTTTTCCAAGAAGTGGTGAATACTATTTTATGTTAGTCTTCTAGTGTTATTTTAATCTAGTTGTATCCTAAAAATCCATCCATGAGTGAAATCATTTCATAACTTGCCATGGAATCAATGATCATGTCAATATTATTCAATGGAAAGTCATCCTTAGGACAAGCTTTATTGATGTCTCAAAAATTAGTACAAATTTTTATTCCTTCAAGCTTTTTACTAACAGGTACAACATTAGATATCCATTCTAAGTAGTCAATGGACCAGATACATCCTATTCTAAGAGTTTTTCAACTCTTTCTTTACCAAGATAGTAATGCAAATATGCATCTTACATAGCTTTTGTCTTACCAATGTGGCACCAAGATTAACCACAAGGTGGCACAGAACCAAGGCAAGGTCCAAACTTGACATGTCAGAATAAGCCCATGCAAAGATATCTACAAACTCTCTCAACATAGCTATAAAGACTTCATGTTCCTCCTCAATGAGGGATCCACCTAATTTTATCCATTTCAGGTCTAATGTAGTCTTGATGTTTACCTCTATTATATCTTTGGCTATAAGAGTCAAACCATTTTCTAAGATAGTAGGCAAATATTTGAACTATTGGATTATATTAGGGTCCTCTATTACGACTTGCTCTGCAATCTCTCCTAGGCATGATGAATCTAGTCCCCTAATGGGATATCTAACCATGTGACAAAAATAGTTAGAAATTATTAAAGAATTTGATTAGATACCTATTGTTGTGAAAAAATAAACTTAGATCCATAGGCAAGTTCATCATTGGTGGTCTCTTGGTCTAAATTCAAAGAAGAATGAACACCCCCATCTAACAGTGTCTAAAACAAGTTTTCACCACTAGATTGGCCTTTATCTTTACTTTTTCCCTAGTCAAAAATCACATCAAATTTGTTTTCACTTTATAACCTCAATGTTTTACTTATTTGTTTTTGGCTAAGGGTGTTCACTTGTTCTGCAAAATAGGCTTCAGGATCCAATGTGATTGAGAATCCTAATTTATGAGCTCCTAACAGAATGTTGTCTTTAAGACCTAAAAAGTCATAGAATGCCTCATCATTCTAAAACTCATTAATCAATAAAATGGATTCTTGTTGGTCCTAATCTATCAGTTGGGGATAGTATAATGGTAATGAACTATGATGAATGACTAGGGTAAGGGTACAAATAACATTGGTATCGAATAGGTTAGTCTTAACTTGGTCATCAAAGGTGAGGCTATGATCAGAATCTGCTTTATTATTGGAATCATCCTCACTAGGTGTTGGTGATGGAATTTGAATAAGATATGTGGGGTCACTCCCAAGTAGTTTAAATCCAAGTCTATAAGGTCTTTCATACTTAGTCAAGGAAATTGGCTTGATGGTTTCTTGTTGATTTAGTCTAATGCCTCTTCCTTCATAATTGTGATGCTCCATGATCCTATTTGGAATAGGATACTTTTCACTTTTATAATAATCAACTTAGTCATCATTATCTAGCTATGATTCATCCCCTTCAAGAGGGTTTGGTTCTAGGCTTGATGTTGGTACAATTATTATAGGTGCCTTATCTTTGTTCTTTTGTTACCAATGCATGCATGGAGTGACTTTAGGTCACCTAAAGGTTTTTTGGATTCTAAGGAAGATTAAAAATATGAAATGTATCATGGGTTACATACTCTCTCAGTCCATTATTTGAAATGGTGAAATGATTAGAAGCTTCAGGAGGTAGCATGTGGGAAAGGAAATCTAAGGTATTAGGATCTATGCAATTATCCTATGGAGGATCAATAAGTATGACCTTTCCTTTATCCTTCTTAGAACTTGGATTCATGTCATATTGGTATTTGTATCATTGAAACTTAGCCTCAAGATATTTGTAGTGTTCATATGGGTGTAAATCTCTTGGAATATTCACTTCTATCCCTGAGTGAGAAAAATTGATACATTGGTGCAACATTGATGGGACTGCATGAATCTCATGTAACCAAGGCCTACCTAGAAGCATATTGTATGATAACTCAAGATCAAACACATGGAAAAGTGTATCATGGGTCAAAGGCCTAATAATAACTGGCAAGTTAATGGTGCCTTATGATTCTCTTTCTTGATTATCATAGGTTTTGATGGTTATCATTTATGGCTAGAGATTTATCATTATGTTCCTAAGAAGCTTGATGAGCTTTAGAGACACTATGTTGAGGCCTAATCCATTATCTATAAGGAAACATTTCACTTTATGCCACTTTATATAAACTTCTATGTATAATGGGTTATTATGGAGTGGGCCAAGGGAAGACATATCACTTTGGTTGAATGTGACTTGTTGGGTTGGAGCTAGGTGTCCAACAAAAGCTTGAAATTTATTAGGGGATATGTCACTATAAATAGTGGATTGGGTTAAAAACTCATTTAAGATGTTCTTGTGGATTAATGATATTTGTAGTAAATCTAAAATATAAATTTATGCTGGTGTCTTCTACAATTGTTCCATAATATCAAACTTCTTATCTTGGTCAATGGTGAATGGTTTATTTTGAGGTTGAATGGTTGGTTGGATAACAGGTAAAGTGGTAGATGGTTGTGGACCTAGGATAGTAATATTTGACCTCTAAGTTATGATTGCACAATTAGGATTAGATATTAGACCATGATCACTAACAAATGTTGGGAATGGTGTGGGGTTAGATAAGACAAGTCTCAGTTGTCGGTGCACTTGTATGTGGTCACATGTCAAGGATGAGTTGTCAATATAAGGTATAAAAGTGGAAGTTTGAGTTTGTTGGCTTGTCTGTATGTAGTCCTAGGTTAAATAAGGATTATCCATGTAATTTGACTAAGTATTATTGTTTATCAATGGTCTAGATTAATTAATTCTTGGTCTAGGATTAATGGAGATGGTGTTAATGTTACCCCATGCAATATGACCTACAAACCTATTGTAGTCATGTGCAATTACTTGTTAGGTTTGTTGGTTGTTACCATTCTGACCTTAGTTTTGTCCATTGTTCTATCGTTATGGGTTTTGTTATTGATTTTACTAATTTTATTGGTTTTGTTGGTTTAGCCTTTGATTTTTTATTGCATTGGTAGGTGTTATTGCTTTTGTTGCTAATTATATATTTAGAAAAGGGGTTTTGATAAATCTTAAGAGTTTGATTAGAAGTGGAAGCACCATTATCCAATGTTATCTTCCCATTCTCCAACATAATCTCAATCAAATGATTGATTTGAACACATCTTCATAGATTATGCCCATTAACCTAATGATATTTATAGAATTCATTTTCATAATACCAATCAAGATACAGAATGCCTTATGAATAATGATTTGTTATAGGCCAACTAATCAGATTAATGATGGCAAGTTTATGAAATATAGATTCAATAGGCTCTCCTAAGTCACTAAAGACATGATGTATAGGCATAGTTCTCCTTGGAGGAGGGGTTTAAAATGGTAAAGGCTACTGTATTTGTTTCATAAGTCTTGGTTTTTGTGCTTGTGACACTGGTTAGAGAGGTTATTGAGTATGAGTAAGCTAAAAAGGTGGTGTAAATGATGTTTTCAATTTTTGGACATGACGTGATTCAGTTACTCTATTTCCCACAACATTCCTATTATGGTTGAATTTCTTCAATCTTTCTTGGTTATTGGCCTATGCTAGTTGTGATGCTTACACTTGAATGGGATGTTGATTTTAGAAATTTACTTGATTGGTACCTTAATTTTGATTAGTATAATTAATCTTGATGACTCCTTTATTGATGAGTGCTTGATCGATCAACAAACCTTTATCAATGATCTCCTTGAAAGTATGTGCACATTGTAGTTCTAGATGATAAGCTATCTCACTATGCAAATTTTTAGTAAACATAGTGGCTAATTTTTTATCTAGTAAACTTTGGGTGAAACAACTTGTAAGGGCTCTCCATCACTGTAGATAAGTTGTAAAACACTCACCAAATTTTTGCTTTGTGTGTGTTAAGTCAACCAATGAAATCTCATGTTTGAGATTATAGGAAAAGTGCTACACAAACTTATTAGAAAGATCAGAAAAATCTATTACTAAATTCTTGGCCAACTTTAAAAACCACTCTAAGTCTTGTTCAACCAAGCTCCTTAGAAACAACAACAAAATGTATATATTGCTATATGCCACCGATTGACTTGCGACAAAGAAATCAATTACATAGGACTTAGGGTCACCTTTCCATTTGTATTTGTTGAATTTTGGTGATTCATATCTTGGGGGAAATGGTATATATAAGTACTCCATGTTGAAAGAATAAGAACACACATCATCTAACTTAAACTTTTTAGTCTGTTTCCCAGCCTGAATGTCAGCACTTACATCCTTCATCTATTGTAATTTTTGGGATAGGAAACTAGAAGGAACATTGGTTTGAGGGAGAATACTAGTTTGGGTAGATGGTTAGGAGGTCATAAATGGAACACTTTGACTAGGGTATGATGGAGATATCTATTGGGGTATATTGGTTTGGTTGGGAAATGGACCAAGAATATATGTGATTAGGATGTACTTGAAATTATACATTTAGTTGCATGATAGTCTAGTTTTAGTTGATGATAAAGGTTTGAATTGGAGGGTTTTGTAGTTGGAATGGAGGGATATAACTATATTGTGCTTGATTTGGTTGAAAATGGACATGCTACTGATTAATTAAACCTTACTATTGAGTGGGAACTTGTAGACTAAGATGTCTCTGAACCTGTGGTACATTTTAAACCAATGGTTATCTAGTAGGTACTTGAAAAACATGGGAGCCTCTTTGTTACATGAATCCCTATGGGGAAGTGAAAGCATGTTGAAGATTTGAAATCTATCACTAACCAATATTTACAAATTATTGGCTAGTCATGATTTGGTTTTAGATTGGTACATTGGTCTGTAATTGAGGAGGTATATTTACCACTACTTGATGAGGTGGAATATTAGTTTCTCCTTATTGAGGTGGTAATATATATAGCCTCTATTGTGTTGGTACACTATATTATGCCTACTATTTTGGAATACTAATCATCACTTGTTGAGTAGGATTTGTTACATTCTATTTTTGACATGTGACATTGGTTACTGGCTGACTACCCAATCTCATGGGTTTCACACTTGAGGAAATAGTGGGTTGAGGTTGGGAAATAGGTGGTGATGGTTAGGGTACAAATGATCCTATTCCTTGGTATGATGATCCACTCATGGTATTAACTATGGTCACATGTTTTTGAATAGTTGTTTATGCATTAGTACCACTTTGATTGGGATTGGATGGTGTTTGCATATTACCGACTATATTTGGCTCACTATTCTGTGTAGAAGTAGAAGACACTTCTTCAATAACATGCATGTGAAATAAGTTATCTATCGAAGTGTTTTGTATGAATGGGTTTTAACTCTGATTCTCTTGACTAGTTGACTCTATCAAAACTCTTATTGAAGGAATTAACTCAATAAGAGGTTTTCTCACCATGTTCATCTGATTAAAATTACATGCTAAATTAAGGTAGGTTTGATATGTTGTCTACATTTGATTAAAGTAGTCTTCTATGATGTGTTTACCTATGTTAGGAATATTAGGGTCCTGATATGTTATTTGGACTAGAGCCAAAGGATTGCTAGAAGAAGCCCGTTGATCATAAATGATATTATGGGGCATTCTTACTAGGCTTGGTAAATTCTCATGAGGGAAGTTTGATATAAACCTGGCCCCTACCTCTATGTATCTAACCAAAATCTCATCTTTATTCTCTAGAAAATGTTTCTCAAATAAAAATGGATCATACATGGAAGCTATATTAGTAGAATATGACTATTGAAGAACTGGCTCATCCACTGTGGGTATTGTAGCTAGGTATTATGTAGTTTGTTCTTGGTCTTGTTGTGAATAAGGTTGTGTGTTAACCAAATACTTAGCCAAGTTATCTTGGCTTTGTGCCCCTAATTGAGTATTATAAGAGGGAGAACAATCCATCTCATAAGGAATATTATTTACGTAGGGGTCTTGCACCATTTCTTCCTATGCAACCACATTACTAATCCCCGGATTATACATGAGTCCACTACAAGTGTAGGAATATATATTAGGGTCCATAGTTAGTACATTTGCAATAAAAAGGTCAAAAAATTCCATAAACTCTAAAAATGACAATGTCTAAAACAAATGATGTTAAAAATTGGTCTAGATTCGTCAAAAAGATCAAAAAGTTTATGCAAATATTTAGTGAAGAAACAAGATATAATTAAATGTATAATGTTTCATTTTTCACATAAAGATGAGTAAGTAAATAGGCCAAAAATAAAAATGCCAAACTCTAAGGTTGAAAGTGTTTCAAATCAGTCTAATCTTGGAAATTAAAAGTTGCTAGGTCTTTTGGCTAAATGTGGTGTCAAAATCTAAGCTCAAACAAGGCATGTGCTAGGACTCTTGGCCAAATGATGGATTTGAAACACTTCTAACAAACACTAGGCATTTGATTCTTGGACATGAACTCAATTAACTAGGTATAAGGTATGAAACAAAAGGCACTTTAGAGATAGTTTATTTTCTCACAAATAATGATATAAAACTTGGTTCTTTTGACAAATAAGCTAGACAAAAGTGAATAGTATAACTGTGCTAGATAAAGGATCACAAAAGTACACTCAAATTGGTATGAAAATGTGGGAATAAATTCAAACTCTATGTAAGAGGGTCTATGGAATAATATCTAAAATGTTTTGGGAAACATAACAATGATAGACTACCCAAAAGTTGTGACAAAATATTTGTTTCAAAAAATCTCCAAGGCAAATATAGTTTCCCACAATTTTTATAGCATAACACTATCTTTCTTCAATCAAAATATTGTGGTGCATAGACTCAAAGTGCAAGTGTTTAGCACAAAATGACTTAAGTCCAACAAGTGGTGATAATGATCATGAGTATTAAACAACCTTCAACCCAAATTGGAATTTAAACCTAAGTTCCCTCAAGTTTAGTGAAAATGGTGAACCCACTTAAAACATCAACCCTATGAACTTATAAAGGTGAAAATTTGAATTTATATTATAAATGAAAGACTTAAACAATTTTGGAAAAGGTCTAGACTCAATTGGGTAGCATAACTATGCCAAAGTAGATGATATGACTCCCAATTTTTGATGAACTTTGAATAATCCAAATTGATGATTTCACATGGGTAGCGTAATACCTCTTTGTTCAATAGAAAATAAGGACCATGTGTTTGGATTATTTCATTTGTTTACACCAAGTTTTGCCTGCAAACAAGACTTTAATCTAGTACAAAATAAAATAATTAATTGCTCTTAGATCCTATACTGACAAGGTTACTTAGTATTATTAGAATGCATCAATATACATCGTTTGAGAGGATTTTAAGTGTTTATCTAAGAGTACATTCATATTATATAGTAGGGTTTTTATACCCCCCTTCTCTCAAATGATAGTAATGTGACATGGACCTTGAAGTGCACCTTACACCAATAATACTTTTGTGACAAGTGGGGTTTTTTCTAAGATCTACAAGTTTTTGAATTTTCTAGGGGAATTAATTGCATAATGACTTTCATGGCGAATAATGCAAAAAAAGCATGTATTTTGGGTCCATATCACTCTACTTTTTACAAAAAGGTCTAGTCATTTTTGTGATCTAGGAATTTGACTCAAGATAGGATGGTTAGTACGGTGTTAGTTCCAAAATGAAAACAAAATGAAATAAACACACTAATAGCATAACATCTCTAGGCCTATATACTAGGGCAAGCTTAGTTAAAAAAAACAAATGACAAACATAACTAAAAAGTAAGGAATAAAACACAAGAATTCCTTCAGCTTCCTTGGATGCTCCAAATGCCTTTGTAGTAGTGGCTTGCTTAGATTATGCTCATGAAGTCCTTGGCAATGGAATTTTGGCTACCTCCATCTCTCCTTGGCACCTTTGGCTTATAGCTTAACTTGGATTAAAATAAATTTGGCATGGTAACACTAGTTAAAATGGATTTTTGAAGATATGTGTACATTATAAATTTACACCAAAATAGATTAGAAATGAGGTTCATGGCCTCTTTATTTATAGATTTTTGGATCTGTCTAGAATTAACCTAAACCATCCATCCTAAGATTGAGATGTGTGGTTGAGGATTAATTCAATTTTTAGAATTATGTTTATAATTATCCTCATCATGAAACTGGAAGAATGGGAACTTAAGAGGCATAGAGGGCATCATGGAAGGCATTAATGAGGCATGGAGGGCATGAATCTTGATATTTATGACCTAGGGGAATCAATTGCATAATGACTTTCATGGAAAATAATGAAAAAAATCATGGATTTTGGGTCCATATCACTAGGCTCGTTACAAAAAGGTCTAGTCATTTTTATGATCTAGGAATTTGACTCAAGAGAGGATGGTTAGTATGGTGTTAGTTCCAAAATGAAAACAAAATGAAAGAAACACACTATAGCATAACATCTCTAGGCCTAAATACTAGGGAGAGATTAGTTAAAAAAACAAATTGCAAACATAACTAAAAAGTAAGGAATAAAACACAAGAATTCCTTCACCTTCCTTGGATGCTCCAAATACCTTTGTAGTAGTGGCTTGCTCAGCTTGTGCTCATAAAGTCATTGGTAATAGAAGCTTGGCTACCTCCATCTCTCCTTGGCACCTTTGGCTTGTAGCTTAGCTTGGATTGAAATAAATTTGGCATGGTAAAACTAGTTGAAATGGATTCTTGAAGATATTTGTGCATTATAACTTTACACCAAAATAGCTTAGAAATGAGGTTCATGGCCTCTCTATTTATATATTTTTGGATCTATCTAGAATTAACATGAACCATCCATCCTGAGATTGAGATGTGTGGTTGAGGATTAATTCAATTTTTAGAATTATGTTTATAATTATCCTCATCATGAAATTAGAATAAGGGGAAATTAAGAGGCATAAAGGGCATCATGAAAGGCATTAATGAGTCATGGAGGGCATGAATCCTAATATTTATGGTATTTATGACCTAAGGGAATCAATTACATAATGAATTTCATGGCCAACAATGAAAAAAAAGCATGGATTTTGGGTCCATACCACTAGGCTTGTTACAAAAAGGTCTATTCATTTTTGTGATCTAGGAATTTGACTCAAGAGAGGATGGTTAGTATGGTGTTAGTTCCAAAATGAAAACAAAATGAAAGAAACACACTATATCATAACATCTCTAGGCCTAGATACTAGGGAGAGATTAGTTAAAAAAACAAATGACAAACATAACTAAAAAGTAAGGAATAAAACACAAGAATTCCTTCACCTTCCTTGGATGCTCTAAATACCTTTGTAGTAGTGGCTTGCTTGGATTGTGCTCATAAAATCCTTGGTAATAGAAGCTTGGCTACCTCCATCTCTCCTTGGCACCTTTGGATTGTAGCTTAGCTTGGATTGAAATAAATTTGTTATGGTAAAACTAGCTGAAATGGATTCTTTAAGATATTTGTGCATTATAACTTTACACCAAAATAGCTTAGAAATGAGGTTCATGGCCTCTCTATTTATAGATTTTTAGATCTGTCTAAAATTAACATGAACCATCCATCCTGAGATTGAGATGTGTGGTTGAGGATTAATTCAATTTTTAGAATTAAGTTTATAATTATCCTCATCATGAAATTAGAATAAGGGGAAATTAAGAGGCATAGAGGGCATCATGGAAGGCATTAATGAGTCATGGAGGGCATGAATCCTAATATTTATGGTATTTATGACCTAAGAGATTCAATTGCACAATGAATTTAATGGCAAACAATGAAAAAAAATCATGGATTTTGGGTCCATATCACTAGGCTTGTTACAA
The DNA here is from genome assembly GCA_037957365.1 of Torreya grandis. Lineage (NCBI taxonomy): Eukaryota > Viridiplantae > Streptophyta > Pinopsida > Cupressales > Taxaceae > Torreya > Torreya grandis. The sequence continues at coordinate 181,161 of JARHVA010003094.1, forward strand.
AAAGGTCTATTCATTTTTGTGATCTAGGAATTTGACTCAAGAGAGGATGGTTAGTATGGTGTTAGTTCCAAAATGAAAACAAAATGAAAGAAACACACTATAGCATAACATCTCTAGGCCTAGATACTAGGGAGAGATTAGTTAAAAAAACAAATGACAAACATAACTAAAAGTAACGAATAAAACACAAGAATTCCTTCACCTTCCTTGGATGCTCTAAATACCTTTGTAGTAGTGGCTTACTCAGCTTGTGCTCATAAAGTCCTTGGTAATAGAAGCCTGGCTACATCCATCTCTCCTTGTCACCTTTGGCTTGTATCTTAGCTTGGATTGAAATAAATTTGGCATGGTAAAACTAGCTGAAATGAATTCTTTAAGATATTTGTGAATTATAACTTTACACCAAAATATCTTAGAAATGAGGTTCATGGCCTCTCTATTTATAGATTTTTGGATCTATCTAGAATTAACCTAGACCATCCATCCTGAGATTGAGATGTGTGGTTGAGGATTAATTCAATTTTTATAGTTAAGTTTATAATTATCCTCATCATGACATTAGAAGAAGGAGAAATTAAGAGGCATAGAGGGCATCATGGAAGGCATTAATGAGGCATGGAGGGCATGAATCCTGATATTTATGGCATTTATGACCTAGGGATATATTCCTAAGAAATGAGGTAACTTGATGATGCAGATATTCAATATTTATTTATAAAAACAAGTATTCAACAAGTTTTAATGGAATTATTAATTATGCCTTAATTTGGGTTAATTAACTCTTAAACATGTTTAAGCACTTTGCGCATAAATTACTCAAATTGATTAGAATACCTTGTTATTGGTCCAAATTTTGACTAGATTAGAATTGGAAGTCCATGTCAGATGAATTAGAACTGTTATCCCATTTAGGATGCTATTGACAAAAAGACAAAGGGACACATCTCGTGCAAAATATTTGACAAAGTTCATGTATGCCTACAATTGTAATGATGATAAACTAACTGTATAATGCCACCTTAAGGGAATAGTTGGCACAAGTAGGTTGGCAAATGGTCCCTCAAAAAGAAAGAAGTGAAGTGAGGGGACCAAAAAAAGGATAGATGATAGGGTGAAAACATAATGATAGTGAAAAAGTAGTCAAAATAATTGAGAATGCAAGTGGGACAGTATACAATGGTTTGCCCAAAGGTGGTTATAAGCATTGTACCTCGATAATGACAATATGGTATGATAACACAATGATTTGCCCAAAGGTGATTATAATCATTAAGAAGATGGCGCTACCCATGTTAAGATAGACAAACAAGATAATAGCATGCCCTTGTAAGGTCAAAAAAAGTAAAGTGGTGACAACACAATGATTTTCCCAAAGGCAGTTATAATCATTAAGAAATATAGGTGGGACATTGTGCAATGATTTTTCCATAGGTAGTTATAATCATTGGACCCTGATTATGTCAAACATGATAAACTTGGTCGAGGATGATGATAATTTAACACATAGGGTAATGATGAATTGGAACAACCTACTAGTAGGGAGATGCTCATCTAAACTAATAAGAATTGAAATTCTTTCATGTTTAATTACTCTATTTGGGATATGATTAGGATTGAATCAAGATGTTGATGCTGAAGAGATGCCTCCATTACTAAATAGAATTTTTGAAGATGAGGTTTACTATAGCAAGTGTCGATAAGCATCATGGTATAACATCATGAGGACTTGGTCAAAATATGCATGAAGACTGACTCCAATAATCCAATACTCAATAAAAAACAATGCATCAATGATATAAACCATGATGACAATTTAATCATATAAATATGGATGGATTCAAGTATAAGTATGGGTAAGGAATCACCTAATGAACACACATAAATTGAATCAAGGCGATATTACTGAAAATAAACAAATAGGTAGACAAATAAACAAAATAAATAGAAACAAACAAACAAACAACACAACACAACATAAACCCTATGAACATTACCCATAAAAAATAGGTGACAAATTAACAAATGAACAAAATTAGGGAATAGAAGAAAAAGAAAGGGGTGGCCAAGTTGTCTCCATATGCACTAGGTAACTAGACACTACCTACATAGTTTTATGGATGTAATATCCAATAAAAAACTTCAAGCTAAATGTAGTTCTCCCAGGGAATGGGAAGAATGTGATAACTAAGGAGAATAAATAGAATGGATGTGATAAAAGAATATTAATGGTCTTGAAAAATGGTAATTATGTGAGAGAAATGGCCAAAAAGGATGGAGAAACTAAATGATAACTGATTTTATTATAACTTAGTAAAGGTTCCTAGAATCCTTAAGGCAAAGACATGGTCAATGTTTTTTTGTTCTTTTCTAATGATTTTTCAAATATTTTTATATATATTTTTTGGAGTGTCTCAATCGAGAATGATTAGACACTAAATGGTTCAAGCTCAAAAAATGGTGAGAGAGTTTAAACTTAGGTTGCTCATAAAATAGCGAGAGCGTGGCTTAGGTTGCTCACAAAATGGTGAGAGCATGGATTAGGTTACTCATAAAATAGTGAGAGCATGACTTAGGGTGACTAAGCTAACTCAACAAGTATCGAGCACTGCTTACATAGTCCTAGAGTATGACCTTAAGTCACTGTAGTTCCACCTTTTTAAGTGGAGGAACTTGACTAATGCAACAGTCAATTCAAACAAAATAGGCACAGTTGGTAAAAAGGCATAGTACGACATAAGAAGTGGCAAGTTGGTATGTTAATATTAATGTTAACCCTAGTTTACCCATAGGTGATTATAACTAGGAAAAATATCATATATCAATGGTACTAATTTACCTAAAGGTGGTTATAATTAGTAGTAAGATTGGTGGTACAAAAGGAATAACAAATGAAGGATGCAACTGCAAAAACTTCTATCACACTGTCCGAAAATATGATCTCTATTTGAAGTACTAAAACCAATTGATGAAACTGATCAAATACCTCAATGATAAAAATGCATGATGATTGGGAAAAAAACTGAGGTCAAATAGGCTAGGCTTTAGAATACACTAGGTCAATAGAATGGAAATGGAAAATGGATATGGTGAAGAGGACATTTAAGGATGATATTTATATAAAGAAGAATATTGAAACAATGGCATAATTAAAATGGTCCTTATAGACAATACACCTTAACACTTAAGCATAATACCACTTGAGATGAATAATATTCATCAGCTCAAGAAGTTCATCTCCATCTGGTATTACAAGCTTGTATGCTCCTGATCCATAATCTATAGTGATGATGAAAGGCCCTATCCAATTTGGTTTGAAGTTCCCTTTATGTTTCTTCTCAACCATGGTATTCTTTTGGTTTTCTTTAAGAACAAGATCACCAAATTCAAATGTTCTATACTTAACACATCAATTATAGTGGCCTTTGAGTCAATTTTGATATGCTTGAATATTATTGAGCATGGATGTGCATTTCTCATCAAGTAGGTTTAGCTCTTACAAGTGAGTTACTCGATAGTCATGATTATCTAGGACATGATTGAAAGAGATGCATAGTTAAGGTAACTTGAACTAAATGTGAAGGATGGCTTCATTATCATAAATACGTGAGTATTGAGTGGCTTTTTTAAGGGTATGATGATTGGTATGGTATGCATAAAGGGTAGGTAACATCTACAAGTGCCAATCATTACTGACATCATTGACAATTTTTTTGAGAATATTGATAATGGTTTTGTTGGATGCCTCAGCTTGGCCATTACCTTGAGGGTAATATGCTATAAAAAAATGTTGTGTGATGTTTTATTTAGTACATATTTTCTTTACATCTTTTTTCTTGAATGATCTTCCATTATCAGATATGATGTCATAGGGGATACCATAGCAGTAAATGAGATGGTTGAAAATGAATTTGGAAAATTTCCTTCCAGTTACGTATGTGAGGGGTATAGCTTCAACCCACTTAGTGAAATAATAATTAGAGGTAAGGATATATTTATGGCCATCAGATGAAGTGGGGTTGATCTTTATAATGAGGTCAAGTCCCTATGTAGAAAATGGCCATGGTGTCAACATCAGTTTTATTGTTTTTTTGGGGGCATGAATTAGATTAGCATGTCATTTACATTTGTCACACTTTTTTACATATGCAATGGCATATATGTCCATTATAGGCCAATAATAACCAATACGCAAAAGCCTTTTAGATAGGACTACCTCACTATAATGAGCTCCACATACTCCTTTGTGAACTTCTTTTAATGCTAGTATATACTATATTGAAATTAACCAATAAAGTGGAGTTTCATCAAAACTATGATGGTAAAGGGTGGGTCCAAGTAGAGTATAATGATGAATGAAGGCTTTTGTTTATTTTTAATATAGGTTAGGTGGTATAACTTGGTCATGAAGGTAGTTGTAAAGGTCTAAGTACTAGATAGAATCAGGACCAATAATATCATAAATCATGGCAATAGTTGAAGGTTCATGAGATGGTGTTGAAAAATTCTCAATGAGGAACTGATACTCTCTAGATATATCTATTTTTTGAATTAGAGATCTAATAGTAGCCATGACATCTATAGTTCTATAACTAGCCCTTGGTATGTACTTAAACTTAATATTGGCAATTTGTCATTTAAGAGTGTCGATCATGACTTTATATGGAACTAGCTTGTCATCTTTGGTTTAAAATGATCTATGACCTAATTGATGATTAACTAAGAATCACCATAAACTTAGAGATGAGATATGTTCCAATGCACTACTTTTCAAAGTCATATAATAATTACTTCATACTTAACCATGTTGTTTGTATAAGGAAAGCTTATTCTAAATGATTTAGGGATTAGATCCCCCTATGGTGTAATAAACAATAAGCCTGCCCCCAATCCATGTGCATTAAATGAACCATCAAAATATAGCTTCTAGGGATGCTCCTCAAGGGATGTGTTAAAGATGTTCATTATGAATTCATCAAGAAATTGAAACATGAGTGGTTGTGTGTCTATTAGAGGTGCTTCAGCAAGTTGATCTGCAAGAACTTGTCCCTTGATTGCCTTCTGATTGACATAATCTATGTCAAACTCATTGAGAAGCATGATCCATTTACCCATTACACCTTGAAAAGTTGTTTTAGATAGTAGATACTTGAGCGGATCTACTTTTATAATGACCATGGTCTTATTATTCAACATGTAAAGGTGTAGTTTTTGAGCTATAAAGACCATGGCTAGACAAGATTTTTTAATAGGTGTATAGTTATATTCATATGTAACCAAGGTAAAAATTAGTTAGTACACAACATGCTCTTTTCCATTATCATCATGTTGAGCCAAGAGTGCCCCCAAATCATGGCTAGTAGCTGATATGTATAACAAGAATGGCTTTCTTGGCATAAGAGGTAATAAAATAAGCAGATTAATAAGATATTCTTTAAGTTGTTAAAAAACTATTTGGTAGTGATCATCTCAGTGAAATTTAAATCCCTTTTTAAAAATGTGTGTAAATAGATGACACTTATCTGTTAACTGAGAGATGAAGTGTCAAATTGACTAGATCTTACACTACAAACTATGGAGTTGCTTTAAATTGGTTGGTGGTGGCATCTCAATTATAGCATGGAATTTAGCTAGATAGACTTCAATACTTATACAAGATATGATGAATCCAAGTAATTTGCTTGAAGTTATACCAAAAATATATTTCTTTGGATTGAATCTGACTTTGTACTCTCATAATCTTTCAAATATCTTACGTAGCATTACTAGATGGTTGGCCTTGGTTTTGGATTTTCCTAATATGTCATCAACATAGTATTTAAAAATATCATGGAATATGAAATTCATGGCCCTTTAATATGTATCTCAAATATTCTTAAGGCTAAATGGCATTACCTGATAACAAAATGTTCCCCATGGAGTGGTGAATGTTGTTTTATGTTTGTCTTTTGGTTTTATTTTGATCTGGTTGTATCCTAAAAATCCATCCATGAGTGAAAGCATTTCATAACCTACCATGAAGTCAATGATCATGTTGATATTAGGGAAGGGAAAATCATCTTTAGGGAATTTTTTGCTGATGTCTCAAAAATTAGTACAAATTCTAATCTCTTCAAGCTTTTTACTAACATGTACCACATTAGAGATCCATTCTAAGTAATCAATAGATTGGATACATCCTACTTCTAAGAGTTTTTCCCACTCTTTCTTTACCAATACAATAATGTGAGGATGCATTTTAATTAAGTATTATTTTACTAGTTTGGCATCAAGATTAACCATAAGGTGATGCAGAACCAAGGTAGGGTCTAAACCTGGCATGTCAAAATAGGCCCATGCAAAGATATATACAAATTCTCTCAATAGAGCTATAAATACTTCACATTCCTCCTCAGTGAAGGATGCTCCTAATTTTATCCATTTCAGGTCTAATGGATTCTTGATATTTACCTCTATTGTATCTTTGACTAAAAGGGTTAAACTATCTTCTAGGATAGTAGGTAGTGACTTGAATTGTTGGATCATGTCAAGGTACTTTGTTAAAACTTGCTCTTCAACTTCTCTAGGCATGATGAGTCTGAGTCCTCTAATGGGAGATCTAGCCATGTGATAAAAATAGTTGGAAATTCTTGAATAATTTGATCAAATACTTGTTACTCAAAGCTGAACTCATTGGTGGTCTCCTAGTCTAAATTCAAAGAAGAATGAACACCCTCATCTAATGGAATTTGAAATAGGTTTTCACCACTAGACTGACCATTATATTTACTTTTTCCTTGGTCAAAAAGTGCCTTAAAGAGGTTTTCACTTTGGGACCTCAATGTTTTACTTATTTGTTTTTGGCTAAGGGTGTTCATTCACTCTCCAAAATAGGCTACATAATCCAATGTGATTGAGAATCTTAATTTGTTATCTCCCAATGGAATGTTGTCTCTAAGGCCTAAAAAATCATAAAATGCCTCATCATTCTAAAACTAATTAATCAAAAAACTATAATCTTGTTTGTCTCAATCTATCAGTTGGGGATAATATAATGGTAATGGGTTATGATAAATAGCTAGGGTAAGGGTTCAAATGGCATTGTTATCAAACAAGTTGGTTTCAACTAGGTCATCAAAGGTGAGGCTATGATCAGACTCTACTTCATTATTGGCATCATCATCACTAGTTATTGGTGATGAATTTTGAATAAGATATGTGGGGTCACCCTCATATAGTTTAAATCCAAGTCTGTAAGGTCTTTCATACTTAGTCATGGAAATTGGCTCAATGGTTCCTTGTTGATTCAATCTGAGACCTCTTCCTTCATAATTGTGATGCTCCATGATCCTATTCAGAATAGGATACTTTGAATTTTTATAAAAATAAACTTGGTTATCATTGTATAACCATGATTCATCCCCTTCAAGAGGGTCAGGTCCTAGGCTAGATGCTGGGACAAATGTGATAGGTCCTTTAGCTTTGTTATTTTGTTGCCAATGCATATGTGGGATGAATTTAGGTTGCCCAAATGTTTTTGAATTCCAAGGAAGATTATAAATATGAAATGTGTCATGGGTCACATACTCTCTCAGTCCATTAGCTGAAATGGTAAAATGATTGGAAGCTTGAGGAGGTGGCATGTGGGAAAGGGAATCCAAGGTATTAAGATATATGCAATTATTCGGTGAAGGATCAATAGGTATGGCCTTTCCTTTATCCTAATTAGAATTTGGATTCATTTCATACTGATAATTATAGATTTAAAATTTGGCCTCAAGATGTTTGTAGTGTTCATATGGGTGTAAATCTCCTATAATATTCACTTCCATCCTTGAGTGGGAAAACTTGATACATTGGTGCAGCATTGATGAGACTCCATGAATCTCATGTAATCAAGGCCTACCTAGAAGCATATTTTATGATAACTCAAGATCAATCACATGGTGAAGTGTATCATGGGTCAAAGGCCCAATGATAACTTACAAACTAATGGTGCCTTGTGATTCTCTAAACTGATTATCATAGGCTTTGATGGTTATTATTTCTGGTTGGAGATCTACCATTATGTACCCAAGAAGCTTGATGATCTTTAGAGACACTATGTTGAGGCCAAATCCACTGTCTATAAGGACACATTTTAATTTATGCCATCTAATACAAAATTCTATGTAAAATGGTTTATTATGGAGTGGGCCAAGAGAAGACATATCACTTTGGTTGAATGTGACTTATTGGGCTAGAGCTAGGTGTCCAACCAAAGCTTTAAATTTATCAGGTGATATGTCATTAAAATAGTGAATTGTGTCAAAAAAATCATTTATGATTTTCTTATGGATTATTGATGTTTGAAACAAATCTAAAATATAAATTTATGTTGGTGTCTTCTACAATTGTTTCATAATATCAAACTTCTTATCTTGGTTAGGGGTGAATAGTTTATTTTGAGGCTAAATGGTTGGTTGAATGATAGGCAAAGTGGTAGATGGTTATGGGCTTAGGATAGTAATCTATGACCTCTGAGTTATGATTTCACAATCAAGATTAAATACTAGACCATTATTGTTAATCAATGTTGGGAATGGTATGGGACTAGATAGAACAAGTCTCAAATGTTGATGCACTCACATGGTAAGGATGAGTTGTTGATATAAGGTCCAAAAGGGGAAGTCCTAGTTTGCTTGTATGCAATCCTAGGTCAAAGAAGGATTATCTATATAATTTGGTTGAATGTTGTTGTTTAGCAATGGTCTAGGTTGATTAGTGCTTGGTCTAGGATTAATGGAAATGGTATTATGCTACCCCTACAATATAACCTACAAACCTATTGTAATCATGTGAAATTTCATAGTAGGTTTGTTGGTTATATCATTTTGACCTTGGTTTTGTCTATTATTCTATCATTTTGGGTTTTGTTGCTGATTTTGTTGACTTTGATGGTTCAACCTTTGATTTTGATACTATTGATTTTGTTGTTGCACTGGCCATTGTTGTTGTTTGTAATTATTTTTTTTCGATTGATTGTCATGTTAGGGAAAGGGGTTTTGATAAATGCCAAGAGTTTTATTGGAAGTGGAATCACTATTATCTAATTTTATCTCCCTATTCTTCAACATATTCTCAATTAAATGCTTAATTTGGTTACATCTTCATAGATTATGCCTATTGACCCAATGATAGTCATAGAATTTGTTTTCATGCTACCAATCAAGATAAGGAATGCCTTATGGATAATGATTTGGTATAGGCCAACTAATCAGATTAGTGGCAATAAGCTTATGAAATATAGACTCATAGGTTCTCCTAGGTCACTAAAGATACGACATGTAGGCATGGTTCTCCTAGGAGGAGGGGTTTATAATGGTAAAGGCTATTGTATTTGTTGTTTAGGTCTTGGTTGTTGTGATTGCAGCATTGGTTAGAGAGGTTTTTAGGTAGGAGTAAGCTAAAATGGTGGTGTAGCTGATGTTTTCACCATTTGTATATGATGTGATTTGGTTACTCCGTTTCCCAAAACATTCCTATTATGGTTAAATTGCTTCGATATTTCTTGGTTATTGGCTTGTGATGGTTACGATGTTGGCACTTAAATGGGATGTTGATGTTGGTAATTTATTTGATTGGTACCTTGATTTTTATTAGTTGAATTAAGCTTGATGATTCCTTTATTGATGATTACCCACTTGATCAACAAGCCTTTATCAATGATCTCTTTGAATGTATGTGCACATTGCAGTTCCAAATGGTAAGCTATCTCACTATGAAATTTTTTGGTAAACATAATGATTAATTGTTTATTTGGAAAATTAAGGGTGAAACAACTTGTAAGGGATCTCCATCACTGTAAATAACTTGTAAAACTCTCACAAGCTTTTTGCTTTACTTACGTTAAGTCTAATAATGAAATATCATGCTCAAGATTATAGGAAAAGTGATGCACAAACTTATTAGAAAGATCATAAAAATTAATCACTAAATTATTAGGCAACTTTAAAGACTACTCCAAGGCTTATCCATCCAAGCTCTTTGGAAATAACAAAAAAAGGTATATGTCTCTATATGTCATTGGTTGACATGGGACAAAGAATTAGGTCAAATGAGCCTTAGGGTCAACTTTCCCTTTATATTTATCAAATTTTAGTGGTTCATATCCTGGAAAAAATGGTATCTATAAATACTTCATGTTGAATGGATAGGAACATATGTCATTCAATTTGAACTTTTTAGTTTGTTTACCCACTTGAATACCAACAATTACAACCTTCATCTATTGTAATTCTTAGGATAGGAAACTAGAAGGACCATTGCTTTGAGGGAGAATTTGGGTAGATGGTTGGGAGGTCACAAGTGGGATACTTTGACCATGGTATAATGGAGATACTTGTTGGGGTACATTGGTTTGGTTGGGGAATGGACTAGGAATACGCATAGGTGGATTAAGATGTTTTTGAAATTACACACTTGGTTGTGTAATATTTTGGTTTGGGTTGGTGATAAAGGTTTGACTTAGAGATTTTATGGTTGGGATGGAGAGATATAACTATACTACACCTGCTATGGTTGAAAAGGGACATGTTGTCAACTAATCAAACCTTGTTATTGAGTGGGAACTTGTGGACCAAGACCCTGTCTCTAGATTTATGGCACATTTTGAAATAATGGTTGTCTAATAGGTACCTAAAAACATGGGGACCTCCTTGTTGCATTAATACCTATGAGGAAGTGAAAGTAAGTTATAGATTCAACATCTATCAATGACCAATATTTGCACATTATTGACTAGTCATTGCTTGGTTTTGGAATGGCATATTGGTCTACAATTGAAGAGGTACATTCATCATTACCTAGTGAGGTGGAACATTAGTTACCCCTAATTAAGGTGGAAATGTATTTGTCCTCTATTATTTTGATACACTAGATTATACCTATTTTTGTGGAATATAACTTGATACCTATTAAGGAGTAGGGTTCATCATATTCTATCATTGAGGTGTGACATTGGTCATTATTTGATTACCTAATCCCATAGGTTGTACACTTGAGGAAGCAACTAGTTGAGGTTGGGGTGTAGAAACTCTTACTCCCTAGTATGATGACCTATTCATAGGATTAACTACAAGCACATGTTGTTGGCTAACTGTTTACATGTTAGTACCACTTTGATCAAGATTAGATTTTGTTTGCACATCATCTACTATGTTTGGCTCACTATTTTATGTATACACTGAAGACACTTCTTCAATAACAAGCATATGCATCAAGTTATCTATTGAATTAGTTTGTATGAATGGGTCATAAATCATATTATCTTGTCCAGTAAACTCTATCAACACTCATGTTGAAGGAACTAGTTCAATAAGAGTCTTACCTACCATGTTCATCTAATTGAAATCACATGCTAGATTCAAGTAGGTTTGAAATGATATTTGCATTTGGTTAAAGTGATATTCCATGATGTTTTTACCTCATTCAAATATATTGGGGTCTTGATACATTATTTGGAATAGAGACATAGGACTGATAGAAGAAGCTTGTTGATCATAAATGATATTATGGGGCACTCTTACTAGACTTGGTAAATTTTCATGAGGAAAATATGCTAGAACCTTAGCCCCTACCTCTGTAGCTCTAACCAAAATCTCATCTTTGTTCTCTAAAAAATGTCATTCAAACAAAAATGGATCATACGTGGAAGTTATATTAGTAGAATATGACTATTGAAGTTTTGGCTCATCTACTACATGTATTATAGCTAGGTATTGCATGGTTTGTTCCTAGTCTTGTTCTAAATAAGGTGGTGTGTTAACCAGATAGTTAGTTAATAGATCTTGGCTTTGTGCTCCTAATTGAGTATTATAAAAGGGATAATAGTCCATATCATAAGAAATATTGTCTGTATAGGGGTCTTGCACTATTTCTTCTTGTGCCACCACATTACTAATTCATGGATTGTACATGAGTCCACTAGGAGTATAGGAATACATGTTGGGATACATAGTTAATGTTTTATGATAAAAGGTCAAAGATTTATACAAACTCTAAAAAAGGACAATGTCTAAAATAGATGATGTTTCAAATTGGTCTAGAGTTGTCAAAAGGATAAAAAGGTTTATGAAAAGGTTTGTGAGGAAACAAGCTAGTGTGAAGTATCTAATGTTTCATTGTTCACACAAAGATAAGCAAGTACATAAACCTAGAATCAAAATGAAAAACTCTAAGGTTGAAGTGTTTCAAATCAATCTAATATAGTAATTTAAAAGTTTCTATATCTTTTGGTCAAATCCAGCATCAAAATCTAAGCTCAAATAAGACATGTGCTAAGACTCTTGGCCAAACAGTGTCAAAAGCTAAACTTTAAAATAGATGAAAATTTTAATCTAAAGGATTTGAAACACTTCTTACAAACACTAGGCATTTGATTATTTATGCATGAACTTGATTAACTAAGTATAAGGTATGAAATAAAAGGCACTTTAGAAATAGTTTATTTTCTCACAAAAATGGTATAAAACTTGGTTCTTTTGACAAATAAGCTAGACAAAAGTGAGCAATATAACTATTTTAGGCAAATGATCATAAAAGTTCACTTGGATTGGTCTAAAAATATAGGAACAAATTTGAAACTCTATGAAAGAGGGTCTATGAAACAATATTTTAAATGCTTTAGGCAACATAATGATGCTATACTACCCAAAAGGTCTAATAAAAATGTTTGTTTCAAAAACTCTCTAAGGAAAATATGTTTTCCTATAATTTTATTAGCATAACACTAATTTTCTTGATTCAAAATGTTATAGTGCATATACTCAAAGTGCAAGTGTTTAGCATAAAATGTCTTAAGTCTATCAAGTGATGATAATTATTATGAGTCTTAAATGACCTTCAACCCAAATTGGAAATTGAACCTAAGTTCTCTTGAGTTTAGTGAAAATGGTGAACCCACTTAACACATCAACCCTATGAACTTATAATGGTGAAATTTTGAATTTAGATTATAGGTGAAGGACTTAAACAACTTTGGTAAAGGTCTAGACTCAATTGGGCAACATAACTACACCAAAGTGGATGATATGACTCTCAAACTTTTGATGAACTTTTGAACAAGGCAAATTGATGATCTCACATGGGAAGTATAACACCTCTTTATTCAAAGAAAAATTTGGACTATGTGTTTGGTTTGGATTGTTTGTTTACACCAAGTTTTGACTCCAAACTAGGACAAGACTAACTAATTAATCTCTCTTAGATCCTAAACTGACAAGGTTCTTAGTATTGTTTGACTCTGTCAATATACATCATTTGAGAGGATTTTAAGTGTTCATCAAAAAGTAAATACACATTATATAGTTGGGTTTTTACAACCCCTTCTCTCAAATGATAGTACTGTGACATGGACCTTGAGGCACACCTTACACCAATAATACTTCCATAATAAGTGGGGATTTATCTAAGATCTAACAAGTTTTTGAATGATCTAGGGGAATCAATTACACAATAACTTTCATGCCAAACAATACAAAATAAAATCATGGATTTTGGGTTTATATCACTTGGCTTATTGCAAAAAGGTCTAGTCTTTTTTGAAACCACTATATCTTGTTGTTCACTCAGTGTAGTGCGATGTCTAAAGTGTCACTAGGTTTTATGTGCAACTCCAAAGGAGCCAAATGAAGTCAATGTTGGGAGATGAAATCTTGAGTCAAAGCTTCCCTAAAGAACTCATAAGAGGTGATGAAGTCCCTTTTGCAAGCTAAGTTTACATAAAAATAAAGAAATCATGAAATAAAAAGACTTTAGGGTCATTTTCAAGGTCACCCAAACTTTCATGAGTTTTTGGGGAGTGCTTTAGATGAATTTATTTCTAAGCCTTGGACTAGGCTATTTGCAATAGGAATGGCACTTTTGATTCTAAGGGTTCCCTATAGGGAACAAATAGAAGAGCATACACACAACATCCCTCTTTTTTCCAAACAAAAATTTGATTAAATAGCTATTGAAAATAATAATTGACAAGTGTGTTCAATTTTAAGCCCAAAATGAAAGATTTGGTGGTGTTCATTTGACCCCTTGGTCTTAGTTACAAACTTTGAAAAAATTCACCAAAAACATCTAAATTCTTTGTTAAACACCCAAAACAAGATTTATAATTGATTTTTAATCATGCAAAGGTGATTTAAACATGTTTTGATTAAATATAAAGCTTGGTCCTACAATGAAAATCTTAGCATGTACTTTAGCTTTGAAGCTTTTTTTGGTTTGAAATAATGAACTTTAGAAAAATAGCTCTAGAGTCTATGTTTTTTGGAAAAATACAGTGACTGACATTGGTTATATACAACTGATGATGGTTACCTTAGCTAACCAAAATCTAACCGATGTTGGTTTTGCTAATCGACATCAGTTAAACTATGTAATCGATGTCGGTCTTACTTGTTAACATCGATTACTGTGTAAAACCATGGTAAATAAAAATGGTAAAATAAAGTTAGAAAATCAATTTGCATTATTTTTAAGGGTCTAAATAAATATTTTAGAGTTGAAAAATGATCTTATTCAAGTGTGATATGCATCTAGTCCCAGCAAGCATGCCATAATGTCATCTAATAATTTGACTCAAGAGAGGATGGTTAGTATGGTGTTAATTCCAAAATGAAAACAAAATGAAAGAAACACATTAATATCATAACATTTCTAGGCCTAGACACTAGGGAGAGATTAATTAACAAAAATAAATGACAAATAAAACTAAAAAGTAAGGAATAAAACACAATAATTCCTTCACCTTCCTTGGATGCTCCAAATGCCTTTGCAGTAGTGGCTTGCTCAGCTTGTGCTCATGAGGTTCTTGGCAATGGAAGCTTGGCTACCTCTATTTCTCGTTGGCACCTTTGGCTTGTAGCTTGGCTTGGATTGGAATCAATTTGGCATGGTAACACTAGTTGTAATGGCTTATTTAATATATTTGTGCATTATAACCTTGCACCAAAATAGCTTAGAAATGAGGTTTACGGCCTCTCCATTTATAGATTTTTGGATTTATCTAGAATCAACCTAAACTGTTGATCTTGAGACTGAGATGTGTGGTTAAGGATTAAATCAATTTTTAGAATTAAGTTTATAATTATTCTCATCATGAAATTGGAAGAAGGGGAGATTAAGAGGCATGGAGGGCATCATGGAAGGCATTAATGAGACATAGAGGGCATGAATCCTAATATTTGTGCCATTTATGGCCTAGGGATGTCTTCCCAAGAAATGAGGTCATTTGATGATGCAAATATCCAATATTCATTTCTAAAACAATTATTCAACAAGTTTCCATGGAATTATTAATTATGCCTTGATTTGGGTTAATTATCTCTTAATCATGTTTAAGCACTTTGTGCACAAATTACTCAAATTGATCAAAATGCCTTGTTATTGGTCCAAAATTTGACTGAATTGGAATTGGAAGTCCATGTTAGATGTATTAGAAATTTTATCTTATTTAGGATGCTACTGTTAATAAATAAAAAATGCACACGTCTCATATAAGAGATTTGATAGGAAAGAGAAATCCAGATCACCTAGGTACAAAATTGGTATTTTGACTTGAAATGATATAATCAAAGTTAGTTGGCCCATAAATTGCATTGCCCTATTTAGGGATACCCTGGCCAAAATTGGGACTTGAATATGTCAGTTTCATATTATTTAGTGTGTTTTTAGGCCAAATTATGTATTTTGGATGGAAATTAGCCAAAATACTTATTGGAAGTCATCAGTGGCCATATTTAGGTGTCTACATTTTTTACAACCACTACATCTTGTTGTTCACTCAGTGTAGTGCAATGTTTAAAATGCCACTACATCCCATGTGCAACTCCAATTAGGATATAAATGAATTCAATGCCAAGAGGTGAAACCCTAGGTCAAATCTTTCCTAAAGAACTCGTGGGAGGTGATGAATTCCCCTTGAAAGACAAGTTTGCATAAAAATAAAGAAAATATTAAATAGAAAAACTTTAGGGTCATTTTCAAGGTCACCTAAACTTTGATGAGTTTTTAGGGAGTGTTTTAGATGTCTTTCTTTCTAAGCCTTGGACTAGGATATTTACAATAGGAATGGTACTTTTGATTCCAAGGGTTACCTAAAGGGGAAAAATGGAAGAGAATATATGCATCACCCCTCTTTTCTCTAAAAAAATATCTAATTTAAACAACTAAGTGAATACAAAAAGCTTGGAAAGGTGAGTTTATCTTTAAGCCCAAATTTGAAAAATGAGGTGGTGTTCATTTGGCCCCTTGGTCTCAGTTGTAAATTTGAAAAATAATGCTAAAAACATTTATTTAATCACCTTAAATGTTACTTTAATCACCAAACTAATTTTCCTAATTCATTTTAAAATCATGTCAAAGATGGTCTATAACATGTTTTAACAAATTTGAAGTCTATCGGTTACCTATCCACCCTTAAGGCATCACCTCAAAAGTAAATAGTTAGGTTAGAAAATGTTAGCATAAATATAAATAAAATATTTAAAAATAATAATATTAAATATGTTAACACCATGCAAACAAAAAATTAGAAGGCTTAAAAAAAATATAACACATAACACATAAAATCTTGCACATAAAATATAAAACCCTGCAGTTAGTATTTTTAACATAACTTTTAAAATATAAGTCAGTTTGATAATTTTTTTTAAAAGGTTATAAATAAATATAGGATACACATGTATTAAAAATTTTAAGTCTAAAAAGTCAATAAAAAAAGTTATGAACTCTGTTCTAACCATTTTTACCAGAAAAATAAAAAATAGAAAGTGACAGTTACTAAAACAGCTATAACTTCGAAAATATAAATAATTGTTTTGTGATTTTTTTAGATAATATAAGTGAAATATTTATATATATTAGTAAAAAAAATTATTTAAAAATATTAATTAAATAAATATATATGATTTCTTTACTGGCCATTTTTACTCAAAGTAAAAACAAAAAAAAAGAGAATCAGAACTATGAAACACAAAAAAAGTTTGTGGATTGCGCTCTCATGAAGATCATCCCACTGGGCATGCCATTATTTGAAATAGGAATTTGAATAATAAAAGGATATTATTATCTTTTTAGTGAATGAAACCAAATAAAAAACACACTAAACTAACATCTTCATCCCTAGTAACTAGGGGGAGCTTAGTGAAGAAAAACAAATGAACAAAGCACAACTAAAATGCAAGAAGCACACATTCCTTACCTTCCTTAATGATACAATATTTTTATTCTATTATATTTCTTGGTTTGTACTTAAAAATGTCTATTGAAATAGAGCTTGACTATCCTCCATCTCCTCTTGGCACCATGTTTGGCTTTAGCTTTGGTTTGGCTTAGCTTAGAATTAATTTGGCATGGTAACACTAATTGCAATAGTTTTTGGAATTATTTATGCATTATAAATTTGAATTATCAATCCTTAGAAATGATTTTCATGGCCTCTCTATTTATATATTTTTGAGATTGATCAGAATCAACCTGAACCATCCATCCTAAGATTAAGATGTGTGGCTAAGGATTAATCCAAATTTGAAATTAAAATTGATAAATAGGGTCATCAATATTTGGAAAAATGGGAAACTAAGAGGAATAGAGGGTATTGATGAGGCATAGAAGGCATGAATCCTGATGTTTATGGCATTTATGGCCTAGGGATATCTTCCCAAGAAATGAGGTCACCTAATGATGCAAATATTCAATATTCATTTTTAAAAACATGTTTTAAATAAGTTTCCATGGAATTATTGATTAGGCCTTGACTTGGATTAATTATCTCTTAATCATGATTAAGTACGTTGTGCACAAATTACTCAAATTGATCAGAATGCCTTGTTATTAGTCTAAAATTTGATTGGATTGGAATTAGAAGTCAATGTCAAATGCATTAGATCCGTTATCCCATTTAGGATGTTACCAACAATAAATAACATATACATGCATCTCATACAATAAATTTGATAGAAAAGAGAAATCCAAAGCACCTAGTTACAAAATAGGTATTTTGACTCAAAATGATCTGATTAATGTTAGCTGGCCCTTAAATTCAATTGTTGTATTTAATGATACCCTAGCCAAATTAGGCACTTTAATATGTCAATTTTAACTCATTTAATGTGCTTTAGTGTTTTTAGGCCAAATTGTGCACTTTGATGGAAATTGGTCAAAATCTTGGTTGGAGGTCATTGGTGGCTAGATTTAGGTGTCTAAAATAATAACTATCTAGAAGAAGGGGTGATCCCCACTTGTGATATATGAAGAATCCTCGATCAATCAAACAAGGCCAAATCATCAATTTTTAAAAGTTATAAAACTCAAAGGAGCCACTCCTGCTACTAGGTTATACTCCATTAGATATAAGACCCCTAAAAAAAGTAAAGATACCCCACATTAGTTAGTCAAAAAAACTATCTCCAAATCCAAACAAGTCTAAAAATCTTAAATTCCTTCTACACTTTTGAAACTACCCCTATTTGCAAGGATAGTTTCAAAACCACCCTATGGCAGTTTTGAAAACACCTCAATGCATAACCATAACCACCTCGAGTGGTTATACAACTACCTAATGATAAAAACACCATAACCAAATCATAGTAGTTTCAAACCTACCATGGTGGTTACATAACTACCACCTTCAATAGGCAACAATTTTGTAAGCTGAGTAACAATTCTTCCAATCACCTATGGGATCCTCAAAACCCTCCCAAAACCCACCATAACCCATCTAATTATTAAAAAATGTAATAAAATTTTAATCTACCCTCCCCCACAATGATCAAAAATAAAAAAAATTAAATTTGACTATATTTTAGCTCAACTTTGAATATATTTCTAAATTTAAGGAAAAAATGAAAAGTTAGCAAAAATCAACCTATTTGTGCCTAGTTGTGTATTTTTTTTCATACTTTCACCATCCTCATATTTTCCTCTCTCTAATGATTTATTCCATGCTTGAAATGGTCATCAACAAACTAGAGCTCAAAAATATCCTTCAATGAAAATGATAAATAAATTGTTTTAGGTAACTTTTTAAATATATTGGGCCCCAAACTAGTCATATTTAAAAAGTTTTCCTTTTTTGGCATAATATATTACATTTGAATTTATTCTTACATACATGTGTATTAGTTTTTTATATATTACAAATCAATATTTTATCACAAACACTTTAACAACATTTTTCTCTTTTGTAGTATGTTTTTACATTTTTTCAAATACACATAGCTCTATACTAGGCTTGGTCCCCTAATGGGATGGTCTAGGTAGTATCATTCTCCCCAGACACAAGATTGCATAAGGTCTTGATAAGATTCATATCATTGTATAGGTAAGTAAGGTAATTATCTCTAAAATTTTATTTCCTTTCAATACACCTTTCTCTAGACTACACCTTGCCAATTCATGATAAGATGCCCTTTTGAGGGAGAAATATGTATGCACCTAAGAATTACACATTGCTACATTTATGATATAAATATGATGATGATGCAATGACCTCTTATTTTATGATCCACACAAAACTCTCTAGCTCTAATCCCCTTCTATGCTTCAACATTCCTTTTTTGACGCCTTTTGACCCCTTTGATCATGACCTTCCTAGTCATTTCTTCATTATTTTAAACACTGACCATGAGTATCGAAACTGCCACCTAAGGTTATATAACCACCCCATCAAGTTGTGAAACTTCCCCTCAGTTTTCATATCCATCATGGTGGTTATGTAAAATAAGAGGTGGTTTTTTCATACAAGGGTGGTTATGTAATAAATTTGGGATAGTTTAGTTATCTTATAGTGTGGTTTTGACAAAATAAGTGGCAGTTCTACAACAACACTTGTATAAAGTGGTTGTTCTCTCACAGTGAAAATGCCTCCCAAAATTAGCTCCTATAATTCTAATTTTTATTTGTTTTTGGCAATTGGATTCATATTTTTTGTTCCTATCACTTTTATTCACTTCCAATCATGCCCAACTCACTCACTCTTCTAATTTTAGCCTTATTCAATTCATCTCAATTTAAACTCACTTTCACACTTAGTTTAAATCTACCATGCAAACTCTTTTTTCTTTCAACAAGAAGGCCAATTTTGGTCTGATTTCATATCTAAAAATTACCATTAGAGATTGTTATCAAGAATATTTTTCAGCCATAACCTTGTTAAAATTTCCAAGAGATTCATCCCCTAGCATTTTCAAGTCGACTACATAGTTACAAATGAAGAAGTGTCATTAGTGAGAGAAATATAGACCTTGTAAGCCAAGACATTAACTAGCCTCAGTTTAGGTGCTCTTATTTTTTTGGATTGTGTCTTCTCCCCTTTTCTATATTTTTCCATAGTTTATTCATCCCTCAACTGGAGATTTTCTTGAATTTACATAAGAGCATACAGATCTAGCATCCTGAGGATTTTCTTTCAACACATTGTTTGGACTTCAACTAATTTATTCCAAAATCAAGTTGGGGTTATTTTGATTTATAGTATTTTTTATTTTTTATATTATATTTAATATTTTTATCATATTTAATTTTTTTCCCATTTAAAAAGGAAAATAAGTAAATTCGATAATGAAATAGATCCACCTCTTTCATTTATCTTTGCTACCAAACACATAATTAGTTTTGGTTTATGTTTGTATTCGATAGATTAGTTTCCTTTAAAATTAATAACACCTCTTTTAAATCATTAAAAAAAATACATTATTAATTATTCAATTCATTTGTAACTAAGACAACTTTTCTTAATTCAATATCTAGATAAAATTGTTGCACTTAAAACATTCATAGGGGTAAACACAAAAACATAGGCAATTGTAAGTGAATGTATGAAGGTTGTGGATTGCTGATTTTTTTTGTTTTAAAAGGTTAAAATAATTTTCATTTCTCTCTTTAATCAAAATATTATAACTTATGTCTTTTTTTTCATCTTACTATTTCATTAGAAAAAGATTGTTTGTAGCAAGTTAGAAAGGCTAAAAAGCTAAACCTATTTTGCTTACAAGGAAGGTTAATAGAAAGTAATTTCATTGATTATTGTTGTAGATTATAAACTCTTATCATATTACTTTATGACTACTATGCAAGATTTGATTTCTCCTAGTATCTATTTGCATGTCATTATACTACTAGATAATAATTCAAGATGTAAAACGTTGTTGTAAAAATTTAGTACTACTATGCAAGATGTTGATTTCTCCTAGATCTATTTTCATGGAAACTAGCTTGCATAGTAGTTTTTGTTTATTCCCTATCTCATTATGTGACATGGACTATATGCATGAGTAATATGATAAGAGATCTAATCAAAGATGTCATTTTAGATTTAATCAAAAATAAACAAATACATTGCACACTTAGTTTGCATGAAAATAGATCATTAGTTAGAAACTTAGAAAATCTTGCATAAGTATAAATTAACTTCCCTCTCTCATTTTTATGCATCCAAACTATTAAAAAGTATAATAAAAAAAAGAGTTTTACTTTCAATTTTTCTATTGTTCAATAAATTGCACATTTCATCAAAGTCATTTCCCATCCGTTCAAGAAAACATATCCTACATAATCCTTGCCACTCATGAAATCAACATATCACATCAAAAGCTTTTCCTATCCATGTAAGAAAACATAACAACATAAGACTTTCCATTCATGAAATCAATACATCACATCAAAATACTTTCCAATCCATTTAAGAAAACATAACATATCCTATAAATAGCCTTGTACCATCCATGCTAAGTAATCACATCACATCAAAAGCCTTGTCCCATCCATGAAAGTAAACATATCCTACATAAGCCTTGCCATTCATACAAGGAATACATATAAAATCCTTTCTTAAACATTCCAACAAGAATACTTTGAAATCCATTTATTGAACAAGATCATATGTTTTTCCCTAGCTTTCACCTAGTCTCTTTTGGATGACCCTTCCCAAGACACTAGATATTATCTGGCATGACCTATTCCATAGAGTTAGAGAAATTGATCCAAACATTATCACACATTTTGAATTTAGTATTGAGTTGAGACATTATGTCTTTCCATCCACTCCAATTCCTTGCATCATCGTATATTCCTTAGCCACTTTATAAGAATAACAGTGCATCCTCTATCCACCTATCATTATTATCTCATATAATAGGGGATGTTAATATAATGTTATCTAAGATTAGTCACCTATTCATCCCATTTATTTCTCCTAAATTATAGCCTCATCTTAGATAATTCACACTTATTTGATGATATTGGCCAAACAAAGTCAACCTGATAGAGTATATCTTCTCTTGTGAGTCATTCAACCTAATTTCACTCATTTCCCTGAGCCTATTATTTACCAAGAACTCCACCTTATAGTGATATTAGAGATTGAAGGTCCTTGTAGATATATCTCCACACACACACACACACACACACACACACACACACACACACACACACACACACACACACACACACACACACACACACACACACACACACACACACACACACACACACACACACACACACACACATGCTCTCAATGAGCATCAAGATGTTGCTAATGTCTTTTGGTTCAATCATGAGAATCTATTACCACCACTTATCCCAAATCCCATCCCACTCAACAACTAGCCAAACCCATAGTCATTCCATTACATTTTATACCTTATCCAAACCTTAAGGAATCAAGTGCACATATTAGTGTGTGTTAATTTTCATACATACATGGACATGTATCCATAAGTAAATTATGGATGATTTGAGCATACCATTCACTATCAGCTTCTTGAGTCTAATTGATGTGTTTAACATAAATTTTTGGATCAGTATCAATCATGATATAGATGATTCTATAGCTTATCACCATATTTATTGGTATTATTTCAAGATAAAAATCCTCTAATTTATCAATCCACTTACATCTTATGTCTCTTAATTATTTATGGCTGAGTGTGAGCTTGACAACTAGATTTAGGATTATGGTACACATCTTATTTCTCAAAATATAATTCCTAAACATTTTCATAACTATGATAAATCCATATGTGTGTGTGTGTGTGTGTGTGTGTGTGTGTGTGTGTGTGTGTGTGTGTGTGTGTGTGTGTGTGTGTGTGTGTGTGTGTGTGTGTGTGTATCACTTAATACTTCAACTAATCATCCTTTAGACTAGGTATTATAAAGGAAATTAGATGTTCGCTATCATCTACCTTTTATGTGAGTACCAAAACTATAGCATGTTCTAAGGAAAATGAAGATAAAAATATTTATTAAATTATGGGTTGATGGAGCTTGAGTGATGGTAGTCTTTATGTCCTAAATTTTTTTATTAGCCTCTATTATCCATTCTATTTTATCAACTTACTTCAACATGGTGTTTAATGGTTTAACAATCTTTGAAAATCTAGAAATGAATTTCCTTATAAAGTTTAACTTACCAAAGAAATACTTCAACTCTTTCTTGTTATTAAAAGGTGTCAACTTAGAGATGGTATGAATTCATTTTGGATCAATAGATATCTAATATTTAGCTATGACATGACCTAATAATTTCCCTTTAGTGACTTTGAAGTTACTCTTCTTTGGATTGAGTGATACTCCATATCTTATACACATGTTAAATACTCTCTATAGATGGTTGACATGATCAACTCTATCTTTTGAATAAATTATTAAGTCATCCACATAAATAATGATGAATTTAACAATGAGTCCTTGAAATTAAAAGTTTGTATCTCATTGTAAGGTTGATCCTGCTTTGATTAGGTTAACAAGCATCTTTTTTTTATGAAAAAGATCCCCACTTGGTGGTGAAGGCAATATTCATCCTATCTTGTGCTTATACTAGAACTTGATTGTAAATTGAGAATCCATCCAAGAAGGACATAATATAATATATAATAACCATCCAAATTACCTCATTCAAAGAAGGTAAAATATAGTTGTCCTTTTTTAATTCTTGGTTTAAATTTTAAAATTTAACACAAAGCCTAATTTATCTATTCTTATTATTGATTGGTACTAGGTTAAATACCCATGTGGAATGTATAATTAGAAAGAAAATCCTATAATCCAATAGCTTTTGTAATTATATCTAGATTCAAGGTTCTATAATTAAATTTATTGGCCCTTATCTCTACCTAAAAGGCTTATGCTCTAGATTCAATGTGATGGTATGTGTGATGACACCACGATCAAATATCTTCATATCTTATTATGTAAAGGTGATGCCATATTTGTATTCTATCAATATACTCTTCAATTTTTTTATCAATTTCAATGTAACATAGACCAATGTTTAAATATTGGAGATGCTGGTCTATGCCCAAATTCTCCCTGATAAAATCTAACTTAGTTAGCTTGAGTTATTTTTTATTCTAAGCTTATAGATCTATATTGAATGCTCACTCTAGGTAAACCCTCCCTATAGGGATGCAAGTCTCCTTAAAGGAAATCATCTTCTCCTAGGTCTTCCATATGTAAAGGCTCAACATCCTTTTCATCTATGATAAAAAATTCAAAGGTTTTATAACTACTTATGAATTATACAATTTTTTGATCGTCCTCAAATACATAGAAGTTATCCATATTGTCTAAAATAAGGGAAAGGAACTAGTTCCACTGAGAAGTTTTGAATTTTGGATTCTCAGAGTAGTGTTAGACTGGTATTTGAAGATACTAGTGAATTTATCTTTTGATTTCTTTCTCTTGTTATGGTTCTGATGTTGAATGCTTCAAAGGATTTGATCAATTCTTGTGATTGTTGTTTATAATTATTTAAGTGTTTTTGCATTGATAATTATTCCTAATTTGGTTAACAATAAGTTATAAATCACCAAAAATTTATAACTAATTAACATTATTCTTTAGTATAAACTACAATTTGAAGATTATATATTTGCACTCATCTCTAGTATTGGTGCAAGGGAATTGTAACCTATAAGTAGCTAGATTTTTCTTTCTATTTGAATCTATTGTGGATATCAAAATGCCTAAACCTTGTTTTGATATGGATATATCAAAATGGAAATTCTATAACTGAGATGGACTTTCAAGTTCTTGTTCATGAGATTCTTACATGGTAGTGAAAGTGTACACACCTACATACGAGGTAGCAAAGTTAATCTTTTTATTCTTAAAATTATATTATGTGATCAAGTTATTCATCTTTGGTTCTCTATCTACATGGACATGGTTTGATACTACTTTCTAAGTTATCTACATGTGTGATAAATCTATAGCCATGTACATGTTCAGTGTCCTTAATCAATCATGACTTAATAACAAGTCATAGGATTATAGAATGTTAAGGACCAGGAATATCTATATGCTATTATACACATGGATTAGATGCAAGATAGATGCACATATTTTTCAACTCTCCAACACATGAGATAGAAGACTTGTCCAACTATAAGACCACCCTTTTTTAGTTATCTGAGGTCAAACCTAATTTCTTGCATATAGTTATAGGTATCACATTGGTTAAGGCACCTGAATCAACAAAACAATTATTCATATTCTTGATGAACATTATAATGGTTAATATAAAAGGTGATACCTCATGTTTATCCTTATAAATGATCACATTTACATGTGTCAGCTTTTATTTATCAGTAGATGACCTTCTAGTTAAATATTTAAGCAATAACTCTCTCAAATTAGTGACTTGGGCTAAATCATTAAGACTAATAGTATCCTTGATCTTAATGTATTCAACAATATTGCACCTTCTCTACTATTTGGATCCTTAATCTATAACTAAGTTTCCCTTTTCAGAGGGGGTAGGTTGTTGTTGGCATTAGGATATGGATAAGTGGTAGCATTATTATTTTGGGTTGTTGGGGTAGTAGCAGGCTACTTATGCCTTAGATTGTAATTGTTCTTCTATAACTAGTAGAAGGCATGGATCTCATCAGTATTATCCCTTGGTTCATTCTCATACTCCATTGGGAATGGGAATTCATATGTTTTAAGGACATTATTATACTAGGATGTCTTAGAGAAGTAGATGAATATGGTTATATTAGATTTTTAAAACCTTCCTGTCTATCCATTCCTTTCTAAAAATATTGAAGGCAATGCAAAATTATATGTAGTCTAGCTCACCATGTTATGTCATATTATGCTTAGAAAAAATTAGGAAGGGTTACTTCTATGATATATATCTTTGACATCCTATTACATGGATGTTGATCTATATTTTTTCTATCCTATTGAAAGGCCTATTGTACCTTTAGAATCTAAATATTTTGTTTGGATTAAATAAACCAATGTTATCCATGCACTTTTACATTTTAATAAGTTTATTACATAATTTATGTACCATCTATTGGATACCTTCTAGTTTTATCTTTGTGGAATTAGAACTAGTGCCTTATGTATTGATTGGTATCAAGGACTGACTCTAGTTTTTCTAGTTAGATGCAAGCAAATAATTATTTTAGAAGCTAAGGTGTTGGTTAGGTGGATCATAGGGTAAAGGCAAATGTTTTTACACCTAGCTCTAGTTTTAAGCCATAGTATTATTATGTGTTTAGGGTTGGGTTGAAGGCTAGACAAATAGGACCAAGGTTAAGTGGGGCCAAGGCTTATAACTAATGGTTCAATTGTTTATCCAAGTTGATATCTTTAATGTAATCCAAATTTAATGTATTGACAATGGAATCTCTATGGAGAAAGACATTAGCCACAGGGTTTAAGGCGCTCTTGTGCATTTTAAGGGTCAATACCTCATTAGGTTGATAAGTAGCTTCAATTATATTGTACATATTTTGGAATATAGTATTGAAGTCTCAATGGTTCTTTTAGTTCTCTTTTCATGATTGTAAAGTTTTGGTATAAAAAACTTATGGTTATTGAATTTTTCAAACTATGCTAAAAGGGTATTTTGACATTCATCCCAAGATTTAATTAAACTTACTTGGACATTAAGAAACTAGTCATATGTAACATATTGCAATGTAAAGGGAAAGGGTATGCATGCCACATATTTGTGAGTTACATTTAATATTCTCAAAATAGTTTTAAAAGCCTTTACATGTTTCTTCAGTAGTCCAATCTCCTAAGGGAGAAAAGGAAGAAATATGTTTTTTAGGGTTTTTGGGTAAATCATGCACATCTCTACTGACATTGATAACAGAACTAGTTAGCCAATTTTGGGACATTAGGTGTATAAGAAGACATGGTCATCTATTTGAAGACTACGATTGAGTTTGGGGTATTGTTAAGACACCTTTATCTAACCTCACTTTTTTATATATCTTCAAATGTGGGTATAGAAAGTTAGTGTATGAGGTAAACCTTGTTAATATTTTGAATATATCCAATGAAACTCAAGTGATTATTTTGAAATAAATAAAAACACAAAGGTTTATTCCCCCCTTCTAGTGAAAAATCTAATTCCTATTGATGTGGATTTCATGCACACTATGGAAAATTATGAGGTAGCCTATAATATTTTAGGAATAGTGAATGAAATTCACTCCAAGGCATGAGTTGTGATGTATTCAATTTTATAAAAAACATGCTAGTGGAATAGTGGTGAGTGGATCAGTTGTTTACCATGGATGGTTCAAATATGGATGTGAATATATATCTACTTGATATGGGTGGATAGATTATGTATATAACCTAAGGTGGGTGTGACCAAAATAAATTAAAAAATAGGGAAAGGTAGGATCGAAAAGAAGGCCTATGGAACAAACAATATGAAACATTTATAAGATGGATCTTGAACTAAGGGTTGGACAAGAAATTAAGAATCAATGTCTATTTTAATCTATTATAAGTGAACCAATAATCAAACATAGTCAATAGTTTAAGGAAATAAGAATACAGTAAAATGTATCATGTATAATCAAATGTTGTTACCAATGTGATATTTAAATTATACATATACAAACAAATATTATGAGTAATACACAAAATGCATTCAAATTAGCAATATCACAATATGAATAATTATATTTAATATAAAACTTATGCACAACTAAGAGACTAAGATACCATAATGATAACTTTTAAAATATTCAAAAGTTTGGATAAGAACTATATTTACACAACAAAACTAATTGTAGAACAATCCATAGAATTTCATATTAATATTAATAGACAAAATTCTTTTCCCTTTGGGATAGGGAAGATACAAATATATATAGTTTTAGGGAGGTTTTTCCTCATCCTCCAAGTGAAGTCTAAATTTAAATTTAAAAAAGTAAAATTACATTTCAAATCATGTAGAACATGCATGTACACAAGTATCTAACCAAAATATAATAACTCATCTAAAATACTAAATATATATATGCTAAATAAATTAGGAACTAATAGTTCCAACTTAACTAAAACATGCAAATATATATCCATATTTAGAGTGGAGCTAATGTGGTTTTACTAATAAAGTAAGATGGTTGAGTGATAATTGTATAAATAGAAATAGATGATGTAGGCGCTTGGGGAATAAAAAATGGCCTTGTTAGAGTATGCATGAATATATATCTAGAAAATTGGGCACCCTGGGATGAAGTGGGAACTTGTGTCTTCTTTAATTCTTGACACTGCTCTGGATGCTCTCTCTATGGCTATGTTTTTTTCAAATAATATATGTGTTGTCTAAAACTCCTTATTAATAATTTCAAATTTTGATACGGAATACTTGAATATTTTGATGGATTTAGCCATCAACCTTTTGTGTTCTACCTCTGAGATCTTGAAGTTAGCTTTAATATATTCAACATTTATTAGTTTGTTATTATAAATTTTGATCAAATATAAGATATCATCATTAGTTTTATATATAGTTCCCTCAAATTCCTTATTAAAGCTATTTGTAACTATTTTAAATAACATTTCAAAACTAGGTGTGTTGACCAAATTTGTAATATAGGTTATCACATCAATGACCCTCATGTCTTAAAAAATATATAAGGCCTAATTTTCATGGATTATAAAATATAACATCAAAGCCTTCATCTATGTATGCTAGTTAAGGGCATTATCCCTTTTTTTATTATATAAGTAAGGGCACATGAAACATTTTTTTTAGACATTAGGTTTAGATGATTGAATGTACTACTTCTTGAAAATTGAACCAAAAATGTAAGCCTTTTCTCAAAATATTTTAACATGTGCCAAAGTATAATCACATTTATCCTATCAAATTGGATTTCTCCTTGAGAGGCTTTAACCTTATTCAAAATATTTTATATATGGTAGATAAACTATGTACACTGTCTAAAATTTACTATGAGGCATGAATAATATATCTATGTAGTAGCTTTTGTTATGCCTCATTAATTTTGTACATTTATTTCATTACTTTTCTAGATGAATCCAAAAAATCACATAAATCCTCTTTGTACTCTATTGGATCAATTGCATTCTTTTCAACCTTTTTAGACTAGGGAAATAAGTTTTCCCTTTGTTCAAAATCTATCTCCTTGTTGGTATTTATTCTCACCACCTTCTTATTCTTCACCCTTTTAATGGTGCCACTCTTCCTATAAAACTAGGTAGAGACTTTAGGTAATTATTTAATAACTCAATTTTGTCTCTCATCCCTTTGGCCTTGCATATCTTTAACCCATTTGGGAATAATAAGTTCCCCTTTTTCTTACAGTTGACTTGGGTAATTATATGTAGAGGATGGGATGATAATTTAAGGGAGAGTTACTATTTTAGGTGATAATGAATAACTTATTTGAATTTGGAATTATAGGGGTGCATAAACAATTATTTACCATGGTGAGGCTTCCCTTTCTAGGGTACCTTCAACCACATATGTGGTCAAGCATGGAGTTTTTAAAATTATCACTGTGGTTGATTGTATAGGTGTGGATAAATTATTTTAAATTATAATTAAGTAGAATATGTATGGGGGATTAGTGGCATTTTAGGATCAAAAATGTAAATTGAAACTAAATTCTCAAAATACACTCTTTTATTTGGAGTCATTATTAGTGGGTCTATTGAATAATAAAAGAATCGGTTGAACTAGAAAGTGGAAGCTTTGGAATAACTGGAGGCAAATCTATAGATTGATTATTTACAATAGTAATTAAATAAATAAGGGAAGAATCTATCTCATTTATGTTTTGTCTTTCCTCTTTAGTGAGTATCTATTGGCCTAATGATCCATCTACATTTTATTCTTCCTACAAACATCCTAAGTTCTTTGCTTTGGCCTTTTCTAATTCTTCTTCCTCATCTACTTCTTTTAGGGTTTCCACCTCATTTGGCCTTGGTGCTAGTCTTGTCATTATTTATCAAGTTATTTCCTCCTTAGTCATATGTTATTCCACTAAGGATATTACATGCCCATGTTATTATTCCTCTGATTCCTCATCATCAAGGGATTCATTTGGACCAAGAATAACTAATGATGGTCTTTCTTCTAGTTGATAAATTTTAGAGGAGGATAGAAGAATTTTTGACTTCTTTTGGTAAGTGACTATGGGGGAATGGTAGGTGAAGGGGATGATGAAATAAATGATGGAGCCACAATAATAGGGAATAATACTATATTTGGTGGTGAAAGAATGGAGAATAGAATAATAGTGGTGATATAAATAATAGATGGAGATAGACTTGGTTTAGGGGATGAGGAATAGATGAGAGAGATGAGAAGTAAGCTTTCATAAAATCTTAGAGGCTCACCTATGTAGGTTTTGTAAGTGGAGGGATAGGTGCCACATAGAATGTGATATTTATATCATTTAGAAGAGGTGTAGTCTTTTAAACTATAATATTCATTCACAAAATGGTGGTATTAGTTGGATGTGTGGAGGCCATATTGTGACTAGGGAGACCTCTGAGAATTTCCTTTCTGATTTAGAGGTTTTCCTCCCTTTGGATGTTAGACTCTCCCTCTCACATATTAATTTATTCTCCCTTAGGGTATGGAGGTTGGTCTTGTCCTCTTGAGTTCGAAATCTATGTTCAAAGCCATGGATGATTCCAATATTTTTTTGCCTTACCATTTAGTTTTCATGTTCCTTTGTAATGTCTAGGTCATATTGAATGTCCTAAAAAAATATCATGGACATTTGATTGTTCTTCATATGTTTCCACACTTATGAGTCATCTAATCCATTCATAAAGATAACAACATGATCATACTCTTGGTGACCATATGTAATAATTAACCCCTTATTATCCTTAAGGATTTGAATATAGTGCTTGACTTTTCATTTAGGGTCCCATTCCCTATATTGGGTCGCCTCTAAATTATAATGGGATCTAATTTTCCATACTTGGTTGAAGTGTGCCCTCACCAAAAATTGATGGTGTTTGATGCACATATGGGTCTTATATTAAAAGGACTAATGTTTGAGTCCATGTTATTCATATATACTATTGTATAGTTGGTGGGATACCTCTTTCTCTAAAAGATTGTCATGAACATGGTGTGGTAAAAATAGAAGGTGCCCTTGTTCCTAAAATTTCTATTATGGTACAATTTGGATAGTATTAGTAATCCCACATTTTACCTATGTTTCTTCTTAGATTATCAAATATTCTAGGAATTTGAATGTCATTGATGACTTGATAAACATGAGGATAGTTTTCCTCATAAATCTTTATGATTTCATTATGGTATCTATAGACAAACATATAAGAATGGTCCTCACAAAATATATTGTCGATATATTAAACTGATGGTTTCCATAATTAACCATTGGATCTATGGATCATCCTAAGTAATGCTTCCAATACATAAGACATCATATAAAATTTTATTTCTATAGTATTTTATTCATGTTTATACATTTAGGCCTTTAGTCTAATACTGATTATCTCTTGTAAGGCCACAATTTTATCGTAAGTGAGGATAATGTCCATAAATGGGATCCATTCCACCTATAAATGGGTAGTTATAGAAAAATTATATAATATATTCAAAAGGGCCATGGCTATTCTAATACCAAGCTTGAATTAAATGATAATTTTGGAATAAATGGCCTATTTTTGGTATAGTCTTTGACTATTCACCAACCATTATTTCAACTTCACTTCTATAGTTTTGTGCTTGATCCATACATTGGTCAAAACTTGGTTATAAGAAACTTTAGGTGATGGGAGATTGAGGTACCTTTCAAATGATCTTCTATAAATATATTCAATTATGTTCTTCCCTTTTTTGAGGTGTAAATAATCCCTATAATAAGTACCATTGAAAAATTAATCAAAAAGAAAATCTAAATAAGACATTACCTTGATTGGTGTTTAGTCATCAATATATTATTTTTTATCTTAAGATAAATGATCTTGTGAAGAGTATGGTGCAACAAACTCCACCTCATTCCAAAGGGCCGAATAGTATAGGAACTTCAAATCTAGGGCTCTCTTGTCAAATATTATGTTAGTATACTCAATGTGTCTTGTGATGGAGTATATAGAAGGATCATGAACATGTGGTGATTTTGGAGAAGCCATTTTAATGATCTAAAATATGTAATTTATTTGTTAAATTATCTAAATCTCTTCAAAAATTCACTATGAAAACTAAGAATTTTGGTCGTTGGGGAACTCAAAATTACAATGTCCACTCGTAGATTAATGGAGAAGTGGTATTCCTTTGCTTAGATTTTGCATATATTTTCCAAAGTTTATACCTTCAATGCATAATTCATGCAACTTGAATGTGAATAA
Organism: Torreya grandis; assembly: GCA_037957365.1. Classification (NCBI taxonomy): domain Eukaryota; kingdom Viridiplantae; phylum Streptophyta; class Pinopsida; order Cupressales; family Taxaceae; genus Torreya; species Torreya grandis. The sequence continues at coordinate 213,798 of JARHVA010003094.1, forward strand.
CAATATTTTATTTTATTTTCATTTTTAAATTTAAATGCACTAGCTAGTTTTGGTGGGTTTGTGTTTGCCATATGGCAACATTTTTGTTAAATTTGTATGTCTAATCAATTTTTAAAGGTGGGTGTCAATTTTTATCTTACCAGTTCTTGTTTTGCAGTCAAACTAATTTATTCATACTTTGGCCATATATTTCCTTAATCGTGGCACTTATCTACTTCTCACTTACATAATTATTTAATCTTATGATGTTGATTTATATGATCCATTGCTACGAGTTAACATAATTAAGCTAGGAGTGGTATCTATACTATGGGAAATCAGAGGCTTCGGGCCTTGGTTGTTTGAACCTTTGAACTATGTACATCCATAGGAAGGCTATGGGTAACATAATATTGCTATGTGGCATGATATTATTACTAAAAATACTTAGGGCCTTAGATCCATGGAACTATTAAGCTATTAATTTAATATTGAACTTACATGGTTTTGAGATAACAAACTTATGCCAACTATCAAACTCTTAGATATTAGAACCTTGAAGCTATTAGATTATGGGGCCTCAGGGCCATTAGACTTTGTTTAAACTTTTGGATTCCAGGTTAATAGAATTGTGCCACTTGTTGAGCTCTTATATGTGGAGCCTAAGGACAATTAGATGATTAAATTTTCATTGAAATTTCATGGTTATGAGTAACATGGTTATGTCACATGTAATGTTCTCAGGGATCCAAAAAAATTAAGACTTAGAATTTTCTTTGAATTTAAATTTGTCCTGATTAAACATGGTTCTATCATGTGGATGTCCTAAAGTGACTCAGTTTTTGATAAAGTATAGAGATTTGATTAACTATAGTCAGTTATAAGTAACATAGTGATTCCATTTGTCAATTTCTTAGAGCTTATAAACTTTGTAACGCTTAGGATTTTGTAAAGGCTGAAAGGGATCTAAGTAATGTGATATTGCTATTTATCTTGATCATTGAATAATAAATATAGGGTATAGATGTAAATACTTTGTAAGTTCTCATTAATAGTCATGTAAACCCATGAAAATCATAGAAAATATAGGTCAAGATACATTAGTTATGTTAGTCCATAAAAATAATAAAGTCTATTTTTGAGAAGAATTATGAAAAACCAAGGTTTGAAATAAATCAAGATTGATGTTCACAATTTGATTTTCATAATTCAAAATTCTATAAATTTAGACATGGAGGACAACTTATAATTTTTCATATTAAATCAAATTTCATGAAATCTAAGGCTTATAGGACCTTGAATAAAGATATTCAAACTATAGTGAGTCCTTATTTGATTTTAGAGAATGGGGAGTGTGTGTCAAGGCACAACAAGATGGATTGTCAAAGTGAATGGCACTACTTACATAAATGCATTATGTCTATAAATTTAATGAATCCAAAGCATGAATAATAAGTACTAAATTATATTAAACTAGTTTTTAAATGGCATTCACATCAAAATAGTGATAAATAGTGTAGCCCAATCATGAAAGGCACTTCACACTAATATATGACTATCTAAAAAATTATAATATTTTATACCAAATAGTTTTAATTGAAACACATATTGAAGGATTGTAAGTTATTTTTAATAAATAAACAAAGGAAATATTAAATATTATTATATATAAATACATCCATACAACCATCAAATTTAATTTTGAAATAATAATGTAAGAAAAATTTTACATAGAAAGATGATCACCATAAAATGTGAACACACACACACACATATCCATAAAGGCATACAAAATATAACATAATAAAATGTCAAGTGAATGAAATATGGGAATACAATGATAATAATTCATAAATTTCCATATAAACATACAAAAAAATTACATCTTCTAAGAACATAACAGAATGCTGAGTGAATGTCATATAGGCTTACAATTCCAGAAATGTGTAAATTGTCACATCTCAATTTCTCTTTAAGATAAATAACCTATTTAATCCATGGATTATTATGGTTTATTATTTGACTAATTAATATTTTATTAAGCTTTATACCATATGCTGATTATGGGACATTTATGTGATTCTTAATTTACATGATTAGTTTGCTATGAGTTAGCATTACTTTTATATTATGTACATTATGATCATGTTTGTTAATTATACAACATTATTTTATGGATATAATGATTTTTTGAGCTAATGACATTCATTTTTCTGAGGTGGATGCAAGACAAATCATCCCTTAGAGTGTGATGGAGGGATAACATCATTGGAGAGGGTGGTTTAGATCGAGACATTGGGGGATGGCAGAGAATGAATCTAGAAACTCATGCACACACCACATAGTATATCATGTTTCATAATTTATTGTATGAGTAGGTAGTTTCAGTATGCTTTATTTTCTGATTGAATGCCTATTTTGATATTTTTTTATTTTTAGATCATTTTATATGATTACATGATTTCACTAATCTAGTTGATTTTGATAATCATGTTGAATTGTTTGAAAAATTTCACTAATTTTGTTGTTGTACAAAGCTTATCTTGTATGATTTAATTGTTTGGTTGAATGCTTTAATCTGTATATGTTTTTACTTGCCTTACTACCTTATTAGGTATGGTTGTGTAGTATACTGATATGATGTTGTCTATGCATTACTATAACAAGTATAGACATATTCCATTGTTGTTATTTGATCTATAATATTAAGGTAATAATAATAATAATAATAATAATAATAATAATAATAATAATATTAATAATAATAATAATAATAATAATAATAATAATAATAATAATAATAATAATAATAATAATTATCCTAATTTTAGAATATATAAATAAATTATTTTAAAATGTCTTTGTATTTGATTTAATGTTTGACCAAAGGCTAAATATTCATAATTTATTAGACAATGAATATATTATTAAATGTTTTAGGGAAATCATTGTGCTACCATAATGTTTGTTTGTGAATGACTTGGTAACATTAAACAATAGTCTATTAAATACATAATTGTATTACCATGCTCTATAGTCAATATGCTAAATGGGGAGTTGACAGTCATTACATGAAAATTTAATGATTAATTGACTAAGTTAATATTTGACATTGTAGGAATAATATGAGGATTATGACTTATTGTTTATTTGGTTTGGATAGTCGAGCTTGTCTTAAGTCAATGGCATGTGAATATTATTAGGATATAAAATGATTATTATATTAATTCATTTAGAGGTGTTGAGATGATTAGGGTTTCTAATCACTCATTGACTTGGGTTTAACCCTAATTCTATGAAAATGATGATGGAGTTTGGTTGTGGCTACATGGTGGTAGACTGTAGCATAGTGGAGTTCTATTGAGATATTTTTGCATGCATATATTTTCAGTCAATTGAGTTTATAATTAATGGAGGAGAAGATGGTGGTGAGTAAATTAATGGATAAGAATAAGAGAAGGGGAAAAAGGCTGTGAGGCATAATATAACACATCACATATAGAAGATAAGAAGGAGAAAGTTTGAGTGAAGGAAGGAGTATTTATGACTTTATTGGCATAATTATTAGGTCATTTTTGTATTTAAATTTATTATGTGTAATGTTTGAGGGATTTTGAATGAAAATGGTTATTGAGTTTGCATTTATTTGAAATGTTATGAAAAGTTTAAGAAGGGTTGTATGTAGGGCCCTATGAAAGGCTCAACTTCCACATAACCTTATATCCAACCTAAGGTAACCTAAGGGAATTGGGTAGGGATGTAGGAAATGCTATGGATACTTTTGGTTTAAACAAACTCTATCTTAAAATCCTCTTCCATTTTAAAAATATCTGTTACACTATGGGAATGATTATTTCTTGAAGGGTTTATTTGATTGACTTGACATAGAGTTTTTGTCAAACCACTTATGATATATACATTAAGATATTAAATAGACTAATTTAGAATTTGGGTTTTATGAAGTATCAAGTGTGTTTAAAACTATTTGGATTTTTGGGTTTAGATGTACATGATCTTATAAAAAATTGAATGTGAATATATACATAGATATATATAAGTATATACTTAATTTTAAATTGATGATATATATGTATATCTACTTGTGTGTGTGTGTGTGTGTGTGTGTGTGTGTGTGTGTGTGTGTGTGTGTGTGTGTGTGTATCCTAGATTTTAGGTTTTAGAAGGAAACTGTATATATTACATATAAGTAGTTGAAGATACCTATATAGATGAACTAGAGGTTTTGATTTTAATTAGATTTATGTTGCTTTAGATTCAAATGAATTTGTACATACATTATAAGTCAAGACCATAGTTTTATATTTTTGAATTTGTTATGACTTCATGTATCATGTATACTTGTTCATACATGGTTTTGGGAATGATATAGTTAAAGCCATAACATGTAACCCAAGTAAGGGTAGGTGAATGAATGAAGAATAGATTTCGCACTCAGATTTATTCATAGAAATATACATGAAGATGTTAAAGTTGATATGGTAGAGTTAAGATATAATTTTATCCATTACACACACACACACACACACACACACATATGAACTACGCATATATATATATATATATATATATATATATATATATATATATATATATATATATATATATATATATTATTGCTTATTCGGATTTGTCTATGGATTGAGTAAGAATATTGCATAGTTATTGAAAGATTGGGTATATGGTTTTAAATGTATATTTTACATAAATTTATATGGTCAAGTCTATGTTGTTATATCAAAAGACCCAAATCGAGTAGATTCAACTATGTGTTTTTATTTATTTATATGCACTTAATTAAAATATCAATTTTAAATTTAATGAATTGTGATATTTGATTAATATAAATTGGTATAAATCAATAGCTATAAGCAATGTCTAAATCATATGAAATTTTATATATCTTATTTAAATAAGTACATTGGGATTTATCTAGTTTACAAAAGGGTTATGGGACTAATTTATTATCTGTATGTGCAAGATACATATATAGAATATTATGAGCTTTTAGACAGTGGATGTCTTCTTAGAGTATACTATATACAACATAGTATTTGTATGGTATTAGAATTAAACTTGATAATTTTTAACACACACACACACACACACACACACACACACACACACACACACACACACACACACACACACACACACACACACACACACACACACACAAATGTATGTATGAATGTATTTAATTACACAACTGTGTTGTGCTAGAAAACATTATTACCATATGGTGTGTACATAGATGCTTATTTATATTTTAATGTTTATATATAAGAGCATTAAAATAAAATATTTATGAGTTTTAAATATAAAGCATATTATGATTTTTTGGAATGGATTTTGTTATATGTGGGATATGAACAAATATATACGCATGTGTTATAATGATTATTTCAAGGATGAAATAACATTATAAGTTACTTTGTGATTTGGGTTACTAGGAAGTTTTTGATATGATCATACCTGGATGGTATTTTATATTGAGGACTATTTTTTATTCTATTTATTATCCTTTAATAAATTAGATGTTATGGATTCATTTCATTACATTTGATAGACTAAATAAATGTATTTGATATTTATGTACATAACACATTTTTATTAGCTAAAGGTAAATATTTTGAATGAATCTATTAGTTTTTATATTATTATATGTTAATTACAAAATCTTGCATTTGTGACCCAAAATTTCTTGAATATAACATACCATCTAGGGATGATCATATCCAAAACTGCCTAGTTACCCAAATCACAAAATAACTTGTTATATTATTTCATCCCCAAAATAATCATCATAATACATGCTTATATATTTTTTCATATTCCACATATAAAAAAATTTAGTTCAAAACATCATAATATGTTTTATATTTAAAACTCATAAATGCTTTATTTCAATTCTCTTATTTATAAACATTAAAATATAAATAATCAGCCATTTACACACTTTATGGTAATAATGTTTTCAAGCACAACACAATTGTGTAATTATATACATACATATATATACACACATATGTATGTATGTAATTACACAATTGTGTTGTGCTTGAAAACATTATTACCATACAGTGTGTAAATGGATGATTATTTATATTTTAATGTTTATAAATAAGAGAATTGAAATAAAGTATTTATGATTTTTAAATATAAAACATATTATGATGTTTTTAACTATATTTTATATATGTGGAATATGAAAAAATATATAAGCATGTGTTATAATGATTATTTTGGGGATGAAATAACATAACAAGTTATTTTGTGATTTGGGTAACTAGGAAATTTTTAATATGTTTGTACTTAGATGGTATGTTATATTCAAGACTATTTTTGATTCTATTTATTATCCTTTAATAAATAAGATGTTATGGATTCATTGCATTACATTTTATAGAATAAATTAATGTATTTGATATTTTTGTACTTAGCATATTTTTATTAGCTAAAGGGAAATATTTTGAATGAATCTATTAGTTTTTATATTATTATATGTTTTTACCAAATCTTGAATTCATGACCCTAAATAAGCAGTAGATGAAATACACTAGATTAATTAGTGCCATCAATGAAAAATAATGTATAATATGATTGAGTGGTGTTTATGAATTTGACTAATCCTAGAGATCATTAATTATTGAAATCTTTGGTAAAAGTAAAGTTTTAATTAAACATTGGGATTTCATATGTTGATATAGTTTTCATATTATGAGACATCTATTAGGAATAAGTGATTAAAATTAATTAATTATGAAATAATATGCAACACAAAAATCATTCCTTAGAATCACAATAATAGATACATATGGAAGAAAAATTTAGATCTAAGCAAAAATACACACATAACAGTGATATAACATGGTTCATCTAATGTGGGATACATCCACCAAGAGGATCTCAATAATATTATAAACAAAAGTAAAAAATCTCTAAACAAGAAATCTCCCATAGAGATAATTTTTTCTAGCCTGAATTCACACCAAAATTCTTGAGATGCAAAGCTACACCTCAAAACAGATTACACTGATCGCAAAAAGAATGTAGAGCTCAAAACTCAATGCAAAATGCAATGAATATTGTGTTACCCCTCTCCCTATTTATACTTTTTAAAATCCCTTGAAAAATGCACCATAACCATATCCCCACAAAATAAGGCACAAAATAAGGAAGGTTTCAACCACATAATCCCCCAATTCTCTCAACACCTTTAAATCATACCCACTTCCCAAAAATGTGCCACAAAAAAATGAATTGGTTAAAATTCATCCCACCATTTTAAAAGGTAAATATTTCATGTTAAAATTTTCGTGGTAATTTTATTTTTACCTTAGGGGTGTTAAAATGAACTCCACATTTAACAATCTCCCACTTGGAGTTCATTTCCCCTCAAAAAAATTTAACACTCCTCCATGATCTTCATGAAGACCAACCAAAGTTGAAAATAACCTCAGCTTACCCAATGTGAATACCTTCATCATATCCACAAGATTCTAGTTCATATTTATCTTCTCTAGCTTTACCATGTTTTCTTCCAAAGTTGTCTTAATGAAATGATACCACAACTATATGTGATTCATCCTCAAGTGGAAAGCAAAGTTCTTGGCTAAATGTATAACACTCTGAATATCACTATGTAGTCTCCCAAATTCTTACTTATACCCCAAATCATTAAGTAATTATTGTAACCAAATCATCTCCTTACTAGCCTCTGTAGTAGTAACATACTCAGCCTCTATGGTTGATAAAGCCATAACTTTCTTTATCTAATAAATCCAACTAACTATTGTATCCTTGATATTAAATACATAACCTATCATACTCCTCCTAATATCAACAACCCTAGCCATATATGAGTCCACATAACCTTGAAAAGTGGTGTCTAATACACCAAAACATAATGTTGTACCCATGGTTCCTCATAAATATCAAAGAATCCATTACACTACTTTCCAGTGCTCATAACTTGGATTACTCATGTACCTACTTACTACTAGTCATGGGCAATATACAACCTAGTACAGACCATAACATACATCAAACTACCAACCATTGATGATTAAGGTACCTTGGACATATTTAGCTTTTCTTCTTCTATCTTGGGATACTACTCCTTTGATAATCTAAAATGGTCTGCCAAAGGAGTCCCAACCAACTTAACATCCTGCATACTAAACCTCTCCAAAACTTTCTTCACATACTCTTCCTAGGATAAGATCAACTTATTCTCCTTCCTATCTTGAGTTATCCTCATACCAAGGATTTGTATTTCTTCACCCAAATTCTTCATATAAAAGGAATCACTAAGTTTCTTCTTGAGTACTTGAATATGTTGCACGTTCTTTCCTACAAATAACATGTCATCTACATATAAGCATAGGATAATATAATTACAATCCTCAAATCTCTTTACATAAATGTAATGGTCATAATTACACTTGGTGTAACCCTATTCTAACATAAAATTATCAAACTTTTTATACCATTGTCATGGAGCTTGTTTAAGGTCGTACAAGCTCTTTTTTAGTTTGCACACCAATTTATCCTTTCCTTCAACCTTATAACCATATGGTTATTCCATATATAATTCCTCCTCCAAATAACCATGAAGGAATGTATTCTTCACATCTAATTATTTTAAATGTAACTCCTCTACTACAACTATACCAAGCATGGTTCTAATAGATGTAATTTTAACAATAGGAGAAAAATCTCATCAAAATGAATACCTTTGTTCTATGTAAACCCCTTAACCGCTAATTAGGCCTTTTACCTTTTCCTTCCTCCATCCTCTTCTTTGATTTTGTATACCCACTTATTCTTCAATTATCTCTTTCCCTTGGGTAGCTTCACCAAATCCCACATCTAGTTCTCCATGAGAGAACTATGTTCTTCTTCCATGGCTTACTCCCACTTATTCCTAGCATTTGCTTGCATTGCTTCCTCAAAATGTTCTATTTTTCCACTATCAGTAAGTAAAAAATAAATTAAATATGGGGGAAAATGTTTAGAGGCTTTTCTTACCATAAGAGACCTTCTTATTATAGGAGTTTGGGGTTCCTGTGTAGGAGGTTCCTGAATTGTCTCCTTGGAAACTTTACCATTCGTAATATCATCCAACACTATGTACTCTTTTTGTTCTTATTCCTATAACTAACCCTTATACATTATTTTTTCTGTAAAGACAACATCCCTATACTAGAATATTTTCTTATCTCTAAGACTCCAAACTCATAAACTAAAGTCATCCTCACCATAAACAATAAAGGTGCATCTCTCAAACTTAGCATCTATCTTGTTCCTATCCTTCTGGGGAACATGAACCAATGCCTCACATCCAAAGACCTTAAGACAAGAATAATTAACTTTCTTACCAAACCAAGCTTCCTCAGGTATACCTCCATCTAAAGGCACTAAAGGTCTTCTATTAATTAGATATACCATTATGCTAATTGATTCTACCCAAAACATTAGGGGCATCTCTACATCCAACCTCATGCTCTTAGCATGCTCCATGATTTTCATGTTCATCCTCTTTGACACTCCATTCTCCTATAGTGTCTTTAGAACCATCTTTTCCCTATGAATTCCATTTTATGAACAATAATCATCAAATGATTTGCTACAATACTCACCTCCATTATTTGACCTAAGACATTTCAAATTGAGACCTGTTTCATTCTCAACTAAAGCTTTCCATGTCTTAAATGTTTTAAACACATCAGATTTATTCTTAATGCAATAAACCCAAAATTTTCTAGTTTCATCATCAATAAATGTAACATAATAATTTAAACCACCAATCAAATATATCTAAGCTAGCCTCCATACATCTAAGTGAACCAACTCCAACTTATTCTCCTTCTTTATAGGTCAAACCCTCAATAACTTAACTCAATTCTACTTCTTGTACAAATAATCATCACAAAATTCCAAATCAACCTATTTTAATTTGGGTAACTTGTCTTTCAAGATATTCATGCCCTTCTGGCTCATATGACCAAGCTTGTAGTGCCACAAAGTTGTATCTCCATCTACAAAAACTAAATTACAATGATTAACACTACTAGTCAAATATAAAGTGCCAATTTTCTTACCTCTCACAACCACAAGAGCACCCTTGGTAACTTTCCAAGAGCCTACTAAAAACATCACCGAAGAGCCCTCATTATCCAATTGCCCCACTAAAATCAAATTCTACCTTAACTATGGGATATGTCTAACATATTTTAGTAGCCATGTGTTCCCATTATACATCTTCACCTAAACATAACCTTTCCCTACTATACTACATGGTTCATCATCACCAAGATAAACATGTTCAAAATCTCCTTAAACATTATCCATAAAATGATGCCTATGTGGGGGGGCATGAAAAGAAGCCCCTGAATCTAATACATAAGATTTAGAAACATTATCCAAGGAAATAATTAAATCATCTTGACTAACATTACCTATTATCATATTTACCTCCTTGGTTTCCTCATATTTGATATTCTTGTCCTGAAGTTCCCAACATTCCTTCTTTGTGTGTCCACTTTTCCCATAGTGCCAACACACCATCTTGGTTTTAGATTTATATCTTCCCTAGCCCTTTGACTTTCCATAGTTTCTTTTAATTCTATCCTTTTATCTCCCTCTATTCTCCACCATAAAATCATTCACTGAAGATGATTCCCTAGTGCTCTTCCTTCGCATTTCCTTACTAAGAATCACACATATAACATCCTCAAACTTTAAACTACCCTTAATAGGGATATCATTACTCATAGCCATAACCAAGCTATCCCAACTATCTAATAAGAGCACAAAATCAATAAAATATTAACTTCATCTTCAAATTTAATACCAATAGAATTTAGCATACTCACAACTATATTAAAATTATTCAAATGATCAACTACAGAACCATTTTGAGACATTTTCATATTAAATAACATTTTCATCAAAAATATTTTATTAGAGGTAGAGGGTTTTTTATATAAGTCCCCTAATTTCTTCATCAAACCAAATGTAGTTATCTCCTCTAAAATTTTGAAGGCAATCGAAGATGCAAGACACAACCGTATGGTTCCTAGTGCTTTCCTATCAAGCAAATTCTAATCTACCTAATTCATAACTAAAGTTTGTCCTATTTTCTCCATCAAAGGGAGATGAATATCATTTTTAAACAAGTAATCTTCCATCTACATCTTCCATAATCCAAAATCTTCCCATTGAATTTTTCAACTCTAGATCTGCCTTTATCTACCATAACTCCCACTCAAGTTAATATTTTTCCCTATAATTTAACACTTTAGGAAAACCACTAAAGATAGCTTTGATATCAATTATTAGGACTAATTGATTAAAATTAATTAATTATGCAATAAAAAAATCATTCCTCAGAATCACAGTAGTAGAGACATATGGAAAAAAAATTAGATCTAAGCAAAAATATACACATAACACCAATATAATGTGGTTCACCCAATATGGGCTATGCCCACCAAGAGGATCTCAATAATATTTTTAAAAATAGTAAAAATAAGTCTAAACAAGAAACCTCTCATAGATAATTTTTTCTATCCTGAATTCACACTAGAATTCTTGAGATGTAAAGCTACACCTCAAAACTGATCACACTAACCACAAAAAGAATGTAGAGCTCAAAACTCAATGCAAAACATAATGAATAATGTGTTACCCCTCTCCCCTATTTATAATTTTCAAAATCCCTTGAAAAATATGCCATAAATATAAGGATAACCATATCCCAACAAAATAAGGCACAAAATATGGGAGTTTTCAACTGCATAATCCTTTGATTCTCTCAACACATTTAAATCATACCCACTTTCCAAAAACATTCCACAAAAAAGGAAGTGGTTAAAATTTGTCCCACCATTATAAAAGGTAAATATTTCATGTTAAAATTGTTTTGGTCATTTTATTTTTACCTTAGGGGTGTTAAAACAAACTCCACATTTAAAAATATCATGTTAGAATGGATTTATTTATGATACACATTATGTATTATATATCTTCAACACAGATTTTGGTTTGTTACTCTATATTCCTGCACTATCATTATTTACCCATCCATGAAGGGAGGACCATCCCCTTGTTTTGGAGATAGTGCAGGGGATCTATGGTCTGTGGTTGGTGTATAAAAGTGCTCAGATGATGCTCTCCCTCCTTGCTAAAGTACTTTACTAGATACTAGACTTGATGTTATAAATTGACACTTGAGTCATGCTAACTCTACTCTATGGAGCTTTGCATCATGTTTTATTATTAAGATATTATTATGTATTGCTAAAAACTATAAAATTTATACATTATAATTCTAAAATAATGGATATAAGGTTTTAATATTCATGGTTGAATTTTTACTACTTCATTTATGTTTAGATGTAATATTTGTTATTTATTTAACATTGTTCATGATTATTATATTTATTCACGGTGATCCTTAGCTAAGTAGATTAGCTATAAACTTATTGTTTAACTAAATTAATTTGGTTAGTTAAATATCACTAATTAGATTTTTCATGGTAAAATTTATATGATGAATATGTGTATTTAATTTAAAATAAAACTACTATATTTTGGTAAAACCCAGTGGGGTTGTTACATTGGGCTATTAGAGTTGAGGCTCAGACTTTAGAATTTAATGTGTCTGCTAATACAAAATTATTATCTTAATAAGAAAGAATAATAATGGTGTGTACTAGAATAGAAGGTGAGGGTACCTCTAATACCGAATTAATTTGCCATTGAGCAAGCTATAAATTTGAACAAAATCTTCAAAACTATGCAAGAGATTAGGGACTGAATCGTGACCTTATAATAGGAAGCGTATAGACATGAAGAGGATAATGATAAAGAAGAACTTGAATTGAATCATAATGATGAAAAACATACTCAAGAGCAAAGTCATGAGGAAATACCATAGGATGTGAGATCTTGAGTAGTTGTAGAATTAACACGTGACATTAAAAAGGTAAATTTACCCAAGTTTGATGGAACTATATTGGGAGGTAAAGCTAAAGTGTGATGGATAGAAATGGAGAAGTATTTCAAGATTTAGAATTATTCTAAAGTCATGAAATTAGCTTGGAGAGCTTATCATCTTGTTGGTGAAACAATCTTGGTGGGCAAATAAGAAGCTTGAGATAAACCTTGACTCAACCACCACCACTTGAGAATAGTTTGACACTATTTAGGTCATGATTGCTTTCATAACTATACTTCGATCAAAAGCTTATAGATTTTTAGAATCTTAAGCAAGGGGATTTATTAGTGAATGAATACTAGGAATAATTCCCCAATATCCTTAAGTATATACCTTAGTATTAGGTAGATGAAAGTTTTAGAATCAATAAATTCATCATAACCTCAAATTAGTTGTGAAGTAGATCTTCATGGTCCATCTACTATGGATTAGGTATTTGAGAAGGTAGTCAAGAAAGAACATAAACTTAAATCTCTTACCCAAGTTAGAGATAAGTTAAAAAAGGAGTTTGGAAATTCCAAACTAGCTTTCAAGAAGAAGAACTGGAAGTAGAGGACTGGAGACTCCAAGAGTCAATTCAATAATAAAAATTCCAAGTTTAATAGTGGTTTAGGGAACAAGAAAATTTCTAATGGTTTCAAGGGTGTTTTCAAGAGAAACCAATAGTCTGAGAAGAAAGGACCAATTGGAGGTTGCTTCATATGTTGAAGTGACCATTATAATCAAGAATGTCACTAGGGAAAGTCAAAGAACATGGGTTATACTTCTCAATAAGGTACATTCTAGAAATAGATTCATGAAGTTGTTGATAATCATCAAGCTAAGTATCAAGCTTCACCCATAAAACTATGAGGTATTTTGTTTAATCATCCAAATTATATTTTGATTGACACAAGAGCTATAGAATGTTTCATTACTCTTAGAATGCCTAGAAAATTATCTATAAAATCTAGAGTTATGGAAAATACATAGTTGATACAATAAGGGAATGAGTCAAAGGTCAAAGTTGACAAGTGTCTATTCAAATCAAAGATTAGGTTACTTGAGTTAATTATAGTAGTAGATCTTTTTTCAACACTACTAGGATCATATGATGTGATCCTACGATACAATTGACTTACAAATCATAAAGCCAAGGTTGACTATTATCTAAAGAAGGTTGAGTGTCAAGATGATTTCAGAAATTAGACAAATTTAAGGTGAGAAAATGGAGTTGAAGCTAAGAAATATTTTTGTAATTAAACTCAAGAAAGATCAAAAGAAGGGATGCTAGGCATTTATCATTAAGATCAATGAGATGGAAGAGTTTAAGTAAACATATATCAAAGATTATATTTTTTTGATAAACTTGCATGATATGTTTTAATAAGAATTACCAAGATTGTCATCTAAGCATGAGTTTGATTTCTTGATTGATATCATACCTAGATTGGAACTGTAGTCTAATGCATAGTATAGAATGACAACCACTGAATTAGTTGAGTTAAAGGCACAACTTTAGGATTTTTTGTCAAAAGGTTTGATTTAACTAAGTGTATCATCATGGGGTCAGCCAGTTGTCTTCATTAAAAAAGATGGTACTTTTCACCTATGTATAGATTATATGATGTTGAATAAAGTAATGATCAAGAACATATATCTATTGCCACACATTGATGATCTCTGTGATCAAATACAAGGAACAATAGTCTTTTAAATATTGATCTTAGAGTAAGGTATCATTAGTTGAGGATCCATGAAGAGGATATTTTGAAAATAATGTTCATGATTCGATATGGGCACTATGAGTTCACAATGCTATATTTTAGATTGATAAATGCTCTGGCACCATTTATGAATTGTATGAATAGTGTGTTAAGAGGTTACCTAGATCATTTTGTTTTTTCTTTATAGATTACATCCTCATTTATTATAAGGATGAGGAAGATCACTTGAAGCATCTGGTATAAGTTTTACAATATTTACAAAGGCACATGTTGTATAACAAGTTATTCAAGTGTGTTTTTTTACAAAATAAAGTGTGGTATTTTAGACATATTATCCCTCTAGATGGTATTACAGTGGATCTAATAAAGATAAGATCTATAATGGAGTGGCTAGCACCAAAGAATGTGCATGAGGTAAGGAGTTTCATGGGATTAGTGAGATATTATAGTAAGTTCATTCTAAATTTCTCTAATATAGTTAATCCAATTACCTCTCTTCAGTAGAAGAATTAGGGTTTTATATAGTTAGATAAGTGTGAGGTGTCCTTTCAAGAACTGAAAAGGAGGCTTTTAACACCAATGTTAAGAGTTCTCAATCCTAATGGTCAATTCTCAATGATCACTAATGCATCTAAAGATGGACTTAGAGGAGTTCTTATGCAATATGGATTAATGGTAGCCTATGAGTATATGAAACTAAAGCCATTCAGGTGAATTATGCCCCTCATGACCTAAAACTTATGACAATTGTATATGATTTGTAAGTTTAGAGGAATTATCTTTTGGAGAAACCATTTGAGCTCAAAACTGATAACTAGGGACTCAAGTACGTCTTCACCTAGACAAAACTAAATGCTCTTTAAAGATGATGGTTAGAGTTATCATCTAATTATGATAGTGATATTAATTATATCAAAGGCAAAGATAATAGAGTAGTTGATGATCTAATATGCATGAGGTACATAACAATTGTGGCTACTATCAAGTGTACTTTTTGAGATCAAGTAATTAAATTATCACTAGGAGATGAATTATATAATCAAGTAAAAAAAGAATTGTTTGAGAATGCTCAGAATCCTAGGTATACGAGATTCAAAATAGAGAATGGTGGTCTTTTGTGGTATAATGGTAAGATGTATGTACCTAATTGAGAGAATATAAGGAGTAAAATTCTACAGGAATTGCACAATGCCCCATATTTAAAACATATAATAGTAACAAAGATCATGGATGAGCTCAAACCACTCTATTTATGGAAAGAAATTAGAGAAATGTAACATATTTTATATCTCATTGAATAGAATGTGAGCATGTAAAATTTGAACATGTGCATCTGATTAGATTGTTATATCTACATGATATAATAGAATGGAAGTGGAAGGTGATTAGTATGGACTTAGTCCAAGGGTTTCCATTATCATATAGCTAACATGACATGATCTTGGTTTTAGTTGATAAACTAACTAAGGTAGCCCACTTTATACCAAGAAACTTGATAGATGATGCACCTATGCTTGAGAAGAGATTCATGAAGGAAGTATATTGCTTGCATGGTTTTTAATAGAAGATCATTTTAGATTGAGATATAAGGATGAATTCTATATTTTGGTTGACTCTAAATTCATCCCTACGAAGCAAACAAATGTAAGCACTATTTATCACCCACAAACTGATGGTCAGATAGATTGAGTTAACCATGTTTTAGAAGTTATCATTTCTATGTATTGTATGGATTATTAAAACAAGTGGGATGACTACCTTTCATTAGTCGAGTTTGATTATAACTCATACCAATAAACATCGAAGATGGATCTATTGAGGCATTGTATGGAAAGAGGTTTAGAATACCAATTAGTTGGGACAAGTTAGAAGACAGGGTTGTCTTTGGACCTGAGATACAAAAATGAAAGAACAAGTCAAGACAATCAAGTAGAGGTTGGCTGAGGCCAATGATAAACAAGAAAGTTATGTTGATCTAAAAATAATAACTAGGTAGTTTTATATAGGTGATAAAGTTTTTTTTATGGGTTAAGCCTTAGAAAATCTTGATTAAATTTGGGAAGTCAATGAAACTTTCATCAAGATATGTTGGACCCTTTTCTATTTTAGAAATGGTGAGTAATGTAGTGTATAGGCTTACATCGACACCATCTCTAGATATTTTGCATAATGTCTTCCATGTGTCTTATCTTAAAACATATGTTGTTGATACTTCAATGTGTTGGATGGAATTCTTTACAGGTTCTAGATCTCATGGTGGTTATGGTAAAAATAATAAAAATAATTAATACTCACAAACTCTGTTTACATAATAAATAAGTGTCATAGTGTAAAGTATAGTGGGACCAATATTATGAAGATATTTCCACTTGAGAGGACTATGATGAATTTTATAGGTTAGTTCCAATTTTTTTTGCTTGATTTGTTATTACATATTATATTGAATAATTTTTTAAATTCATAACTTGTGCTTGAATTAATGTCATTGGGATGATGACCAGCTTTAGGGGGGGAGGATGTCACATCCCAATTTATCTTTAAGTTGAACAACATGTTTGATCTTTATATTATTATGGTCGATTAGTTTATTGACTAATATTTGATTAAGTTTTATATCATATGTTAATTATGGGACAACTGTGTGATAATTAATTTACATGATTAGTTTAATATGAGTTACTAGTATTTTTATATTTTGTACATTGTGATCATATTTGTTAACTATATAACATTATTTTATATATATAATGATGTTTTTAGCTAGATACCTTCATTATTGTGATGTGGATGCAGGATATATCCATCCCTTAGAGTTTGATGAAAGGATAACATCATTAGAGAGGGTGGTTTAGATGAAGATGTTGGGGAACAATAAATAACAGACCCAAAACCCATGCACACACCACACAATATATCATATTTTATAATTAATTTTATGAGTAGGTAGTTTTAGTATGATTTGTTTTTTTTTTTGAATATTTTTTGTGATCTTTTATGTTTTTAGATAATTTTTTATGATTGTGTGATTTCACTATTCTATTTACTTTCGATAATCATGTTGAATTATTTGAATGATTTCACTAATTTTATGGTCATATGTAGATTATCTTATATGATGTATTGTTTGGTTGAATGAATGAATCTATATATGTTTTTACTTACCTTGCTACCTTAATTGGGTATGGTTGTGTAGTATAAAAATATGATGTTATGTATGGATTGTTATAATAAGTATAAACAAATTTCATTGTTATTATTTGATCTATAGATTAAGGTAATAATAATTAAAGATTATTTTGATATTATATGTATATAATAATGTTAAAATATATCAATAACATTATATTCAAATGTCTTTGTATTTTATTTAATGTTTGACCAAAAGTTAAATATTCATAATAGATTAGACAATGAATGTATTGTTAAATGTTTTAGGGAAATCATTGTGTTAGCATAATGTTTGTTTGTGAATGACCTGGTAGCATTAAACAATAGTATTTTTAATACATAATTTTATTACCATGTTATATAGTCAATATGTGAAATGGGTAGTCAATATTAATTGCATGAAAATTTAATGATTGATTGGCTATGTCGATAGTCAACATTATATGGAATAACATGAGGATTATGAATTGTTGTTTATTTCATTTGGATAGTTGAGTTTGTGTTAAGTCAATGGAATGCACATAGTATTAGGATATAAAATGACTATTTTATTAATTCCTTTGGAAGTCTTAAGATTACTAGGGTTTATAATCACTTGTTAACTTTGGGTTAACCATCATTCTACAAAAATAATGATGGAGTTTGGTTGTGGATGCATGGTGGTGGACTATAACGTAGTGGAGTTTTGTTGAGATATTTGTGCATGTATATATTTTTAGTCAGATGAATATGTTATTAATGGAATAGAAGGTGGTGGTGAGTAGTATTAATGGAGAATAATAAAAGAAAGTAGAAAAAGGATGTGAGACATGATACGACACATGACATATAGAGAATAACAAATAGAAGAGAAGGAAAAAGTTCATGTAAAGGAAGGAGTATATACAGATTTTTTAGCATAATTATAAGGTGGGTTTTATATTTAAATTTACTATGTGTAATGTTTGAGGTCTTTTGAATGAAAATTGTTACTGGGTTTGAATTTTTTTGAAATGTTATGACAAGTTTTAGAAGGGATGTATGTAAGGCCTTGTGGAAGGATCAGCTTCCACAAAACCTTACATCCAACTTAGGGTAACCTAAGTGAATTGGGTAGGATTGTAGAAAATACCATGGATACTTTAAATTTACACAAGATCTATCTTAAACTCTTCTTCTATTTAGAAATTTTTTGTTACACTATGGGAATGGTTATTTATTGAAGGGTTTATTTGATTGGCTTGACATAGTGTTTTTGTCAAACTAGTTATGATATATTCATTAGTATATTAAATAAACTAAATTGGAATTTGGGTTGTATAAGGGCTTGACTATGTTTAAAACTATTTGGATGTTTGGGTTTAGATGTATAGGAACTTATAAAAATGGACTATGAATGTGTGTGTGTGTGTGTGTGTGTGTGTGTGTGTGTGTGTGTGTGTGTGTGTGTGTGTGTGTGTGTGTACACATACATGAATTTGAATTGGAGGGTTTAGAAGGAAACTGTATGTATTAAATATAAATAGTTGAAGATACCTATATAGATGAATTGGAAGTTTTGATTTCAATTACATTTATGTTGATTTAGATTCAAATGAATTTGTAAATTATAAGTTAAGACCATAGTTTTATATTTTTTACTCTATTAAGAAGTCCTATATTATGCATACTTATTCATATATGATTTTGGGAACAAGACAATTTAAGCCATAACATGTAACCCAGGTATGGGTAGGTGAATGAGTCAACTATAGTTTTTTCACTTGAATTTATGCATAGAAATATAAATGAAGATGTTAAAGTTGATATGCAAGAGTTAATATATAATTCTATTATATATATGAACTACACACTCATATATATAGATATGATTGTGTATTATTGCTTATTCAGATTTGTATATGGATTGAGTAAGAGACTTACACAATTAGTGAAAGATTGGGTATGTGGTTTAAATGTATATTTTGCATAAATTTAAATGGTCAAGATTGTGTTGTTATATCAGAAGACCCAAATAAGTCATAGTCAGTTGTGTGTTTGTATTTGTTCATATGCATTTAATTAAAAACTCAATTTTAAATCAGTTAAATTGGGATATTTGATTAAATTGAATTGGTATGAATGATTGGTTGTATGAAATGTGTGAATCATACAAAATTCTATATGTATTATTTAAACAAGTACATTGGGATTTATCTAGTTTATAAAAGGGTTATGGGACTATTTTGTTACCTAGATATGCAAGATACGTATATGGAATACTCTAGGATTTTAGATAGTGGATGTCTTCTTAGAGTATACTATATGCAACGTTGTATTTAGATGGTATTGGAATTATACTCAATAATTTTTAATACACACACACACACATGCTATAAATACATGGTTTAGGTCTATGTCATAGATCTAAAGTTGATTATACCATTTGTGTGTGTGTGTGTGTGTGTGTGTGTGTGTGTGTGTGTGTGTGTGTGTGTGTGTGTGTGTGTGTGTGTGTGTGTGCACGTGCGCTCACGCGCGCATGTGTGTGTGCATGCATGCAAGTACATAGCTATGTTGTACTTGAAAACATTATTACCATATGGTCTATAAATAGATGCTTGTTTATATTTGAATGTTTTTATATAAAGGCATTATAATAAAGTATTTATAAGGTTTAAATATAAAGGATATTATGATGTTTTGGACTGGCTATTATTATATGTGGAATATGAAAAAATATATAATCCTATGTTATAATGATTATTTTAGGGATGAAATAGCATTATAAGTTACTTTGTGATTTGGGTAACTAGGAAATTTTTGATATGATCATATCTAGATGGTATATTATATTTGAGACTATTTTATTTTATTTATTATTCTATAATAAAATATATGTTATGGATTCATTGCATTACATTTGATGGACTAAATGAATGTATTTGATATTTATGTAATTAAAAAATATTTTGAATGAATCTATTGGTTTATTATTATTATTATTATTATTATTATTATATATTTTTACCAAATCTTACATTTATGACCCTAAATAAGTAGTGGATGGAATCCAATGGCTTAATTAGTATCATTAATGCAAGATGAGGTGTAATATGATTGAGTGGTTTGTATGAATTTAATTGATCATAGAGATCATTAATTATTGAAAAATTTGGTCAATTTAATGTTTTAATTAAACATTGTCATTTCATATATTGATATGGTTTTCATATTGTGTGATATCATGTTCAAATAGATTTATTTATGATACACATTATGTATTAGATATATTCAGCACACATGTTCTAATTTATTACTCTAGATTTCCCATCCATGAAGGGAGGGGCATCCCATTGTTTGATAGATAATGCAAGGGATCTATGGTCCATGGTTGATGTGAAGAAACTCTCAAATGATGCTCTCCTTCTTAGCTAGAGTACTATATTAGGGACTACATTGATATTACATATTGATACTTGAGTCATATAGACTCTACTCCATGGAGCTTTGTATCATGTTTTATTATTGATATATTATTATGTATTACTCAAAAATATAAAATCTATAAATTATATTTCTAAAATAGTGGTTGTAATGTTTTATTAGTTGTGGTCAAATTTATACTACTTCATTTATGTTTAGATGCAATATTTATTATTTATTTAGCATTGTTCATGATAATGATATCTGTTGATGGTTATTCTTTGCTAAGTGTATTAGATATAAACCTCTTGGTTAACTAAATTAATGCATTTAGTTAAAGATCACTAATTATATTTCTCATGGTGAAATCTATATGATGCATATATGCCAATGATTTTTTTAAAAATTACTATATGCTGGTATAAACCATTGCAGTTGTTATATACATTTCCATATATAAATAAAAATAAGTACATCATATTCATCAAATAGTCTCCCTCTTTTTACCTTCCATAAATAAGACTCTCCCTAAGATGCCCTACTTATAGATAGAGATCCTTTATATGACATTGAGTCCTCCAAGGTTTGACTACATGTCCTTCTACACTCATATATTTCTTATAGATGAACCTATATACACATAATATTTTCAAACTTTTATCAATTATTGATGCTCTCTATCTTGTAGGAACCCATCAAATCTTAATCTCTCTAAGTACACACCTTAAGGGGTACATTAAGAAAGGGGTGACCAGACCATTGGTGATTCATAGTATTGTTGTCCATTTTTCCATTTGCTATCTACACACTTCTCTCCTAAAAACCATTCTCATAAGCTTGGCCTTTTATTTTACACACTCATCTAGCCTTTTACCACCTTCATTATCCCTTTTCCTAACCTAATTACCTTTTTGATAGTTTACATGACTATGTCAGCTATCTCAACCTTGTACTCTTATTAAAAAAAATTATTTAGGGTCTACGTCAGCCCTTGGCCAACCTAGTCCATGACCTAGTAAGTTTTTGTTAATAATTATACAAGGTCAATTAGGTTGACCTTATCAGCCGTATTTTTTAGAATGGTTTAGGGTTAGATCCACCTATATAAACACAATAATTTTTTCATTTGTAATAGAAGAGAATAATAAGTAAGATATATTACACATTTTCTTATCCACCATTCTACTTAAGGAACAAGCTTAGGGTTTCATACTTTCTTTAGAGATATAGATATTATCTTGTGGATAAGTATTTTGGATGCATTGATAGGTTGTGTAGCCTAGAGCTGGTTTATCCTTGTCATCTTTACATACCAAAAAAACCTCTTGAGAATCACCTTGGCCAAGAGAGAGATTGAAGCTTGACGGGTTAATTTTCAAAGGTAAGTATCCCTAACTTTTTTCTTCCTCTGTAATAGTAGATAGATATAAATTTGATCTTATTTTCCATGAATTAGGATTTCATATACATTTATATGAGTAGATGTATTCTATGCATGTTTAGTTTTTTAATTTATTACCCCCACTTTGTGCCACAAGCTTTGGTGAACACTAGATTAGATTTTTCTTTACTTGTTATTAGTATAGTGAATATGAAAACATAGGACTTAATTAGGGTTACTACATGATTTTTATTGATTGGAGGCTTTGAAACCCTCCATAGTAATATTATTATGGTAAAATATCCCTTAATTTTATCTATCAAATCCATATTGGTCATGTTCTTGATTATCTAATGTATCTCCAAATGGAAGTGTAAGTAGTATCTATCTTCTCTAAGCTAGGATTGATTTATAGATCTGATGCATTTTTCATTACATAAATTATAGTGAACCTAACATGAATCTAACCCTTGAAAGTTTATTTTATGCTTTTGATTTTTATCTTTTTATTACTTTTCCATATTTATGATACTAGATCGACTAGGCTAGTATAATTCTAACTTCTGTACACACATTTAACACACAATCACATCAAAATAAATCTATTATTTTTGTGTAGGTCTTCATTATATATAGGTTACTAGGTTGAACACATCAACATAATACTCTTATTTAGTTCTAGATAATAGACTATGTTGAATAGGGTGACTTAGTCTTTTATTCAACTCCAAAATAGAAAACTAAGTCATGTAGGTCAACTTAGTATCCTAGATAACTTCAAAATAACACATCAGGTTGAACAAGTTGACTCAATAATCTTAATAGGATTTAATAAATATGAAATCATAGAACTAGGTTGACCTAGTCGACATAGTTGGTAGAACGTGTAAGCAGTATTCAAGGCACTTTAACAAAAAATTTATAATCTTTAGCATCTTCCAAACCACCAAGTTTCCTTTGTTTATTTCTCTCTCTCTTTCAATTTAGCTCTTCATTATAGTTCCATTTTTCACAAGTTTTTAGTCTTCAAAACTACAATCCTATATCAAACTAGGTCGACCTGGTTGACTTAGTTATATGGTCTGTCTTCTAGCTAAAAGGCTAAGTCAACTTGGTCAACTTAGATCTTAAGAACTCTTGCTTCTGTATTATAATAGAGACCATATGGACTTTGTTCTTTAATATTTACATATAATGTCATATAAACTGACTTTGTACCATTCTTAATTTGGGAATTAACAATTATATTCTAGTAATTAATTTACACTTTCATTTTTAGCTATTTGCATGCTTAGAGTATCTCACATAGTCTAATTAGTTTTTTTTCAATATGCCATTTAGTTAAACTATTTTTATCTTTTTGCACACACTACCAAATAATATAATTTAAAAAATTATTTAAACATTTATGCACCCAAGGTCTACCTACTTAGATTTCATCACCAAAGGGGAAGCTAACATGGTTTTCTATCCAAGTATAAACATGTAGTTAATGGTATATATTGGCAAAGCACCTGACACCCTTATCATTGTGGGATTGTGAATTGAAGTAATACCAAGCTAGTACCATTGCCAACATAGATCCCTTTCAGCCTAAACATCCTGAAACCATCCATAGATTACTTTCTAGTTCCCTACTTTCAACCAAATTCCCTATAACACTTAAAATAACACTTTATAATAATCTAACAACATTAGGGATGACCACTTAGCTGGAGTTTATTTTTTAGTTGATTGCTTGCTCTTTGCTCATTATATGTTGTATTACAAAAGATTGCATTGGCCTGTATTGGTGAAATGTTTTGTGTTATGTGAAAATTAGATCATTTTCATACCCAATTTATTGTATGTTTTATTTCACTTCCTGCTTCAAATTACATTTTTAAAAAAACCATATTTTCAATGCATTTTCATTCTATTTAACACAATCTCTTACAGGTTGTCGTTGTCCTTGATTGTAGTACTGAGTCAACTTGGTCAACTTAATAATCCTTTCTACCAATCTAGGTACATTACCAAGTCAACTTGGTTGACTTTGTATCCTTATTGGACTATCTATTTTCCTATCTATAGTACTTAATTACCCTGGTTGACTCTGTACTCTTTTTTTCCTATTTATAATACTAGGTTAACTTGGTTAACTCTATACTCTCATCTTCCTCTTGTATCTTTTTTCTTTGCATCAAATTTTCCTTCCCTAATATCTCTCCTTCATCATGAACTTCCTATTTGAAGATAACACTAGTTTGAATTCAATAGATATGATGAGTCTTACCAACCCTAATAAGTTATTCCATAAGTAGCTTATGGATCCTACCCTAAATGAAATTAATGTGCATGTATCCACTTTCACTATCAACTATGAGAACCCTCCTCATTCTTATTTGCTTCAAAATACTGCCTTCTCATTTAAAGATCAACCTAAATTAGAGTATACCCCATAAATGCTCTTCTTCATCAATGAGTTTCCTCAATATCGAGGAAAGGATCCTTTTACTCTTTACCATCTCATGATAAGTGGTCAAGTCAAGGAGCCCATTCACCTTCTCCCACATTATTACATATATTTTGGGATACTATCTTCTTTACTTCTCAACCTCTTCCCTCTATTCTAACCCCTTTTCATATCATGACTTCTTCCTCTTTGATTTCCTCTACCTCCATGCCTAATATTTCTACTAACATGGTAGGTTCTACATCTAGTGGGCCTCTCCCAAGAGTTAGTGTCCTCAAATCTTCCACTAATTCATCATTTTCTATGCATGGTAACTATGTCTTATTCTACATGAAGGTCTTATTTTGCTAATCGAAGGCTATTGCAAGAATAATGCAATGGTAAAGCACCCTAAACAGGGGAAAAACAAGGAGTTAGGGAATAGAAATAGTGAAAGTGTAAATGGGAAAGGCAAAATCAAGCTCTCTAGTGCTAAAAAGTAGAATGTAGAAGAAGATACGGAACGAGAGAGAATTGAAAAACCCAGGGAGGAAAACCTAGAGGAAGAAGGAACTGAAAGTTGGGATACAAACTCTAATGAGGATGAAGAAGGTCCTAAGAAGAATGAAAAAGATGATGTTAACATAGAGGAGGATTCTGCAAACAGAACTGAAGATACGGAGGAAAATCAGAAAGTGTTAGAGGATGAATTTGTCCAGGATGGCCCTGTTGAGGACCCAGCTTCAAAGAACGAAAAGGAAACTATAGGTCAGGATGATAATCAAGATATGGATATGGATATGGAAATTCAAACTGGAATTAAAGAGTGGGAACAAAAGGGTCGAGAGGATATTTTTGAAGAAGCCAGGAACAGTCCCAATAAAAATTTTGAGGAATGGAGAGGGAAAAAATAGAATGATGAAACACACACACCAATGACTTGGGTTAACTGCAAAGTAGAGGCATCTTCCCAATTTGATTCTTGGACATGTAGGGAGATTATGGATATCAAAAGAAAAATGGAAACTATGGAAGATACCCTGAAAGCTGTATGGAACAAAATTAACAATATGGAAAATTAGATAAGAGAGATCCCAGTCAAGCTCAAAGCCTATGAGAATAACCTCTGGGAACTTATTAAGGACAACAGAATGAAAATGGAGGAAGTTACATCCAATATTTGTGCTGCTGCTATCAATATTGGTAAAAGAGCCAATGAGGAGACCAAAGCCTTGGAGGGACCCAACAAACAGATGAGACAAAGTTCAAGAAAGATGGTTACTCAAAAAGGAGCCATGCTGGCTGCAACCACTACCCAAGATACTATTATTAAAGGAAAATCAACTATGAAAATGATATTGGAACTGGATGAATAATCTGGTTACTCTTGCTGGTTATGAAACTGGTCTTGTTCTTTGTTTAATCCTTTGCCTTTGGTGTAACCAGATCTCTATTAAATTTGGGTTTTGACTGATAGTCTTTCTGGTGGTTTCAGGTCCATTAAAAACCTGTTTTTTCTACTTGTTGTAGTTTTTAGGCTTTCCCTTTGGTTTTGGATGATCTTTCTTTCTTTCTTTGTACTAGGGTTTCGGGGCCCCTTCAAAACCTACTTTTTCCATAATCTAAAACTATGTCTATAGTGTTACTTCTTCTCATCCCTATACTAGTCCATCTTTTACCACACAAGTAAATTATGCCACTAGTGCCTCATTAATAGTTCTTCTCAAGTTCCTACAAACACTCACAGTGGTACCCAAGCCACTCATACCAATTACAATGATTTAAACAATGACAATAATGTAACTCAAACCCATAAAATTATGTTAAAAACTCTTAATCAAATGAATTATTTCTAAGCTAACAGTGCAAACCAAATGATGCAAATGCAAAATCATCTTATCTATATTCAAACACACCCTCGATAGATGCCATGGGCTATGCATAAACAAAATGTTCCCCCACCTCCTCATTGATATTACCATGGTAATCTTATCCCTCAACCTCCCCTTATTAACAAAACAATCAAGAATCTTCACAATGAGCCTCTTACATCTCAAATTACTAACATTGATATAGGAGCTATCACCCCTACCATTACTTATAATGGGTAAACTGATCCTTCTCTTCACTTAAAAAAATTTAAAATCTATATAAAGACTAGTTCAAATTAAATACTTTTGCCAATACCAAGCTATTAGCAAAGACTCTCATAGGTGATGCATTAGATTGGTACAGCCAAATCAAATCTCATTTCATTACTAGTTTGGAAGATTTATCTAATGATCTAGTCTAAGATTTCCAAATTAATGATCTCCCTAGGAATACCTTGGCCCATTTTATCAATTGTAAGCAACTTGAGACTGAAACCACACAAGATTTCATCAAATGATAGAAGACCTTGTATAAAAAATGTGAGCATAATATGGTAGATGATAACCTTTTTCATCTATTTACCAATGCTCTTTTTCCCAAGTTATAATATCAGGTTTGGACTCTCTCTCCATGAACTTTGGAAGAGGTCATTGACCAAGCCAAGTGTAAAAATTTATTTATGCATCAATTCAATCCATACAAACCTTCTATGGTTATTCACATGTTAATCAAGAATATGAATTATCACACTACCAATGATGGTGTCACCAAATCTTATGATACCATTTATACTATTCAAGATGTTTTTCCTAACCATATTTTGAAACAAGATTCCCCTCTTGAACACATCACTACTCCTCATTTATCTTCAACCAATAACATCAATGTTCATAAACCTTTATCCTTATTAGAATTATAAAAATGTCTACTGAGGCCTCTCCCATGATAACTTTATCCCACTCGTCCCATGAAATCTTGGTATGATCCTAATAAATTTTGTTGGTTTCACACTAGTTGGGATCATTCTCATGAGACTTATAGGAAAATATTTAATTTGGATATGGATTTCCTTCTTGATCTTAATTTTGGCCAGGATTTTATCATTCATAAACATTAATAAGCCTATGACATTTCCTTTAAAGGCCATGAAACACAAACTAAATATCAAGATTTAAACTAGGCTAATGCTCATTTAGCTATCTATAAATATTCTCTTCTAAATCACAAATTTAACCAAGAAAAACTTAACCCTTATACCAATCGCATTGATAGTTTTCTTGACCCAATTACTGAAGAGAATGTTTTCGATATGACTAATATGAGAAGGGTGGTTATTTTCATTGATCCTCATCCTATCCACACACCTCAATTATCTTCCACACTTTATGTTTTTAGGATTCTTCTCTAACTCACTTAACCAAGTTGGGGTAAGAAGACCTCATATATTTTAATGAACCAATTTTAAAACCTCCCTTGAATAACAATTATCATACCATTTCTACCATTTCTCTAACCTCTTTACCTATCACTACAAATACTCAACCTTCTATTAACACTTATTCTAATCTATCTCAAACCAAGCCTACATCAACTACCCCATCTTCTCAAAATGATCAACAAACTTCTTCTAGTTAAACTTACCTCATCTTATCAATATAAATTCACATATACTTCATTTACTCCTTATGAGGACCTCCTTCAACACTATGCACCTCTTTCCAACAATCCTCTTATGGGTTATGATGAGTGGGATCCTATTATAGAGATTACTAATATCCCATCTCAAATCTCATTTCTCAAACTTATGCAGACCTCTCCAAGACATAAAAATCATCTTATGCAATTGTTGTTCAAAATGAACATCCCTCATCCTCCCCTAACAGGATGTGAAGCTGCCTTATTCAGACCAAAAGATAACATTTTATAATAGTGTGAAGATATGTTCATCCATGTTGATGAAATAATGGACACTTCTCTTTCCCTCAAATTCCTCATCACTTCTATGATCCCTGATGAAATTCTGATTCATGTAGATGATCCTCCTATTTTATCAATGTCCAAATTAGTGATATCTAAGTTAAGCATGCCTTGATTGATGAGGGCTCTAGCACTATGTTTCCTCTATTTATTTTATCAAAAGCCTTGGATATTCTGAATATAATCTTAAATCCACACACAACACATGTCAAGGCTATGACCAAAGGCAAATGCCTCTTTTAGGTTGTGTGTGGCTCCCCATCATAGTCCCACCTATCACCATTTGTATAATGGTGATGATCTTCAATTTTATTCTATCCTATAACATTTTACTTGGTGGGTTATGGACTCATCGCATGAGAACATTTACCTCTTTCATTTGTCAATTTTTTAAGTTTACTCATAATAAATCCATCTATAGGATTTAGGGTAACACTCATCCTTGGAATTTTTAATAATTCCAAGTTTGTGATTTATTAAATATTCCTACCCTTGAAACTTTGCCAAGCATTCGATTTCATGAATCTCCATTATTTAAATTTCTTATCAATTCTACCTAAGGTTATAATGGTCAACCCAAAACCTCCTATATTTTGATGACAATAAGCCTGATGATATCAATCTCAAGATTGAAACCTCATATATCTCTCCTCATCTCATCTCTTAGTTGCCCACTTATTTTCAACCTCATTCCCATCAACCACCTAGTGATGATATACCCATTGTCTTAAATAAGACTTGACATTCCATTCATCACACCACATTAGATCATAAGGGTATCCCTACTTGTATAATTGATCTACATACACCTGATTATGTTGATGGATATACCTTAGATGATCCATTCTTAGGAGGTTTTGTTCAGGCATGAGATGTTGAGATTATTTTCTATAATTCCTTTTTGCTTCAATATTTTAGTATATATTCTAGAATTTCATCTTATATTTTTCCTATTTTTAGTATTTTTCCTCTTTATTATAGGGTATATATGGTGCATACACCTATAATTTCTAAATAACCTCATATGAGTATGCTTATAGATCATGTTATGATGGGTCCCTATTACTGTGATAAATACCCAAACTCCTCTAGATGACTTATCCCAAGATGCTTACAAGTGTGCTTCAACTAATGAGCTCAAAATATGGCTCATTATTGACATGTTATTTCCTTAAAATCATCTCTCAAAGGATATTATCTTATACAAATCTTAGATTCTTAGATAGCTATTACATGGAAAATAGATATTTGGCTTGTTTATATTAAACCAAAGACTGGGCCTTTACTTTATCATTAATGTCTAATACATAGCATGTTTTAGTGATATTTTATGTGAAGAATTCTAAAGAAGAAGACATAGGTGATGTATAGTGAATATTCCATTTTGATCTCCACCCAACAGAACTATGGACTCTATAGGCTTGTTTATATGGACTCCATAGGTTTGTTTCTATGGACTCCACAGGCTTGTTTCTATGGACTCTGTAGGCTTGTTTCTATAGACTCTGTAGGCTTGTTTCTATAGACTATACAAGCTTGTTTTTATAGACTCTATAGGCTTATTTCTATGGACTCCATAGGGTCAATACCAAGAATTCTATAAGGACACTGGGAAGCTAGAGACCAGATAGGATAAGAAAGAACCATTCCAGTTGGAATCAAATAAGGACAATAACCACCTACTATTTTGAAGGACTATCTTTTGATAAATATGTATGTAATCAAATTTTAGGACTATTATAGGATATGATATTTATTTCATCAAAATAATTGGATCTTTTGGAAATCCAATCTCCTATCTTTGGATGAAGGGATCGACCAAGAGTCCTATTCTTTTGCATCTTATTTTGAGTTGATTGTATTAGTATAAAGTGTAAGAATTTTGACTATGAGAAAAAATAATAGAAGATATAGAGAAAATAGAGAATCAAGAATTAGATATTTTAGAAGAATACATGTTTCAATTAGATTGTAATCATTTCATTTCTATGAATTAATACTTCAAGTTTATAGCATTGATTAATCTTTGTTCTTAAGTCCAAGAGGAGCAAGGGCCCACTCTCCTTGGAACTAAGAACTATGTACGGTATTTATGTTATGTTTTATTAGTTAGAATATTTTTACCATTTTCATTTATTTATAGCAAAATCAAAACAAATTCATAGTTTAGAAAGAGCATTTTCTTATTTCATTTCTTTTCTACACAATATATTTTCTTTTACAACAGAAGTGTAAAGCAGATTTCCTTTCATAAGTAGGAGGGTGAATTGATTTTCCCTACAAATGTAAAATAGGAGTGTGATATTTTATTTCTAGTAAAAGAGTGGATTGATTTGATTTCTTTATTTTTTTATCAAAAGTGTGAATCAAGTAGTTTAGTCAAAGTTAGAATAGGATTAAAAAGCACCCTCATAAGTAGGCTTTTAGATCTACCATCCCATACCTTACTGCAAATAGCTTTGGACACCAGCCCTAGTTGATAAGACACCAATTAAATATTGGTTAAATGAGGAGTTAGATGACACTCATCATTTTTGAAACCATTGTTGGGGAACATAAGGTGTTAGTAAGGTAATAATTATTGATCTAGAGTAAAAAAAAAAATTAATAAAATTGATGTACCATCCTAGAGATTCTAAAGGATGATTTATTCCAAAGTTTCCACCAAGGACATAAGTGGACACTCCTTCAACATCTCTGAGTAGTGAACCAGAAGACACAAGTGAAAACTATTTGCAAGAATCTTTTGAAACTGGGATAGGAACTAGGCCATTACCACACACAAGCCCCATAGGACAAATTCCTTAAGACTAATCTCTTACAGGAAGACATTATTTAGAGATTGACAAATAATTAGAATAATCATTTCAAAGATCCATAGCTAAAGAAAATTTGGAGAACTTGGAACAACCTATAGTTGAGACCATAAACATTCAGTGGGAAGATCATCTTGGCTTTGAAATATCATCAGAAGAAGAAATGGCTCTCCAACAAAATCAACAATTCACACAACTAGGAAGGACTTTCTCCTTTCCTATTGTTACAGAACCTAATGATCAAACCCCCATGAAAAATATTTCACTAGCTAATCTACCAAATTTATGGGGACGATCTACAGAAGATCCTGATCAATTCCTATTTGAATTTAAGGTGTTATGTCAAACCTATGATTACACAACTGATAGCCAAAAATTAAAACTATTTCCCTCTACAGTTAAAGATGTAGCTATGAGATGGTTCATGGGTTTACCTAGCAATTCTATTAGAACATGGGATGACATGGAAATAGAATTCTTGAATGAATACCAAGATTACTGCTGAGTGTGAGAAAGAAAAGAGGATTTCATCAAAATCAAACAAAATGAGGATGAATCTTTAGAGGATTATTTGGATTAGATTCATATTCACTCATAAAAGAAGCAATTATCCACTCACTAGAGATGTTGAGAAATTGGTTTTATTGAAAGGATTAGACAAAGACACTAGAGATGCCTTAAATCTGATAGACAGAGGAGACATAAATAAGTTGGCTTTCTATCATATTTTTGAGCTTTGTACCAATTACTCTCAAACAAAACCTAGAATTAGGAAAGGAAAGTTAGGGAAATCTAATGAAGTGGATAAATTAATGGAAGAATTTGATAATCTCAAAATAGATATTCTGGTTACACTAAATAGTACTCTAGATGGCCTTCAAGCCAAGGCAAATATAATAGAGCCATTAGCAATCTACTATCCTAAGTGCAGATAGAAACATGCCCTTAGAGACTACCCCTAGATAGAACCAATATTTCATCATGTGGGATCTGTGATGTAACAGATCACGATACCAAATATTGAACCCTTCTACCTATTTTAAAGAATCAAATGAAAACCCAAGTCCAGTCCACTGAAGAAGTAAATTATATTTAGAGACAAAACTTTTCTCCACAAACCCAAGCTCAAGGATAGTTTAATGCAAGAAATCTAGTTAATCCATAGATGACACCATGGAATGTTTTAGTTCCTACACCATTATGGAATCAACCCCAAATTCCATCAATTTAGAATCCATGGGTAGGGCAAGATTGGATGCCAACACCTCCATGGATGGTTCCATAGCCATAGCAATAATGGGTACCACAACAACATTAGATGCCATGGCCATATCAACAATGGAATCAACAATGGAACCCACAGTCACAATTCACCCAATCAAAAAGACCACTTCAATAGCAAACCATTATGCCAGGCCCAGTTATTCAGTAACAAGGACAAATCAATCAGCCCTTAATGCCTACATAACCAATAAAAAATCTAAAAAATAAACAACCAACACCTATTTATGTTAATTAACAAGAATAAATAATTAATGTTGGAGCTATTGAGTGTTCAGACATACATTTGAGATTAGGGAAAACTATACAAAAACCTCCAGTACTCATTTTTGAGATACCTAATGAAAATGAAAAGATAGAATCATCTCAATTAAACATTGGAGAAACTGAAATCAAGATGATTCCTAAAGTAAACAAAGGAAACACTACTACATTAATAGTTCCTTTTCTTGAAAGATTAAGAGACACTGATATTAAACCAGACTCAAACTTGGTCTATGAAGTGCACAAGATCAATATTGAGGTACCCCTTCTACAAGCTATTAGGGATATACCTAAATTAAATAAGATCTTCAAAAACCTATATATTAAGACACTTGGGAGGAAGGTAAAATATCGTGGAACCATTCTTGTTGATGTAAAATTTGCTGACTTATTGGTAGGAAAACTATTAGTTCTAAAATATTTAGATCTGGGAAGCCCAGTGATCACAGTCACAATTGGAGGTAAAGAAATTCGTAACATCTTGGTAGATATAGGAGTAGCAATCAATGTCATGACAAATGATAATATCCATGCATTATCTCTTATGAAAATTCAACCCATAACTACCACTCTTCAAATGGTGGACCAATCAGTAACAAAACCAGAGGGAACTATAGAAAATGTTGAAGTGTTAATAGAAAATTGGGAATATCTAGTAGATTTCATGGTCTTGCAACCCAAAATAAATAATTTAGGATATCCTATAATCTTTGGTATACCATGGTTGGCTACTATATCAGCATTGATTGATTTTAGGTCATGAGACATGACCATTTGCAATAGGTTAAAATCTAAATGCATCTCCTTGTATCCTCCTACAAAACCATCAACAAATTGCATACAAGAACTTTGGGTGGATGAATCAGACAACAGATTAAACAATATTTCCTCCTTAGCCATGATCATAATTAAAAAACACTTGGAAGAATTGAATGGAGACATATACCCAAAATCTATGGACTCTACCAGTCCAAAAACTATGGACTCTGCCAGTCCAGAAACTATGAACTATGCCAGTCTAGCAACTACAGACTCTACCAGTCTGAAAGCTATGGACTGCCTTAGTTTAGGATTCTTGGGTCCAATGGAAAATTTTAAAACCTCCACTTCTAATTCTCCTAGTACTTCTTCATCATATGATCATAGATTGATTTAGGAAAGTGTGTGGAAATTGGTAGAATAGTAGCAAACTCATTTCTTAGATGCATTTCATTATTCCTTAGCAAGAATTATTCCTCTTGGAAAAGAGTTTGTTGATAATGTAGCTATGTTTCATAAGCTAATTCCTTATCCAAATCCTCTAAAATCATTAATTAGTGAGTTTAAAAAAATAGAATCCAACTACCCAGGTATAAAACCAATCATGGTATTACTTGGAAATTTTTTGAACATCAATAGTTGGTTGACAAATGAAGAGGAAGATCAACTCTTTGAAGTATTGAAAAGACATACCAAGGCTTTTGCTTGGGATTATACCAACATGAAAGGAATTCACCCCAACATATGCCCTCATCACATCTATATATAATCTGTCAAACCAATCATACAACCATAAAGAAGAATAAACCCAACACTAAAGGAAATAGTCAAAATAGAAATCTAAAAGTTGCTGGAAGTTGGGTTTATTTACCCTGTCTCAGACAGCTGATGGGTGTCACCTCTGGTAATTGTGCCCAAGAAAAATTTAAAGTTAAGAGTATGTGTGGATTATATAGAATTAAATGAATCAATATTAAGGGATTACTTTCCTTTACTTTTCATTGATTAAGTTCTTGATAACTTAGCAGGAAAGAAATATTTTTCTTTCCTAAATGGGTTCAGTTTGTATAACTAGATAATGATAGTAGCTAAAGATCAAGATAAAACCATATTTACCTACCCTTGGGGAACTTTTTCTTATTGATTACTTCCATTTGGACTTTATAATACTCTAGCAACCTTTCAAAGAGCAGTTCTAGTAATATTCTCTGACCTTACAAATGATTGTGTTGAGGTATATATGGATGATTTCACTATTTATGGTGCAACTTATGAAGAAGCTCTTACCAAATTGGAAAGAGTATTGATCAGATGTGAGGAACATCAATTATATTTGAGCCATGAGAAATGTTTGTTGATGATGGATGAATGAATAGTCTTGGGACATCATATTTCTACAAAAGGCATTCAAGTAGATCTAAAGAAAGTTGAAATAATTTCCAACTTACCCATTCCATAAACACAAACTAAAGTTAAGAGTTTTTTGGGACATGTTGGTTACTACAGATGCTTCATAGATAAGTTTAGTCAAATAACTACCCCTATGTTTGTCTTGCTTACAAAAGATAGTACATTCAAATGGAGTGATAGTTGCCAACAGGCCTTTGAAACCATCAAAGCTAAACTTCTTACTGCTCCAGTATTAAGAGGACCAGATTAGACTAAGTTATTCCATATATACATAGATGCTTCTAATATAGCACTAGGAGTAGTTCTTGGACAAAAAGATGAAGAAGGTAACATGTATGTTATATATTATATTAGTAAAAACATGACACCTGCTGAAAGAAATTACACCACAACTGAGAAGAAATTCTTAGCTGTAATCTTTGCAATCAACAAATTTAGACACTACATAATAGGTTATAAGGTATTTTTATATATAGACTATTCATCTATTAGATATCTTACCAACAAACCAATTATGGGAGGTAGGATTATTAGATGGCTATTACTCTTACAAGAATTTGATGTTACTATTATAGACAAACCAGGGAAGTCTAATGTTGTTGCTAATTTCTTGTCAAGAATCAACACTATAGGTGAAGAAGAACCAGTGGAAGATGACTTTCCAAATGAACAATTATTTGTTATCTCAGCACAATCTCCATGGTTTGCTGATATAGCCAATTACCTTGCCATAGGGAAATTTCCTCTACACTTTTCACAAGAAGAAAAGAAATGATTAATCAAAGAAAGTTCTTATTTTAAATGGATTAATGAAATGTTATTTAAACTTGGACCTAATCATGTGTTTTTTAGGTGTGTGAAAAATGGTGAAGCTTATGATATCATTAGAGCTTATCATGATGAACTAGGAGGAGGCCATTACTCAGATCAAAGAACTATACATAAAATCTTGGGAGCAAGATATTATTGGCCTCATCTTCAACAACAAGTAGAAAAATATGTCAAACACTGTGATGCTTGTCAGTAAATTAGACAACCTACTCTTTCAATAGAGTTGCCTCTACACCCTCATCCTCAATTGATTTTAGAACCATTTGAGTAATGGGGAATTGATTTTATCGGTCCAGTGGATCCTCCTTCTAGAGGAAAAGAATATCTCCTAGTATGTATAGACTGCGTGACCAAGTGGGTAAAAGTGGAAACATTAACTCATGCAAGAGAGGAGATGTTAGCTAATTTCTTATATTTCAAAATCATGCAAATATTTGGTGCTTCGAGAGAGATAGTTTCAAGTCAAGGACCATAGTTCATGTCAAACATGATAAAGCATTTCATGCAAGTGTATCAAACTCAACATAAAAAAATTCTCCATACCACCCACAAGTGAATAGACAAGTTGAAGTCACCAATAGAGAACTGGAAACCATTTTAACTAGGGTTGTTAATTCCAACAAAAAAGATTAGGTAGATAAGATACCAGAAGTTGTTCGGGCCTATAATACTACTTGGAAAACAACAACTGGATTTTCACCTTATGAATTGGTCTATGGTAAGAAGCCTTTATTCTCTGTTGAATTTGAATTACAAACTTTGAAAATAGTTGTAGAAGTAGGAATTGAGTTAGAAGAAATACAGAAAGAAAGACTCCTACATCTTAATCAACTTGATGAAATGAGGATGGCAGCACTACAAAGAATTGAATTGGTATAACATCAAAGAAAAGTTTGGCATGATGCATAAATCAAGCAACGAAAGTTTTAGAAAGGAGATTGGGCACTATTGTTTGATTCTAAATTTCAACAGTTCAAAGGAAAACTACAAAAAAGATGGTTGGGACCTTATGATATTGAAGAGGTCTATAAAAATGGTTCTGTAAAGTTGATACCTATTGATGATAGTAGAGGAGATCTGTTAGTCAATGGACATAGATTAAAGCTCTTTTAAAAACCTCTCAATAAAGATGATTTTATTCAAAAAGTAAAGGATGAAGTAGCATTTTTGGAAAACTTTACTTCCTCCAAACATGCTCCTTGATAATCTAACAAAAAAAAATCATCATCAATAGTGAAAATCCTTCTAGGGACACTATTGACAATGCATACCTAGAAAACCATCTTGCTAGTTGGCTATGCATTGAAAAAAAATGGGGGCTTTGGCTAGAAAACTAGTAATGGCTGGCCAAAATAAATAAATAAATAAAATAATAAATTTATAATAAAATATCATCATGACAATATGATTGGTCATCTTCATGCAATAAACTAATCCATGCAAACCTATTGGTGCAGGACATGTGGTGAGCAAAGGATAACGTCTAAGGTTAAAGTAAGTAAGACATATTTTATTTCTCTATGTTTAGTTAACTAATTATCTTCAATTTGATTAAGACCCTATTCTTTCGAGATGACCTAAATTTGAATCTTCTAAAATGGAATGACACATGCCATAATAAAAAATCATGCAACTGAGCTACCAAAGGTGTATGGATAAGTGTGCATCTTTGATATCATCAATTGAGTCATCAAGTACCATAATGATGGGATGTCATAAAAAGTGGTTCTCAATGAAATAATGAATTGCTATCACTGTCAATATGACATGTCATCATTTCACATAACTTGTATTGATGAGACCAAATGGTTGGCATACTCCATAGAAATGTACAATGCCTAACTATATCACATCATCATACCACACTATGCACTCATGTAGATGTAGCCTTTCAAATGAACCATTTCCTTTCTTTGAACTTCAATAGAAGCTGATCCTCAGACCCTATTACCTATCGACTTCAACAAAAGACTAGTCTACACCTTAATTGGAGTTAAAGGAACCAAGCTGACTGTGACTCTGCATAAAAAATGGGACAGAAGACAAGATCTGAGCTGAAGGATCTAGCAAAGTTTCATAAAGATAAAGCTTCCATAGCAGTGTTTAGAGCTAATGGCTAGTTACCTTTCATTGAAAATCTCTAAGGTTTTGATGGAACAATGGTAAATGAATTCATTACCAATCTCACCCCTACATTTTCAATTGTGAAATACATTGCTATTCCTATTATAACTTAAATCATAAGCCAAATTATACAAATTCCAGAAGAAGGAATGAGAGCTATAGGTAGAGTGTCATTTAGTGATTTAATTAGTCAGTTTAATGGTAATAAGAAAACCAAAATTTTATGTCTAGGAGATTCCAAGGGAAAATCAAAAGGGATTAAAATGAATTCACGTCTAAAACCTTGGAAATTTTTAGTCAAGTGGGTACTTAAATATATCATTTGTGAAGGGAAACATAGTCTTTTAGGGGGAGATGCCATGAAAATGTTAATATATCTTAAGTATGGGAGACAAAACCCTCAATACAAAATAAACTTCCCATCTTTATTCTATGGTGCTTTGCAAGTTATGTCTACAACCCCTACTACTGCTCTTAGGCATCATGGC
The DNA here is from genome assembly GCA_037957365.1 of Torreya grandis. NCBI lineage: Eukaryota > Viridiplantae > Streptophyta > Pinopsida > Cupressales > Taxaceae > Torreya > Torreya grandis. The sequence goes on from JARHVA010003094.1 coordinate 252,696, forward strand.
CTTATTCAGCTTATTATCCAACATCATTTCCTTCAACAAGGTCAAGAGGCCTAGGAGGATTTTTAGAATAGTATAGCACAAGAAACCTCAAATTTACCACAAGAACACTCATCTCCACTTGCCCCATTAGCTAAGAACACAACACCAAGAAAACAATATCAAACTGTAATCTCCATAGAAATCCCTTCTTCTTCTTTAAGAAAAATCACAAGGTCTCAAAACCCTAAAATTTCAAGGTCTCCACAAGAACCTCATGAGTCTATAGTACAACTAGTTCCTTTGACAAGATGAAGAAAATTAAGATAGAGGGTTACTACAAAACTTGAGATGACCAAGGGTTTGGTGGTTGAGAAGGAAAATCAACCAAGTGTAGCCCAAAGAATAACCAAAAGAAGAAGAAGGCTCATTTAAATAGAAGAATATGAACAAGAAATTGTAGATATTTTAGATAGTATTAAAATGGTGTCTCATTCCCCCATATATCAAAATATTCCTACACCTATAGATATTAAAGAAAATCCTTTTGAAAGGAACTCTCCAATCATAATGGAGGAGCCAAATCTAGAAGAAGAGCCACACACAGTAGAGGAATTAAGTATGGCAGAACAACCACCTATTCTAGTTGAAACTGTAATGGATAAAGGGAAAACTATATGTACCAATGAGAAAGGTGAATCATCAAATCTAAATGATCATATTATGTAGCTAACTTTGCATATTTCTCAAGCTCAAGCTCTTTAATAACAATAAAAATATGACACTATTGACTTGATTAGTCAATTGCAAAACAAGGATGATTTTAACTCATTTTTGGTGTAGAAATTAGAAATACTATCTACTAATCATGTAGTTGAAATTCATATATTAGAGTAAATAATATAAGAACATGAATATTAATAGATTGATCTTTGGATATATGTAGAAAGTCTGAAGAAGGAAAATAGGAGGTTGTAAAATTTGGTAAACTCTTCCAAAGCACCTGCTATTACACTTTCTCCTTCCAAAGTATTTATTGACCATGGCTATCAAACAAGTGATCTGGGTATTCCTCCCTTGCAAATACTACATCAAATTGAAGAAGAATATTCTATACTTAAATAGAAAAACAAAGATGCAACTTCTTCAAACAAACTCTTGGAAAATGAAAAGAAAGAATTAGAGGCTAAAGTCCAAGAGTTAGAAGAAAATTTGCAAGATACATGAAAATTAGGAGAAACTCTTTTAACATGTTGGAATCCTTCTCCTACATACAGTTTGTTTTTATTTGAACAATTTTATATATGGTATCTTCTACAGATCTCTTGTCATCTTCCTTACAAAATTTTGTAGCCAACAACATTTTTGGAAATTTTTTATAGTGTTGAACCTGATCAACATGATTTGTTTTGTGAATTTTATTTACATGACTTGATTCTAGGAGATCATGAGCACAATAAGTTTCTGATAAATCTTCATTTAGGAGAAGTTCAATTGAGAGCACTACATTCTACATTAAAAAATTAGATAGCATGGAAAAGTAGATTTGAGGACTATACAAATCATGCTAAGACTATAGGATTATGTGTCAAACCAACTTTTTCTATTCCCAGATTGATCAAACAAATTTTTCACTATGCTTTGTTCAAGGATGAGGTTAAAACACATTATTTATGGGTTCTATATGATTTTATTATTTCTTTTGATTTGTTTTCAAGATAGAATTTTGATTCAGTAGTGACTGCAAGTATAAAAAGATGGGACCAACTTTCAGTGCCCCTTAAAAGGTAAGAAGTCATGTCGCAAAATAACTTAAGATTGAGTATGAGGAGAGTATCCTCAATTCTAAAATTTTTAATAGAGGTAATCAACTCTGGAGGAGAACAAAAATGGATTGGCATGAGATATAGACCCCCTTTGTTGATCATACCTATTCCAGGATGGCAGAGTTGGGCTCCACAATCAAAAGAGTAATTCAGTATATGAAAACAAATGATTTAAACACATCAGGGATTTACCAAGAATTTAGATAGACACATAACAGATGAATTTGATGAATATGATTTGAGTTAGAGTGTAGCAAGTAGAAGCCAGAGCTATGAATGCTAATAAATGTTTGCAATGTGACTTACAAATGGTAAATCTTGGGGGAGATGATGAGCTCAAAATATGGCTCATTATTGACATGTTATTTCTTTCAAATCATCTCTCGAAGGATATTATCTTATACAAATCTTAGATTCTTAGATAACTATTACATGGAAAATAGATATTTGTCTTGTTTATATTAAACCAAAGATTGAACCTTTACTTTGTCATTAATGTGTAATACATATCATATTTTAGTGATATTTTGTGTGAAGGATGATCAAGAAGAAGACACATGTGATTTACAATGAACATTCCATTTTGATCTCCATCCAACAGAGCTACAGACTCTCTAGGCTTGTTTCTATGGACTCTGTAGGCTTGTTTCTACAGACTCCGTAGGCTTGTTTCTACTGACTTTGTAGGCTTCTTTCTATGGACTTTGTAGGCTTATTTCTATGAACTATGTAGGCTTGTTTCTACGGACTCTATAGTTTTGTTTTTATGGACTCTACAGGCTTATTTATATGGATTTTATAGGGTTAATACTGAGAATTTTGTAAGGACAACGAGAAGCTGGAGACCACATAGGATAAGAAAGAACCATTCCAACTGGAATCAAATAAGGACAAGAACTACTTGCTATTTTGAAGGAATTGCTTTTGATAAATATGTATGTAATCAGATTTTAGGACCATTATAAGATAGGATATTTATTTCATCAAAATAATTGGATCTCTTAGAAATCCAATCTCCTATCTTTGGATGAAGGGATCGACTAAGAGTCTTATTCTTTTGCATCCTATTTTTAGTTGATTGTATTAGTATAAAGTGTAAGACTTTTGACTATGAGAAAAATAATAGAAGATATAGAGAAAATAGAGAATCAAGAATTAGATATTTTAGAAGCATATAGGTTTCAATCAGATTGTAATCATTTCATTTCTATGAATTAATACTTTAAGTTTCCAGCACTGCTTAATCTTTGTTCTTGAGTCTGAGAGGAGTAAGGGCCCACTCTCCTTGGAACTAAGAAATGTGTATGGTATTTATGTTCTATTTTATTTGTTAGAATCTTGTTACTATTTACATTTATTTATAACAACATCAAAACAAATTCATAGTTTAGAAAGAGTATTTTCTTATTTCATTTATTTTCTACATAAAGTATGTTTTCTTTTACAACAGAAGTGTGAAGCAAATTTCCTTTCGTAAGTAGGAGTGTGAATTGATATTCCATACAAATTTAAAATAGGATTGTGATCTTTTATTTCCAACAAAAGAGTAGATTGATTTGATTTATTTATTTTTTAGCAAAAGTGTGAATCAAGTAGTTTTGTCAAAGTTAGAATAGGATCAGTAAGCACCCCCATAAGTAGACTCTAGATCTACCATCCCATACCTTACTACAGATAGTTTTGGACACCAACCCTAGTTGATAAGACACCAATTAAATATTAGTTAAATGAGGAGTTAGATGACACTCATTATCAACCTTTTATGGCTCCTTCCCCTCCCTTAGTAGGGCCTAGTTTGGATCTAATTCCCACTCCCTCTTTAGCTGAGTCTCTTCATATTTTTGATCCTATTGCTCCTTCATTTGAGCCTCATCTAGTCTCTCTAAAAATTCTAACTTCTCTTGGTGATGGTTTGCTCCCTTCACTACAAATTTCTCCTTTACCTACCAAATGGGTTGATAAACCATATTTTGACATTCATAAAGTTGTCAGTCATTAGACTAGAGACTATTCATTATACCAATCTTCCTCAATTTCTATTTCCATTCCTCCTATGAGTATACCCACCAAGTCTACTCATAATTGTATTTGTTGTTTCCATGGCACTTATAACCATTCATCCATGAATTATCAAAAGGTGTGGAAATTACTAATACCTTATGTCCCACCACTCCTCATCTTAAAAACAAGGCTCTACCTCCTCTAAAAGTGTTAACTGAATATCTTCCCAAATATGGAGAGGTATATTATCTCTAACATAAATGTGGTATGCATCATAGTGATCATTACTTCATCCTTTATCATCATCTCAAGGATCATATCCTAGCCAATCTTGTAACTTCTACCCTTCCTCCCATAACTTGCCCTCATAAGAAGGATCCCCTTTCTTCCCATGTGTCTCCACCTCTTGTGGTTCCATCTCCACCTATGATTCCCTCACCTATGGACCTTTCCTCACCTATGGATCCCTCTCCACTAGTGACTCCTTCATTGGTGGCACCTTATCCATTTATGACCCCTTCATCTACCATATACTCCACTCTTATGAATTCTCCTAAAAATACCCTACATGATATCCCTCATCATCATGATCCTTTAGACATTCCTACATTTTTTATCATGAAGATTTGACATGAAATATTTTATCAACTTTCACTGAAGATCAAGGAGACATTAGGTACAATTCATATTCAACTTCATAGAGATTTATCAGATGTTATGGATAATGTGTCTAGATAAATATAATAGTAACTATGAGAACATGCATAATGTTATTATATTTTCATTTGAATTGGATGTGTGCTCCAACTTTACATTTATCTATTTTATATCATTTAACATTGTGTCAAATTATTATTTATCTTACATGATGATTTTGTTTTTGCATTACATGTAGCTTATAATGTCATTATTCTTCTTATGTTCTCTTATGGGCTATTTTTCATAATTCCAACCTTGTCTTTCTTGAGTTAATTTATTACAATTACCTTTTTTTATGATTATTTTCTATTTTATCATTATAAATATATATAATTTTTATTGTGACTTGGTTATATAAACCTTGCTCCCTTTATTCATTCCTTTACCATGTGATCAAGAAGAATACAATTCATCTCAATACAAACTCCTTTTACCAATCCACTTTGCACAACCCTATTACCCTTTATTCCCTTTTGTAAACTAAGCATACACATGTTTGAGACTTGAGATAACATGTTGGTTCATAGTTAAGCCTAAGTGTTTTAGTTAGTCAAATATTTGGCTACTTAACTTCTTTTAGCGTAAGACTAAAGCCCATTAATGTGTATCAATATATCTCTCATGATTGGTCATAACAAGTCCATATGGAGGAGGAATATTAAAATCCATAAAATATTTCAAAAGTCAAATCACACTAAAAGATGTGATTCTAAGCAAATATCTTTTTTCTAATCAAAGCTCAAACTCCATAGTTGGCCTCACAATAGAAGAGAGGTCTATTAGGGTATGGTAGGCCAATATATTAGAAAAGGATAATAAAAGAAATATTTTAGTGCTACATGATTTCATATGAAAGTACCTATTGAGGTCAACATACCCCCATTTTTAAAAATTAGAACCCTTGAGATACTTTGAACCTTAACATAAAATCTTAATGTGTTTTGAACATTATTAGAATTTGATGATCATCCACTTTGATATAAGTAGGCTTACTAATTTATGGTTTTATGATTTGATCTTGCCTAATGTTGATATAATTAGTCTTCATGTCTTATAATTGTAGGTTTATGGATCCCTTGCTGAAGGGATCATGCTTAGAATTTCCAGATTGACTCTTCAAAATTTTCACTAGCCTTTGGTTTGTGATAATTCAAATCTAAATTCATGTTTGAAAGTTATCCTCCAAAAACCTTGGATTTAAACCATTTGTTCAAATTCAAATTTTGGTGGGAACATTAGGTGGGAATTTTTTAAATTCATTTGGACTTAACCCAAATTGTTATGCTAAGGCTTGGTCATGTTTTTTAACATGACCAAACCATAACCTAAAAATTATGCTTAAGTCCCCTTTAGATTCCCCCTTTTGTTCTTTGTATTTCTAACCAAGTCTAATATTCATGTTAGGAAGATCCTTTTAAGTCTATAATGGTCCCCTTTATCATTATCTATTTAGCCTAAAGTTTTAATTCCAAGGCTCTATTCATGTTTAGTAACACAATTGAGAATTTAGACTTAATGCTTTAGCCTAAGTTTTTATTTTCACTTATAGCCCTAACTTAAATACCTTGTATCTTGTAGGATTTGATGGTCCATACTTCATCATGGTTTTTAATTGGTGATGTGAAGAAAACCTGATAGAACTGAGCACTTAATCTTTTGGACCAATCATTTTCAAGCATTTAGATCACAATCAATGGTTCATACTTCATCATGGATAAAAAATTAGATGAAACAAAGACAACATTGAAAAATAAAAGGCCTAGGAGGCTTCATGGAGTCACCACATGGCACTCTCACATTCAAAGTTTGAAAGCAAAAGGTCTTCCATATTAAATAGAACCAATGGTGTGCAATTATTCATATCACAATCGGATGGCTCTCGCTTCATTGTGGATTTTAATTAGATGGAGTGAATTGATTCCAAGATCTAAAGAAGCCCCATATATTCACCACAGGTACTCCTACATTAGGATATATGAATTTTATGAGATTAAATTTGATGTTCATGTGACTATCATTTGATGTTTATGAGGACATATTTAACATTTATGCGATCATCAAATTTAAGCCCATCAAAACTAAGAACTTAATAGCTTAAATTTGACATTCACATGACCATCATTTGACATCTACGAAGATGTATTTGACCTCTGAGAGGCTATTAAATTTAATATAATGGATTATTTTGCTCAAAACTAGAATATACTCCAAAATTTTGTTAAATAAAACATAAAATTTCATTGAATACTAATGGGACCCCTCAGAGGATGTTCACACACTTGATATATTTTAACTAGAAATAATTAAATGATATCATAGTCTAAATATATGCATAAATAAATTTAGTCTAAGTCTATATCCTAAGCTCCCCATTACATTTATTTGAATGCTATGAACCTTAGGCTAGAGACTTATACTAAGTCTTGTTTAAAAGGGTCCTTGTGACATAAAACTTATCCCAAATGCTTTTAACCAAATATTTTATCATGTTTATTAATATAATAAAGCTCTAAGTCAAAACCTAGAATTTGGTTCTTATATCACTTTGAACCCTTTTGGGCATGTTCTAAAGATCTTAAGATAAGTATTCGAGCCTAAATTTTTCATTTTGTTTATTAGATACAATGTAGACCTTGGCTAAAAATATTTAGCCATGATCCCCTTTTTGTATAAATCCCCAAAAACCTTAGGCATAAGCAATTTAGCCTAAAGTTTATTTCATATTTAATAAACAAAAAATGAGCCTTAGTCTAAGGTATTCAAAATTAATTCCCCACATAAATAATGATGTTTATTAAAATTAATGGATCTTGTAAGATCTGACGGTATGTGTTTCATCATGCCTCTTGATCCAACAATATGAAATCATTGATGAATTTTCAATAAATCTCTAAGAGCTCATGGGCTTGACATGTGGAAGATGCACATTCAATATGAGACTGACAAAGGTGCTAGAGCTCAAAAATCCCATGGAAGTGCCAAGTGTAAAAACCATGGGGATTGGTACCAAAAAGGACCAATAAAAAGTGAGGTACCAAATCATGATCAATGGCCCATGTTGATCCTTAATCTTGATCCAATAGTGTAAAGCCAAAGGGAAGATTTTAAAAAATAATGGCTAGTGCTTGGAGGCATTTATGAAAAATGTCATAAAAGGTGTCAAATAGATGCCAAATAAGCACCATGCAATCACAAAAAAAAATCTTGTGTGATCAAAATGCAAAGGTATAAACGTGAAGGTCAAAATTAAATCCGAGGCATGTATAAGCCTAGGTCTAAATAAGCTATCACCATTAAAGCTTCAAATCCCAAAAACTTGCATAAAAGGCTCTAAGTGAACTTTGATTGATTACAACAAATCTAGAATAAGTTCAATTGTGATTTGATGATGAAATAACTAACCCAAATACCATTTGCATTCTAATTGGGAATAATTTTCAAGTTTGGAAGCCATGGTATCTCAAAAACAACAATTGAGGGATGAGATAGAATTATATCTATCTATAGATAGTGAGGGAAAGGTTTTCAATGATATTGACATAGACATTATGGCATTGAATACTGGAAAAAAAACTATTTCAAGCTCTTCTAGACTATTGAGGAGATGTAGGCCATCACCAAAGAAGAACAAAGGATTACCATAGTAAACAAGAGGTACTATAACTTGGTTGTAGTTCAAATGGCTAGTCTCTATCATGCTGCCACCAAAATAGAGGCACTCCATTCCATTGACATCTTTGCTCCTATTTTTATGGATTGTATAATTGAAAATTACTAGATCATTCATGAGGGGAGTTCTAAGATATTTTTATACATTTTCCCACTAACATTTGAGAGATATTACAAACTTCCAAAACCACATGTGGACTTGCCCACTATTAAAGAATGGATTAACAAGAATGATATTGATACCATACTTAGGCCATGATTACTCCAAGGGAACCATGTGATCCAAGACCCTACTATCAACATATCATTTTTATAATTTAGAGATGGAATTATGGTAATTATGACCCTAATTAATAGAATATCTCGTGCCTCTTCAACCACATTTGTCAATAAGAGTTGGGTATCCTATGTCTACTTCATGGTAGAGAAAGGGCTCACTTCCCTAATTGGAGATATGATCAGCATCCACCCATGGAGATAATTTATAGCCACTACGAAGAAGACTAAAAACTAATTATTTGTAATGTCTTATTTTTTATATACAATACTAGCCTCCACCAAGATCACTCACATAAAAAACTAGTCACTTGAGGGTAGAATCACAATCTACTACATATCTTCAAATATAGACACCACATGCAGTTCATTTATGATTGTGTCTATCCTAATTTAGTAGAATCCATCATAGGGATATTAATGCCTAGGTTCATCCCTCTAATCAAGAAGTATGTGGAACTAATGGGAAAATCTAGTTGTATCCATATTTTACTATGATTAGAATTGTAGGGATTCTGACTCAACCCTACAAGTTGCCTATCTATGTTTCCAATTAAGCTAGTAGAGTAGTAAATTGCATTTCAACTTATTCATGGTGTTTTTTGAGTGTGAAAGGACAAAAGGAAAGGCCTCCTCCATCCCTTTCCTTTAATAATTGGTAGAATTGTTTTGTAAGATTGGAAACATGTAGACACCATTACCAAGGACAAAGATTCTTTTAGATTCAACTAGATGATATGAAGCATTAGGATCCTTATGATAGGGTGGGTAAGCATTTGAAGAGAAAGAAAATTACCAAGCCAATTTATGTGCATTAACCTCATCCTTATGACCCTCTACACATCAGGGCCAACAATTTTGGAGAAGGCTCAAGAAGCACAATGTTAGACTTGAGCATATATTGACTATTAAATAAAAACCACCAGTGGACATATGACAAATTGGACCTCTTCAATACCATTTGTTTCATTGTCTTCCAAGCCACCTTAGAATAAACCACATAGAGAAATGAAAACCAAAGCACAAATTACACAAGGTTTTGGAAAGGAAAAATTGGAATAGAGGCTTGGTGAGGGACCATCATCCTCAACCCTACCTCAGAGACTAGCATCCTTAGTGGAATACTTGGACATGATTGACTTGGAATATAATGAAATAATAGATGATATACTTAAAGTGTTAACTAAATCTTATGGTTTAAAAGATTAAGAAGAAGAAAAAAAGGAATAACCCTAAGCCTAGGTAGAAGAGGTTGAGCAAGACAAAGGAAAAGAGGTTACTTTGGATTTAGTTCTAGTAGCATCCACCATAAAAGATAAATTTAGAGTTAGCCTTGGTCCTAGTTGGATCAAAGAAGCCAAATTTGAATTTTACTCATCCCATGAGTGAATATAACGTATTTAGTAAATAATACCCTATTCATGGACCAATCATCCCTAACTGATTCATCTATGGAAAAATGTCAAAGATTCCCTCCTTATCCTACTCTTGAGCCCTAACCAAGATAATCAACATTGATGTGCATAATGACATCAAGCCATGGATAATAGATTTAATGAAGGAGGAGAGAATAATAGTGAACATTGAAGGGTCAAGTAGCAAGTAGGTAGATGCTCCAAATCATCAAGCAGTACCTATATGGAGGTCGTTGAACCTCTAAAATATACTATATCTATGACAAATATATAATTCAATTTAGAGACACCTAGATTAGAGAGAGTAACAATAAGAAAATCCATGGTGGGGACTGAGGAGTTAACCTTATAAAAGGTTGAGCCATTCATAGGCTTATCTCTAGTTGGGGGATAATATCTTGGTGAGATACCCATTCATGAAGAGGATGTTGAAAGCCTAGTTGAGGCTCATTTAGCTCAAGATAGAGCTAGCATCAGGGGGATAAAATAAAGGATACATAACTTGGAAAAGGAAAAGGAGAATGTAGAGACCCAAAATATCTTATCAATTTTTGAGACCATAATAAAAATGTTTGAAGCATCATTTTTTGACATGTTTAACTCCTTAAAATCAAGGAAGATATGAAAAGGGATGATAGAGACTTTGATGACTTACCTGATCAGGAGGATCTCTATCTCTTAAAACTAGATATACATTTAGATCTTGTTAAATAAAATCATCAAAGAGCTATGGAGCTTCTACAAGAACAATGCGTGAACCCTTTTAACAATGGGCCCACCAACTAATTAATATTCTTCTTTATAAAAACATTGTAATATTTGAATGAGGAATATTATTTCATAAAGGCATATGCTAGTTTGTTAGCATATTACCTCTAGGTTAGTTTAGTTTGGAAAAGCAAGTGTACTATAGAAATTTTTGAAAAAGGACAACTATCCTTACTTCTTGTATATTTGTATCTTGTAACTGATTGGTATACTGCCTTGTTTTCCTATAAAAGGTAGTACTACCATCCTGTAAAGGGAAATAATTTTGAGCAAAATTTGTATAATTTGAGCAGTTAATATAATCTAGAATTCTAAAAAGATTGTCTAAGTTTGTTTGTGTCAATTGTTATATGCTTCTCTCTCAATTTATAGACTCAAGTCTTAAATTTGAATAGTTTTTATGAAGTTTGAGTTGCATCTTTTATTATAAGGTTACTAATTTGTTCTTATACTAGATTAGTTGAAAGATGTTGAATTTGACTTGTTTCATTTGTTCTGTATTTAATTATGCTAATGTTATTTGAGTGTGGTATCAAATCTTTAAAGTAAATTAAGTTCTTACTTGTAATTCATTATATCATCCTTCAAGGTTTTCCTAGTGTGTAGTAAGATATAAGCTTATGCTTTTTTGCATAATATACTAGTTAAATGTATACTAGTTGAAATTGGAACTTTGTCATAATGTTTAAGGCTAAGATCAGTAATCATTTAATCTATTTATGCTTTACCCTTATCTTTTATTTATTTATAACCATATCACTTTAGTTTAGATTTCATTATAAATATCCATTTATATTAGTACTTAGTTTAATCTTTGATCATAATTCACTAGTATTAGCATATATACTTACACTTTGCAAAGATTTGGTCCATGGTAGCTCCTAACCACCAATTAATATAAATTTTGTGGAACAAGTTAAACATTTATCTAACTCTAATTCACCATAGGTAACGTAAGTTTCCAAAACCTACTACTCATGCTCTAAATTCCTAGAATTATAAAATGAGAAGTGTTCTTTAAACACTAAGGACACGTATGATACATTCAGAGGCATCAACAAGTCCTATTGGCACTAGAAGGAGGGCTTTTCTCTTTGTGAATTGGTTGAATCTTTGTTAATCTTAGTGTGTTTTGATATAAGATTGATGTTATATTTGTACTTTTGCATAATTCTTTGCTTAGAAGTGTAGAAATCATTGATATTTGTGGTCTTTGACATATATTTACGCTTATTTTGGACAAACATCATTATTATTTGAAGTTTGATGATTGATTTCGGTAAAGTTCGCTTAAGATTTGAAAATACATAGTATTTAAGGTTAGAATATCTTTTTTTTATTAAATATTAGTATATCTTTCATAGAACTAATTTTATTTGAGCTTGTACTTATAAAGATATACCATATTTGCATAATTGGACATATCTTTAAGATAACTTAGTCAAAGATTGACATCCTTTACTATTATTTATACAAATCTTTACAAAATGAGTTTGATGTATAGGTTTAACCCTTGTTCTTAATAAAGATTAAGTTGATACATCATATTTAAAACATGATCTTCAATCTTCAAGCTAGAATTGCCCATGATTTAAACAAGATCACAATCAGAGATAAGAGAACCATTTCTTGAGCTTGAATTTCACATAAAAACCAGGCAAGATAAAGGTAGGCATAGACATTACAAATCTTTTCCAACCTCACCTCTTCAAGGTAACCCTACCATTGACCTTCATCCAGGTATGGATTGGTTAGGAGATTCTTAAATCAAGGTGCTAGGTGTGGTACATGATCTCCCACATAATCCTAAAAACTACTTGACAACATTTAGTCCAACTAGTATTGTAACTACTAAAGAACACATTAAATATTTTAAATTTGATTTAAGGTTACTAAATTTCATACATGATGATGTAGCATGAAAATTATTCCCCTTTACATTTAAAGATATTGCTAACAAATGGTTTCTCAATTTGCCTGATAATTATATTACTAGCTAGGATGGTTTCACTAATGTTTTCATAGACCAATTTGGAAAAAAATTTAGTCAATGTGTCATATACCACCAATTCACCACCATCAGGAGGGATATAAATGAGCCCATAAGGTCCTTTAATTCTAGTTTCCAAAAAATGTATAACTAGACCATAGAACCTTATAAACCTGATGATGTTTTATCTCTAGAAATATATAAGGATGTATTATATCCCATGACTTTTGTAATACTAAAAGTATCTCTTCCATCCATAACATCATTAGCTAGGGCTTATTCTGAAGAATTGATCATCAATGATCAAATGTATCCCTAGGGAAAAATGGCCTACTCTGTCTCAAATATTAATCGACATATGCCCATTATGAACATCTTCCCCAATAATAATCAGAATGGTCCATCATTGAATTAACTCACAAATATGATTCAATTTCCTTTGAGTCATGCTAATCCCAATCAAAACCTAAGATTCTTAAGTCATCCTGCTACTATTGGATTTAATACAAATGATCAAATAACTTTAGTAATAGCTAAAGGTATTGACAATAATGAGGTGCATAATTCTAAAACTCCTAAGAATGAGAATGAGTCTATCTTGAAAATGGTCCAAAATTTAAGCACTAATTTCCTTTAGCGAGAAAAATAAGTTGGTAATATTAGAGAGAGCTCTGGTAGGAACTTCTCATTTAAAATGTTTAATAGGCCTAACAATAGATTTTAGATGATAGTTTCCATAATAGTAAGAATAATTAACCATCTTATAAAAAGAGGAATATATACATTAATCTTATTGACATTACTTTGCCTAATTATTGTAGAGTGCATTATACAACCAAGCACGGTGAGATTAATTGATTGAGTTTTTTAAGGCTTTTATATCTTTCTAAGAAGAGGCAGATACATTTTAAGTAGTCCCTAATAAGTATGGTGGTGAAAGTACTTCTGGTTCCAAGCCTATTGATCAAACTTTTATGGTGGAGACATTTGATTTCCCTTTTCAAGAGGATAATAAACCTAATTATGACCCTAAGGAAATCCAAACCTTCTAACAATTCTTAAAAAAGACTAATCCTTTAAGGAATATAAAGTAGATTCATCCCTTGACTACCTTAATTCTTCCAAATAACTTTGGAACTCTTTCAAAAACTTCTTCAAGCAATGATCCAGAACCACCCAAAGGGAGTACCTCTAAACATAATGTTGATGCTCTTAGTTATTCAAATAAAATTGGTTATAATATTGTTGATTAAATGAAAAAGATAATATATAACATCACATTACATGAATTGTTGTAGATCATAGAGCAAAGGGACTTCTTATTAGAATCTCTGTCAAAGAAATCCAACAAACCACCCAAAATTGACAATGTTGATATGACTATGCACAAAGCTAAGGTAGAATCTCCTCCTTTCCTAATCATAATCAAGATGTTCAATAAGAATTTACATAATTGTTTATTGGATTCTAGTGTATCCACCAATATCATGGCAATAAGTATTTATAAATAACTTGGCTTGACACCTATAACTCTGATAGAGTTGTTACTCAATTAGATAAATCTAAAGTCAAGGTGATTGGGAAATTATTAAATGTTCATATGTAATTGGATTTTAAGCCTAGAGTACAACAATTTATTGATATCCAAGTTGTTGACATTCTTGATGTTTATGTAATATTATTAATCAGGGAATAGACCTAAGTGCTAAATGGTTACATGTCCATAGATTGTTCACATTTATGACTACCTTGGAAGGGACTCCTAAGCCAGATCAGGGTTGAAAGAGAGCTAAGGATGAAGCACATTATCATTGAATATAATGTTATCAATGAAAGGGTCATCATAATTGACTTGGACTTAGGGGTTTTCACCCTAGTGATTTCAATGTTAAGTGATCCTCATAGTACTCATGTTATTCTTGAGCTATAGAAGCTACACTTTGATGGTGTTAGGTGTAAGGTTGAATATAGGGTTGGTATTATCCTTACTAACCCTGTTGGTAAGAAATATTGTGCTTCTTATAGGCTCTAATTCCCTTACACTAATAACCTTGCTTACTATGAATCCCTTATCCTAGGTTTGCAATTTTATATAAAAAATAAATTCAAAGAACTACTAGTCTATGGTGACTCAAAACTAGTGGTTAACTAGGTGAGAAGAAAATATCAATGCAAACTCTCATAACTTAAGATGTATAAGTTTAGGGTCTAGGATTTAATTAAATATTTTAATGTTTTTTAAGTTGGCATCTACTGTAGCCAACTTCATGCCCAACCAAGTTCCCCTAACTTCAGCATTGAGCTAATGCCTTGTCCTTTAATTATTGATAATATAAATCATTTTCAAGTCTTCACTAATGATCAAAATATATTAGATTTCATAACTAATTCTAGTAGTATTTGAGGCTCACATCATTGATAAGACTAATGAAAATGCACTTAGGGAGGATAAGGTGGCTGAGGCTTCTAATATTCCCAAGGTAAGTGGGAAGGACTACAATAATGTGGATCTTGGACCCCAAGATCAACCCCAGCTATTAAATGTTGGAAAAGCCTACACAAACATTGAGAACAAGAAGGCCAAGAAACTACTAACCAAGTACAAAGATGTCATAGCTTGGTTCTATGATGACTTGAAGATATTTGATCTAAGAGTCATCATCCATACTATACCCTATAAATAAGGTTGTAAACCCTTTAGGCAAAAGTAAAGGCCTGTGAACCCTATCTTAGAACCAATGATCTTCAAAGAGGTCAAGAGATTACTAGATGCTAAAATTGTGTTTCCCATCGATAATTCTACCTAGGTTGCTAATTTGGTGCTAGTTATGAAGAATAATAGTGAGATTAGGCTATGCATTGAATTTATAAAGTTGAATAAAGCTCTAAAAAGGATAACTATCCTCTTCCCTCTCTTGATGAGGTGATACAAGTTGTTTCAAGATCAGCCATGATGTCTTTTCTTGATGTATTTTCAATATATAACTAGGTGTTGATTGACAAGGAAGACAAGCTGAAGACAACCTTTATAACTAAATGTGGGACCTTCACCTACAAGAGAATGCCTTTTGGTTTAATAAATGTAGGAGCTACTTTTTAAAGGGCCATGGACCATGCCTTCCAAGGTTTGATTGGTAAGTGTATCATTATATACATGGATGATCTAACCATTTTTTCTAAAAATAGGGAAGATCACTTTATGCATTTACAACAAGTTTTTGAGAGATGTAGAAGGTATGGAATTTACTTAAACCCCAATAAAATCATATTTTGTGTTATTGAGGGAAAATTATTAGGTCATGACATAACTAAATATGGGATCTCCATATATCTTGAGAGGATGGAAGATATATCTATGATAGAGCCTCCAAATAGTAGGAAAGAGATAAAATATTTTTTAGTAAGATAAACTTTGTGAGGAAGTTCATTTTTAGCTTTGTAGATATTATCAAGAGATTGAATGGCATGCTAAAGAAGGATGCCAAGGTCACTTGGAATGAGGAATCCAAGAAGGCATTCAATGACATCAAATAATTAATTAACCAAGATCTAATTTTGATAAGTCTTAACTTTTCAAAGGACTTCTATCTCTATTATTCTACATCTAACCATACTATGGCTATAGTTTTAACTTAGAAGGTTGATGGGTGTGATCACCTAATAGATTTCATGAGCACTAATTTAAAGAATGCTAGATTTAATTACTCATTGATTGATAAATAATAATATGCATTAGTTAGGTTAGTGAATACATTTAGGAACTATATCCTTAGAAATAAGGTGCATGCTATTCTACCTAACCCTGCCATAAAACTTATGCTGAGCCAAAATGAACTTGGAGAACATAGAGGTAAATTGATGTCAATTTTGCCAGAATATGACATAGAAACAAAAATTAAAAAACTTTTAAGGTGCTAGGGATTGATCCAAATTATTTCTAATACCAACCATAAGCTAAGTATTATACAAGTTGATCAATAGAACTTTCAAGCTTGTGAATGGTATGATTCCATAATTCATAAACTAATTAATGGTACCTATCCTATAAGACTAAAAAGGGAGAAAAAGAGGGTGTTAAGGCTCAAGTCAGCCCATTATCTGATCAAAGATGGAGTCTTATATAGAAAAAACTTTGAAGGGGTCTACCTAAGGTATGTCTCAAAAGAAGAAACTACCCAAATCATGATCATCTTCCATGATAATTTTAGTCATGGACATCCATATGGGAAGATTACAACCTATAAGATCCTCAGAGTTGGATACTATTAGCTAGCTATTTTCAAAGATGCTCACAAGCGCATGAGGGAATGCCACTCTTGCCAAATCTTTATCACCATGGAGCCTAAGGCGACAATGCCTTTAAAACCAATCATGGTTGTTAAACCATTACACAATGGGGGTTACACTTTATAGGGGTGATCAACCCTAATTCATCATAAGGTCACAAGTATATCTTGACTGCCATAGATTATTTCACAAGGTGGATTGAAGCTATAGCCACCAAACAATGTAGGATCGAAGAAGTGATCAGTTTTTTGGAGGAGAACATTTGCACCAGATTTGAAACTCTAGTCTCTTTGGTGTGTGATAATGGATATGCATTTATATCCATTGAGATGATGAAATGGGCATATGATAATGGCATTTGTCTCAAGTTTTCATCCAAATGTTACCCCCAAGGAAATGGAGTGTCTGAGTCTACCAATAAGAACTTAATGAAATCAATCATGAAGTCTATTATAGACAAGCCCAAGACTTTGCACAAACTTCTCAAGTATGCCCTATGGGTAGATAGGATAAGGATAAAATAATCCTTAAAGGCATAATCATTTCTATTGGTGTATGTCCAAGAGCCTATTTTCCCTATCACTTTAAAGTTTCCAATGTACAAATTCATGTAAAAATATATGGAAGAAGGCTAGGAGCTTGTAAATTCAAGATTGATATACATCATCAAAATGAAAGATGCATAAGAAGAATCCCTTGAAAATTCTATCAAACATTAGACCATGGTGAAGAGGTGGTTTGATAAAAGATCAAAGATGAAGGTGTTTAGACAAGGGGATTTAGTTCTACTTTAGGACAAAGAATCTGAGCCTAAGGGAAAACATGGAAAGTTCACACCTTTGTGTATTGGCCCATATTATATTACAAACACATTGGGATATAAAAAATTTAGACTCAAATACTTACAAGGAGCATAGTTTACACTACCCACCAATGGATAATACCTCAAGCATTACTTCTCTGCTACTCCTTCTCAGGTCTTTATGGAGTAAACTATAAGATGGTTAGACTTAGTGTAGGTAGGCTAGTTAGTTTATTTTAATTATTTCCTTCCTACCCCTTATTTTTATATAAGCATGTATATATATTTGTTTCTTGATTTTGATACTTTCTATTGTGTGTTTGATTTTATTTCCTTATTCTTTATTTCTAATATGTCTTTCTAGATAACCTTGAGCTCAAAGTTTATTTAGTTTTCTTGAACCTCTTAATTTCAATAATGTGGGTATGAAATTAATATATGTGTTGACAATAGATCTAAAATGTGAACCTAATGTTATGATTTGAAGAAACTGGTAAAGACTAATAAATAAGTTAACTATTTTATGAGAACTTAAACATTGCCTTGACCTAAATTTGGTTTTAAGAAGATTTTCAATTTTAGAATGAAATATTAATATATTAAGTCATAGTCATAATTTCACTTAATAAACATCCTTGCTTAGGATAATGGTTGTAGCCATAGGTGATTCTCAAAGGATCAAACACTTGACCAAATCCTTAAACCTAGCTACCCTGGTTCCCAACCTTGCAAAAAGCATAAAATATCTAAAAAACAAATAATAAGAATGCAATATAAAATCAAAATATTTCCAAGCATAGGTGATTTTGGTAATCTCCATCAAGGATATGGATGCCTAGATGGTAGTGGAGCCAAATGCATCTCTGTCAAGGTTATGGATGTCTGGCTAGTAGCAAATCAATGCCCAAACCTTCCCTAAATTAAAAGCATGTTCTTAGTGAATATCTAAATATGCTCCAATTTATTATTAATGATTAAATATATGAAACTTGGAAGTTATCCCCTAAATTCCATGGTAAATAGTAAGTGGAATTAAAGTACACATATATCATGGTTATGTATTAATGTTTTATCCCAATTCTACAAGTGCAAGGTTTTTTTCAACCATAAAATGATCTGCATAATGGCATTGATCAAGTAGAGTGGATGGCTTAGTTATTTGTCTGACCCAAATTCTCTAAGTTATAACATATTATTATGTTTCCCCCAGAAATCACCATTTTTTGAGGTCAACATACACCCATTTTTAAAAATTAGGACCCTTGAGATACTTTGAACGTTAACCGTAAAAGCTCAATGTGTTTTGAACATTATTAGAATTTGAATATCATCCATTTTGATAAAAGTAGGCTTATTGATTTATGATTTTTCCCTTTGAGTGTGCCTAATGTTGATATTATTGGTCTTCATGTCTTATAGTTGTAGGTTCATGGAGCCCTTACTAAAGGGATCATGCTTAGAATTTAAAGATTGACTCTATTCAAAGTTTTCACTAGCCTTTAGTTTGTGAAAATTAGAATCTAAATTGATATCTGAAAGTTCTCCTCTAAAAACCTTGGCTTTGAACCCTTGATTCAAATTCAAATTTTTGTAGGAGTATTTGGTAAGAATATTTTAAATTCATTTGGACTTAAGCCTAATTATTATGCTAAGGCTTGGTCATGTTTTTTAACACAACCAAACCTTAGCTTAAAAATTATGCTTAAGTCCCCTTTATGTTCCCCCTTTTGTTCTTTATATTTCTAACCAAGTCTAATAATTTTGTTGATAGGATCATTTTAAGTCTAGCATGGTCCCTTTATCATTATATATTTAGCCTAAAGTTTTAATTCTAAGGCCTTATTCATGTTTATTAACACAAACAATACTTTAGACTTAATGCTTTAGCCTAAGTTTTTATTTTCACTCTAATCTTGACTTAAATACCTTACATCTTGCAGGATTTGATGATCTATGCTTCATCATAGACTTTAATCAGATGACATGAAGAAAACCCAATAGAACTAAGAACTTAGTCCTTTAGACCAATCATGTTTGAGCATTTGAATCAATATCAATGGTTCACACTACATCGTGGACTAAATATCAGATGGATCAAAGATAACATTGAAAAGTTAAAGGCCCAAGAGGCTCTGTAGAGTCACTATGTGGCACTCCCACATTCAAAGTTTGAAAGCAAAGGCTCTCACATATTAAATAGAACCAATGGTGTGTGACTAATCAAATAATAATTAGATAGCTCTTGATTCATTGTGGCTTTTAATTGGATGGAGTGAATTGAATCTGAGATCTTGAGAAGTCCTATAGAGTCACCATGTGGCACTCCCACATTAGGATATAGGAATTTGATGAGCTTAAATTTGACATTCATGCAACTATCATTTGATGTTTGTGAGGATGTATTTTATGTCTATTCAATCATCAAATTTAATCACATCAAAACTAATAACTTTAAGAGCTTACATTTGACATTTGCATGGCCATAATTTGACATTTGTGAGGACATATTTGACATACGTGAGGCCATCAAATTTAAGCTAACGAATTATTTTTCTCAAGACCATGATATACTCTAAAATATTGTTAAATAACTCATAAATTTCATTTTAGACTAATGGGACCCCTTAGAGGATGTTCAAATACTTGATATCTTTGAACTACAAATAATGAAATTATCTCATAATCTAAATATATGCAGAAATGAATTTAGTCTAAGTCTATATCCTAGGTCCCCATTGCATTTGTTTAAATTCCATGAACCTTAGGCTAGATAATTATACTAAGTAATATTTTAAAAGGGTCCTTCTAACATAAAACTTATCCCAAATGTTTTTAACTGAAGATTTAATCATGTTTATTAATATAATAAAGACCTAGGTCAAAATATAGCATTTGGTCTTTATATCACTTTGACCCCTTTTGGGAATGGTCTAAAGAGATTAACATAAGTATTTTAGCCCAAATTATGTATTGTGTTTATTAGTTACAACATAAAACTTGGTTTAAAATATTTATCCATGGCCCCCTTTTTGTATAAATCCTAAAAAACTTAGGCATAAACTCTTTAGCCTAAAGTTTATTTCATGTTTAATAAATGCAAAATGAACCTTAGATTAAGGTATTCAAAATTAAGTCCCCACCTAAATAAAGGTATTGATTAATGTTAATGCATCTTGAAATATATGATGGTTTACACTTCATCATACCTCTTGATCCAAAAAACATGAAATCATCAATGACTTTTCAATGAAGCTCTGAGGTCCTATAGGCTTGACATGTGGAGGATGTGCATTTAATATGAGACTAAAAAAGGTGATAGAGCTCAAAATGCTCATAGAGGTGCCAAGTGGAACAACCATGAGGCTCGATACCAAAAGGGACTAATAAAAAGAAAGGGCCTAGATCATGATCAATGGTCCACACTGATCCTTGATATTGATCCAATGGCACAAAGCCAAAGGGTATATTTTAAAAAACAATGGCTAGTGATTGGATGTATTTATGAAAAATGCCAAATAGATGCCAAATAAGTGCCACACAAACAAAAACCAACAAAACAGAATATCTTGTGTGATCTAAATGCAAATGTATAAAGGCAAAAGTCAAAATCAAATCTAAGGCATGTATAAGCCTAGGTCCGAATAAGTTACCACCATTAAAACTTCAAAGCCATAAAACTTGCATAAAAGGCTCTAAGTGAAATCTAACTAATTACAACAAATCTAGAATAAGTTTAATTTTTATTTGAGCATGAAATAAATAACCTAGACACCATTTGTAATCTAATTGAAAGAAATTTTCAAGTGTGGAAGCCATGTAATCTTAGAGACAAAAATTGAGGGACAAGACCAAATTATATATATCTACAGATAGTGAGGGAAGGATTTTCAAAGACATTGACCTAGACACTACAACCTTGAACACTGGAATCAAAAATTTGTTTGAGATCTTCTAGACCATTGAAGAGATGTAGGCCATCACCAAGGAAGAATAAAGGATTACCATAGTCAGTAGGAGGTACTACAACCTAGTTTTAGTTCAAATGACTAGTCCCTATAATGTTAGAACCAAACTAGAGGTATTTCATTACATTGACATCTTTGTTCCTATTTTTATGGATTATAGAATTGAAAATGACTAGATCATTGATGAGGTGATCTCTAGGAGAGTTTCATACATTTCCCCATTAACATTTAAGGGATATTACAAACTTCTAAAACCCCATGTGGACTTGCCCACTATTAAGGAATGGATTGGAAAGAATGATCTAAACACCATCCTTAGGTCATGGTTGCTCCAAGGGAACCATGTGATTTGAGACCCTATTGGAAACATCCTAGTTGCCCAATTTAGAGAGGAAATTAGGGTAATTATGACCCTATTAAATAGAATATCTAGGCCCCCTTTAATGACATTTGTCAATAAGAGTTGGCTATCCTATGTCTACTTTATGGTAGAGAAAGATCACTCCCCTAATTAGAGATATGATCAACTTACACCTAGGGAGATAATTTATAGCCATAAAGAAGAAGACTAAAAACCAATTATTTATGATGTACTATCTATTAAATGCCTTACTAGACTCTACCAAGATCCCTCACATCAAAAACTAGTCACCTAAGGGTAAAATCACAATCTCCCACCATTATTCAAAGCTACATATCCTCAAATATAGATACCACATGCAATTCATTTGTGATTGTGTCTATCCTACTTTATTTTAATCCATCACAGGGATCCCAATGCCTAGAGTAAGCCCTCTAATCAAGAAATATGTGGAACTAATGGGAGACATCTAGATGTGTCTGGATTGTATTGTGATAAAAATTGAAGGGATTTTGACTCAACTCTACAAGTTGCTTGTCTATGTTCCCAAAAAGCTAGTAGAGTATAAATTACATGTCAACTTGTTCATGGTGTTGATAGAGTGTGCAAGGACAAAATGAAATGCCTCTTCCATCCATTTTATTTAATAATTGGTAGAACTTTTCTACAATATTGGAAACATGTAGACACCATTACCTGATGTAGATATTCTTTTGGATTTTAGCTAGATGATATGAAGCATTAGGATCCTTATGATAGGGTGGGAAAGTAATTGAAGATAAATCAACTCTCTAAGCTATTTTATGTGCATAAACCTAGTCCTTATGATCCTCTACACATTAAGGCCAATAATTTTTAAGAAGTACTGACTAGGATTAAGAAGCACACTGTTAGACTTGAGCATAGTTTGACTATTAATGAAAAACCACTAGGGGACATCTGGAAAATTAGACCTCTTTAATACAATTTGCTTCTTGGATCTTTTAGAACACCTCAAGAACAACCCCAAATAGAAATTAAGCCCCAAGCATAACTTACACAAGGTCATGGTAAGGACAAATTGGAAGAGAGGCCTAGTGAGGGACCTTCATCCTTAACCCTACCTCAAAGACCAACATCTATAATGTAATACTTATACATGATTGCCTTGGAGCCTAATGAAATAGTAGAGGATGCATTTAAAGTGATAGATGAAGCTTATGGTTCAAAAGAAGAAGAAGAACACAAGGAACCACCCCAAGCCTAGGTAGAAGAGGTTGAGAAAAATAAAAGAAAAGAGGTGGTTTTAGATTTAGTTTTGATAAAACCCCCATAGAAGAGAAAGGTAGAGTTAGCCTTGGTCTCAGTTGGATCAAAGAAGCCAAAGTTTAATTTTAATCATCCCATGAGTGAATTCAACTTTTACAGTGAAAAATACCTTATTCATAGACCAATCATCCTTAATTGGTTCATATATAAAAAAATGCAAAATATTCCCTTCTTATCCCACTCTTGGGCCTTGATCAAAACAATCAAAATTGATGTACATGATGGTATCAAGCCATGATTAAGAGATATAAGGAAGGAGGAGGGAGAGAGAAGAATAGTGACCACTAAAGGGTCAAGTAGCAAGTAGGTAGATCCTCTAAGAGCATCAAGTAGTGCCTAGATGGAGGCCCTTGAACCTCCAAAATATACTAGATATACTATAAATATACAATTCAATATAGAGACAATTGGATTAGAGAGAGTAACAACAATAAAATCCATGGTAGGGTCTAACATTCTAAAAGGTTGGGCCACTTGTAGGCTTAACTCTAGTTGGGGGATAGTAGCTTGGTGAGCTACCCATTCATGAAGAGGATGTTAAAAGCCTAGATGAGGCTCATTTAGCTCAAGTTAAAGCTATCATCAGGGGGATGAAACTGAGGATACATAACTTAGAAAAGGAAAAGTAGGCTAACTTATCATTTCTTGAGACTCTAATAAAAATATTTGAAGCATCATTTTTTGACATGTTTTCCTCATTAAAATCAAGGAAGCTATGACAAGGGATGATAGAGACTTTGATGACTTAGTTGATCAGGAGGATGTCTATCTCCTAAAATTGGCTATAGTTTTGGATCTTGTCAAAGAACAACATCAAAGAGCTATGGAGATTTTACAAGAGCAAATAGGGGAACCCTTCAGCAATGGGCCCACCAACTAAGTAATATTCCTCTTTGTAAAAAATATATAATATTTTAATGAGGAATATTATTTTGTCAAGGAATATTCTAGTTTGTTAGCATATTACCTCTAGGTCAATTTATTTTGGAAAAGAAAGTGTATTTTATAACTTTTTTAAAAATGATAGTTGTCCTTACTTATTATAAATTTATGTCTTATAACTAATCAATATACTACTTTATTTTCCTATAAAAGGTTGTACTACCATCTTGAAAAGGGAGAAAATTTTGAGCAAAATTTATATAATTTGATCAGTTAATACAATCAAAGTATTCTGAAAGGATTGTCTAAGTTTGTTTGTGTCAATTGTTACAACTTTTCTCTCAATTTCTAGTCTCAAGCCTTAAATTTGAATAATTTCTTTGAATTCTAAGTTGCATCTTTTATTACAAGGTTGATAATTTTTGCTTATGTTAGATTAGTTGAAGGATATTAAATTTGATTCATTTCATTTATTTAATATTTATATGTTCTAATGCTATTTGAGTGTGGTAGTAAATATTTAAAGTAAATTCATTTATTACTTGGAATTCTTTATATCATCTTTTAAGGTTTGCCTAGTCTGTAGTGAGATTTGAGCTTATGTTATTTTGCATTATATACTGGTTAAATGTATACTCAGTTGAAATTGGAACTTTATCATAATTTTTGAGGCTAACATTAGTAATCACTTATTCTCTTTCTTCCTTACCCTTCTCTTTTTCTTTTTTTTAACCAGATTACTTTAGTTTAGACTTCATTCTAAATATCCATTTAGAATAGTCCTTAGTTTAAGCTTTGATCATAATTCACTAGTATTAGCATAGATACTTGCACTTTACAAAGATTTGATCTACAGTGACTCCAAATCACCAATTAATATAAATTTTGTGAAATAAGTTAAACATTTCTCTGCCTCTATTCACCATAGGTAACATAAATTTCTAAAACCTACTACTCATGCTTTAAATTCCAAAAATTATAAAATAAGAAGTGTTATTTAAACACTAAGGACACCTATGATACATTCATAGGAACCAACAATACCCTATCTTCATAATAGACTGATGGTTCTATAAGAGGTCTTGAGGAATGGGGAACACATTATGGGAAGGTATGCCAGTTTTAATTTTTTGGTCCAAACTACTACCATGAGTTGATCTTAGTATCACACTTTTTTCTGTACACAACTTTGTGCTTATAGTGAATATGTGTCCTTTGTATATTGATGGTCACTAGTTACTTAGTGTCTTCTCATGTCCTTAGTGTGCCTCATGTCTCATAATTTTTTCTCATAAGACACATATGTTATGATTCTTATGTTCCCTTTTTAATTCCCTATAATCCTAATATTTCCCCTTATGAAATATTGCTTTGTTCATTGATCACTCCCCCTAGGGATTCCATTTGTGAGTTGTAGTGTAAGACCATAGATAAGACTAGACCTTCCTCATGAATTAAATTTTTTTCACATTACCATTCCAAACATCCCTTTTTACCATATTTTCACATTGTTTCCACCTCGTTGGTGTTCTCTTTGTGAGTTACAATGTAAGACCATGGATAGGACCTAGCCTTCCTCACAAAATTTTCCAATATCTAAGTCACAACAAAATTATGTGTCAAATATGAGATAAGATGTGATTGATTATGAGTTACATGTCATTGACATCTTCCAATCTTGATTTAGTATATTTTATGATTACTTCATTAATATTTCCCTTCTATCCTTTTATTTTCTGATTACATGTAGGAATCCAACCATTTTTCTTAAGATTTTTCATACTTCCTAGCTTGAATTAGTATGATTAATTTAAGACCATTTTGCCTATTTTGTTTATCTTTTATACTTCCCAAAGTAATTTAGTGTAATTTTACTTGTTTTAATTTGGTGCCAATATTTCTCATGGTTTTAAAACATTTTTTTCCCTCTTGTTTACCACTTTTTGGTTTACTATTCTTAGTCATCTTTTGTTATTACACACACACACACACACACACACACACACACACACACACACACAATGTGTTTTTCATACAAAGTATAAAAATACATCATTCCATCTGTATTAATGGGTCCCATCATGTCTATCTCATGGCCTAGCCACACTACACATATATGCCTTAGAATTTCCATTCTAAATATTATTTTGAAAAGAGGTTATCTGAGATCTCAAGCCTATTACTTGTCCTTTTAGGTTGGCCACATAGGCCTATACCTATCCTAACTAGATAGCGGTATCCATATGCATGGCTCTCTCACGAGCCAATGCTTTCCAAGCTTATGCCTCTCCTACTCCCACCCCTATTAGTGGTTATAGCCCATATCCACATGTATATAGCTACCTCATGTCCTCCCCTACTAGTTTAAACCAAATTTTTTGATCTAGGGTAGATGGTACCATAGGATCATCCAATGTGGTAGTGTCGTAAGGTGCTAACACCCTATCCATAAAATCATGGTGTGATCCTATCACTAGAGATCCACATCTAACCTCCCCCTCATTCATAAGATCTAAAAAATTTAAATAAGATAGATATTAGATCACATATACATCTCAAAATCTATCTATTTACAAATATAACTAATATTTTATCTCAAAGAGAATTAAAAATTACAATATTTATTGCCTATCTTAGTGTTACCAATCATCATTTATCCATAGGATTGTCCCTTGAGTACCTCATCTATGGGTTTCATCCCAATCAAATCAAACCCTAGGGTGACCACCTATACACATTTCAAACCTCACCTTAATGGTGCCTCTATAGACCAAATCTATCCTAGGTTGACTAATCAATCATCTTAGATGACCACCCTTTGTGTTATATCTCACCACTAGCATATTTGTCAGTGGTATGACTAAGGTGGTAAATGATCCTCATATTATGGTGTTAACTATGTTACCTATGGCACTCTTGCATCTATGTATATTCCCTCTTCAACTATTGATTATCATGGTTGACCAGTCCATGGTCTCACATGTCATGATTTGATATCTAGTCTCTTGACTGGTACTCGTCATCCTCCTCTCCCCCTCAACTCTCTTGCATGTTGAGCCCAAAATGTAGGCATTACTATAGGATCCATCAGGTGAGGGAGTCTAAATTATACTACCAAGTGTGACATTAGATATGTCTTTACCCATGAGGTGTAGTGGCCTATGATCTACACTTGTCCTAACCCTGGTCCCATAGTCACCCAACTTGGACAAACTATCACAATGTGTGCAAAATGCTGCCACATGATATCTCCTTGTGTGACCATTTATAATGCTATCATATAGGGCATGTACCATGCTACTTGATCCTATCTTTATATCATAAGTTGAGTTAATTGATCATTAACCACATGGGGTAACCAAGCTAGCTGATACATCAAAAACCTCTCATGTATCTAGGCAATCAACAATAACATTAGTCCCATGGTCTTATACCCTCTAGATAACATCCCATACATATCATGCATGATATAAACCTAGATGACATAATCCAAGTCATATAGTGCCCCCTGATCGAATATAGACTGACATAAGGCTATCACATATAGTAGTACCTTGCCATCTAACTTGTGACACATCACTCATGTTGTCATAATTCTTATCATCAACTTTCAAATATTTGGAATATGTATAATATAGACATCAAAAAAAATCACCCTCAGTCCTAGGCAAATCTTGTCTAAGCACACCACCCATAAAACTAATGTTTTCCTCTCCTCTTAATCATCTAATATCCTTGCGATCACTAGTGTCCCCCTATAGCAAGTCTAATCAATGCATGGACATCCTCTAAAATGATACCAAACTCTATGATATCCCCATCCACCACCCATATAAATGTATTGGTCAAATTTTCTTAAGCTCTCAGGAACATGACCACAAGATCAACACTTAATGGGATGTACTACATTTCCATGGTGCCTCCTAATCCCAATGTGAACAATCTACCCATGTCTACATCTATCAAGTGCTTTAATAGATCAGATAGCCATGAAGCATCCATTAATCACCAAAATCTTTGGCATCCCTATAAAAATAAAACACCAAAAGATGTATTAAACCTCCATGTCACTCATAATCATAATACATTCTTTTAAATTTCATAAAATAAACTAATTTTCCTTAATTTATTCATTTTTTTTACCAATTTAACCTATTTTCAAAAAAATCATCCATTTCAATACTAAGTTGGCCACCCTATGGCTTAACAATATTATATTAGCCACCTTACTTCATTTCAATACTATATCAACCACTTAGAAACCAACTAAGTCCACCTTATAGTACTAAGTTGGGCCTTTGGACTTAAACAACTAAATTAGCCTTCTTCTTCCCTCTATAGTACTAAGTTGGCCACTTAAAAAAAAACTAAGTCAACCATGTCATACTATATCGACCCATTTCCCTAATAAACTAAGTTATCCATGCCCTAATAGGTTGACCCATTCAAAATTTTGTTTTTAGAACAACTAGGTCAACTTGGTTGACCTTGTTCTTCTATTACAATGACTTATTGATCAATTATAATAAATGCCTTAGGCATTTATTACTCCAAGCCCTTTCAACCCAATACTTTATTTAACCCCTAACATGCCTAAAAAATTCATAGGGTTCATTTTAGTATATATATCTTACCCAATTATCACTTTTGTATAAAACACTCAATTTCAAATAAAATACTCAAAAAATTGAAATTCTTAACTACTTATTTATGCTACACTCATTACGATCACTATGCATCCTCCCTATCTTAGTTATCATCTCCTCACTATCCTGGATCTTTTGAATTTCTCTAGGTCTCTTAGATCTCTATTTTTCTTAGAAAATAAAATAATAACACATGAATTCTTTTTTAACCTATTTATTTTTACCATTAAAAAATTTATCATTATATTCCTTATTTTGATCATATCTTTTTTTTTACAAACTAATTTTTTAAACCATAATTTTTTTTGGATTGCTAACATTATATAGAATATTTCTATCATATGCCTATGTTACAAAAATTCCAATGATTTTATCTTTTTTACTAATCTCTACAGGTTTGCCTAATGTTCTTCACATTGGATGCCTTTCACATCTCTCATATTTCCTTCTTTTATAGTACTAAGGTAAGTAAAGGTATGTTTTTTTCAATTCTATCATTTAATTTATCTTATTTTCTCTTTATTAAACTTTATTTAGCATCAAAATTATGTGTCATCATGTTTTATTTTTGAAGCACCATCCCTTATTACACCTACATGACACATGATGAGCTTCGAGTGGGGAATATGTATAAACATAATATTTTCAAACTTTTATCAATTACTAATGATCTCTATCTTGTAGTAACCTATCAAGATTCAATCTCTCTGAGTGCACACCTTAAGGGTTACATTTGGAAGGGGGTGGGCATACCATTGGTGCTTTGTAGGATTGTTGTCCCTTATGCCACTTTCTATCTACACACGTGTCTCCTAACAATAATTCCCCTAAGCTTCGACTTTCATTTTTCACTCCTATAGCCTTTTACCAACTTCATTATCCCTTTTCATAACCTAATTCAATTTATTATCATTTATATGACTATGTCAGTTGTGTCAACCTTGTACTCTTATTAATAAAACTTAATTAGGATATAGGTTGGCCCCTAGCCAACCTAGTTCATGACCTGGTAAGTTTTTATCAATAATGATACTAGGTCAACTAAGTCGACCTTATCGACCAAAATTTTTGGAATCATTTAGGGTTATATATATCTATATAAACACAATAATTAACCATTTATAAGAAAACAGAAGAAGAAGTAAGATATATTACATATCTACTTATCCACCATTCTACTTGAGGATCAAGATTAGGGTTTCATACTTTCTTAGAATTATTTTGGATGAATTGGTAGGTTATGTATCCTAGAGATTATTTATCCTTATTATCCTTACACACCAAAACCCCTTGTGAAACACCTTGGCCAAGGGAGAGATTGAGGCTCGATAGGTTCATCTTTAAAGGTAATGAATTCTAACTTTGTTCCTCCTTTGTAAGAATAGATACATATGAATTTTCACTTCTCTTCCTTTTATGTGAGTATATTTATTCTAGGCATGTTTACTTTTATTTTTTATTAACCCCACTTTATGTGACAAGCTTTGGTGAGCACTAGATTAGATTTTGTTTTACTTGTTATTAGTATAGTTAATATGAAAACATTGGACTTAATTAGGGTTATTTAATTATTTTTATTCATTCGAGACTTTTAAACCTTCCCTAGTAATATTATTATTGTAACATATCCCTTAATTTGGTCTAGAAAATCTATATTGGTCATGTTCTTGATTATATAATGTATCCCCAATTAGAAGTGCAAGTAGGATCTATCTTCTCTGAGTTAAGATTAATTTTTAGATCTGATGAGTTTTTCATTGCATATAAAACCTATTAATATATAACTATTATTATAAAATTTACATACTAGATATGCAACCAAGTTTATAAATTATTTTTAAACTAATAAAAAATTACTTAAATATGCACTTACTAAAATATCATGGTCACATTCAGTATACATTTGATGCTCAATAAAATCAATGACATGTTAAGGTGCTTAAAAAGGTGTGGATAAGGGGGATAAAACATGATAAGGTTCCCTACTAAGCATCTAAATGGGAATATCATATGTCATCAGATAACCCTACATACATAATACATTAACATAAGTTATATTTTACCAAGTATAGAGAAAAATTATAACAACAAATCTATATTTACAAATCAAAATTACATGTTAGCATGAGAATCATTGAGTGCATACATAGATGACATTACAATAATAATGCATGTTTTTGTCTCATCTTGTAGAGATGGAGGAGTCTCCACTATGGTCATCAACTGAACAAACAATATATAATTTTTAGTTGAACATAGATCTACATAAAAAAATATATGTACATGGAGTTTAATATTAATGAAAAATTACCTACGTATATGTAAACATTATCCTAGTAAAATCAACCTATGTAGTAGTATATGGCTCATAATCTAGTTGTGAATATGTAAACACTAGATAGCTATGATCAAAAAATGTAGTAATGGATTGTGAAGATGATGGCACCATTTGCACCTGAAACATAAAAATCACATATATATTATTGAATTTATATGTAAATTAATTTTTAGCTTTTAAATATAAATATAATTGAAATTTAACATGTCAAATATATAATATACTTACATATGTGTAGTCAATGTGTGCATACTAAATGTGTGTGCCAAAAACTCATCTCTCAAAAGTATACCATCTAGGCCCTCATAAACACCACCATCAACATCTAAATGTCTAGTGCATATAACAATACACCATCTACAATGGTGAGGTTAAGTACACAGACTAGGTGGAGTATCCCCATGTCCACCCTCTCTATCATTATCCTTAGAAATACTACTTTTAAGTTGAATGAGTGTGTCATTAAGTTCACTAAAAGCATGCAAAATTTTAATCTCCATGATCTCCTTCATTGCAAATGGGATCTCAGGTTGAAGTGGATTTTGGGTAGGGACTCTTGCATGTTGATTAGGCACACTATGTACACCTAGTCTATCCTATGTAGATCATTTCCGTCAACCTTGAAACTCTAATTATTCAAAATATGTAGGAATCTCACCGAGGAAAAAATCACAATATATTTTCCTCAAAAAATATAATGGAACATTGTGGTTGTTATAAGGTGGGTAATCAAACACCATCCATCATTGGTTCTAATAATTGTCTCTAATCAAATAATGTTGGAATTGGTAGATTAGGAACCATTTTGTGGATAGTTGAAAAGGTGCATTGGTTGTTAGATTAATGAATAAGGCACAAATTAGGTCTTTTGATATTTTTTTGTCCTTCACCTCACATGGAAATAAATTTTCATCATAGTAAGCCCTACATATATCCCTCCATGATACTTAAATATCAATTTGACTCATTATCAAGTTAAAATAGTTTATTAATGACTCTAGGGTATTATCCAAATAGGTGTAATGGGTGTTGGTTGAATTGGGGTCCATCATTATCCTAATTATCTATTTAATTTCTATTTTGTTCTTGACTATATGTACAACCAAATCCTCTTGACTTCTTAGGGGTTCGTGTTTAATTTTAGGAGGGATAGGAGGGTTATGAGGGTTAGGTGGAGGTTTATAATTTTTTTGTATTTCACTTGAATGGGTTTTTCAAAAAAATGGGTTTAATAATAAAAAAATGAAAATTAAAAAAAATTGATTACTTACTTCCCCTCCATGGGATCATTTCCAATTCATCAAGGTAAAAAGTGATGATAATGTGTTTTATACTCTTCTAATCATAACATGAATGTGATCTACAGTAGATAAGATCAAATGAAATAACAAAACAAGTGAGAATGAGAATGGCTATGAGTTTGGGTATATATATATATATATAATTTATAATGTGTACGCATTATGTATAGTATACATAATGTTAGGAGTTATGTATACTATACATAACATGTATGCATTATGGTTCATAATTTTTCAATCTTGAATTTAAATAATGTGTACACATTATAACTATCATGTGTATACATTATGATATAACACGTACATGATATGGTAAGATGTCCACATAAATTTCCATCAACTTCATGAACTTTCCCTTTCATTGAAACAATAAACTTTTCTTTAGATACACCTTTTTCAATGGATTGACTACAATAGTACTTGTAGAATTAAATGAGTTCTAGGTTCCTTCCAAATTCCATCCAAATTATTAATAAATATTACCCTATTTTTATTTTAATACTTAGAACCCCAAAAAAATAAAGATCATTTCTCACGTTGAGTTTTTATCATTAGTTTCATTACAATTTTTTCTGCATTGACTTTTGTATCAAATGTAGACCAAAATGCAATTTAAAACTATGTGGATGCATCTGTTAAAAACTAATTCAAATATCCTCTTGGATATATGTGTTCATTTTTAAATTATAATGTTTTATTATTTTTATAATAATTATTTTTAATTAACAATCCTTCTAAGTTAATAATAATGAAAATGATTTTTTAGAGGCATCACAAAAAATAATAATATTTAAATTTAGTTTTACATTGCATTTATATCAAAAATAATGGTAATATGACAACTATGCTTTTTAATTATATTCCTATTAAATTCCACATATTGTACATTGTATCCAATAAAATCTACACATAATAATTTAAAATAAGAGTTATATAATTCTTGGCAAGAATTTCAAACCAGTATTTGGAAGTAATGAAGTTTTAAATAATTGAATAGTAATATTTATCACATCTTATGAGCCAAATATGATAATTGATGGTGCATGATTTGATTTTAGTAGTGTGTTTACCATAATTAATTTTATGTCTTATTGAAGTTCATATTATTGGTTATATGTGTCATTTGGCTGTTTAATTATATGAATGTGATGTTTGATAGAGACATTTATCTCTACATGAGATGAAGTTGCACACTAATTTACTTCCTCAACATTTAATTCTTGATCTATGTTCATCATTGTTTTTAATGGATAAATAAATTATACCAAAAAACATATAATTTTAGAGTGAGAATCCACAATTATTGGTCATCCATTATAAAATGCATGGAGAATTCTAATTTATAGGAATAGGTGGTCTCCCATTAAAAGAAATAGCAA
Source organism: Torreya grandis (assembly GCA_037957365.1). NCBI lineage: Eukaryota > Viridiplantae > Streptophyta > Pinopsida > Cupressales > Taxaceae > Torreya > Torreya grandis. The sequence continues at coordinate 286,585 of JARHVA010003094.1, forward strand.
AATGTAGATAATTTAGTTTAGTTTATGTCATCTAGAGTATCAAATTTAACTATGAAAATAATTTAGTGTGCATAAATTTTATGATATTATTAAAAAATATAATTACTCAGAGGTATAGTTATATAAATTTAGTAATGTTTAAGAATCATCTCCTGCTTTGTGTTTTATATTATGCATACCACTGAAGACATATTTAAATTTTTGGATACTTGTATTAAATTTTTGTTTCTATAAAGTATTAAAATAAGGAATGAGTTTTTACTATATATTTTGATCATGTGCTACCAAAAATTTATTGACTTCTCACACTTGAATGGATATTTAGATAAGAAAATCCCATTATAATTTTTTCTTACAATATCCAAAGGTTCATTACGTGACTAGTTAATTTATATTTTCACTTTTTCATTGAGCTTGTATTTTTAATTATGGACACCATAAATTATAAAAATCATAGATAGTCCATCGAACCCACCTTCCTCATTAAAAATCATAAGCATCCATAATAAATTATTTGGTTCTTATATTTATCCTTTTATATGTAAATGTGTATTGTAATCACCTAAAAGTGGTATTTGAGTGCTAAGAGTGTTAATTGAGACTACCTATTCCTAGCTTATCCATAGACATTATCTTATATCCTATTATCACACTTTTTAAAACTTTGTGCAGGTCCCAAGAATCCCTAGTTAGCTCAAATATAGTCCCAAACCCTCATTTCCTAATCTTGTCCCTTCATGCCTAGTGTTCTACCATATGGACATTAGTGTCACATTAAGGACACTAAATCTAAATGGTGATATTGTCCTCAAAATGGCACCTATGTCCTTTAGCCTATATTTCCCTATGGAATATATTTTCAAAGGTATACCCCTCCTAAGGTTGTCTTAAACGTCTTTAATTATCCTCATAATAAATAGACTATAAATACATGACTTTTAGCCCTCTATCCATTAGATGGAAATTAGATGCAAAATACATATTCAATCTTGAAACAAGTTGATAAAAATCAATTTTATTAATCCTTATTCTACCCTACTTATTCATACTACCATCTATAGTTGTCTTAAGCTCAAATTTTATAGATTTATAATCTCAAACACACTCAAAGAACTAAACCCCACTATCATAGTAGCATCACTTTCACTTACACTAGTACTTAGGTGGGGAGAAAAACATCGAGCTTGATCCCTCCTCAGAATATTGGTATGTAGGCAACTCTCTTCATAGTAGGGTATTGAGCATGACCAACTTATCTTACTAATGAACACACTTTTAGCTTATAACTTACTTAAAAGGAGGATTACGGTTTGTAGCATAAATTAGATATTATAGGAAAATATAGAGTTCTAAACTTCATGTGGATGGAATATAACCCAAAAACATAGACACAGTTACACCTAAAAATTTGGGACAATCTTGTACAGAGGACATAGTGACATTATAAGGACACTAAAGCCACATGGTGCCTTTATCCAAATGTGGTGCTACTATCCAAGAGGATTTCTTACATAGGTATGTATTTGATAATACTCAGACTTGCTTCTCTCTCATTTTATAACACTTAGATCATCTATATCAGGTATTTTACATATAAGTCTTTATTTCCACATATTTATTGCTATTTTTAGAAAGTCAAAGCTAGTCAAATATATACTAAATTAGTGGTTATTTTATGCATACTATTTACTTTATTTAGAATACTCATCCCTTTAATCAAACATATGATTTATATGTGATAAGTCTTAAAAGGTTAAAACATTTACTGAACTCAAATTACTTTGAACATTGCTTAAACCCTAACCTTAGATAACCTTAGGGTTTACCTTTTCAATATTCAGATTTCAAATCCATATATTTAATTTTTTTTTATATAATCATGATAATAATGATGGAAGAAGTGCATCACTTTTTGTTTCAAAGTTTGATACTTTCTTTTGCATGCTTGTTCCCTTTAATTCATAATGAACTAAGAAATGACATAAACACATGTATAGATGATGCTTTATATCAATTAAAATGTATGTCATTTTTCATTTTATCTCTAGCCTGTTATTTTTGTATTGTGTATAATTCAATTAAGAAATAAATCCTTACATACATAAAGGACCTATTATGTAATCTAACAACCAAGTTTTAAGCTTCAATGTTAGATCTTATGCATAAGAAAGAATCTCCTTTTCCTCCTCATCTCCATGAGGGTGATAGATACTTTCCTTCTAACTAGGTCCATGTTATCACTCCTCCTTGAGATGAATCATCCTATATCCCCACCTATCCTATTCACACATAATACCCATACTTATCTTTTTCCCACCTATTCTCCATACTTTGCCTATTCACACCTCTTACATACAAGATTTGTGTCTACATTTTCAATCAAAATTAACTAGGGTTTATACTTGTGAGACCCTAAAGGATCAAATTATTAGTATGGATGGGTTCATTTCAAAATTATAATGGAGTAGCAATAGGCAGGAAGGAAACACTTCAAATTTTTCTTCAGAATAAGAGAAGCAATATGAGTATTGGGAGGGATCTAGGGAACATAGAGATATAGAGGATGACAAGGATGAAGATAAGATATATACAAAAGGAATATTGGAAGGAGGTACCAATAAATATGATAAAGAGGGACCCAAAGTGGATTCAATTAAGGTTTCTTAGAGCTCTAAACTTAAAGGGGTGTAGGAGAAGAAGGAAATACAACCTACATAATATATTGAGACTATTAAGGATGGTAATAATTTTCATATTAAAGTCTTTGTTTCACTCATTAACTGAGAATATTTTAGAGTGGAACAAATGCTAGTGGGAAAATTTATGGGATCGAGACCAAACATTGATATTTTTAGAGCATGGGATATGGAAAAATGGAAACCTAAAGGACATATAGAAATAATAGAAATAGTGAATAAGTTTTTTTATGACCAGTCTTAAAAACCTTGAATATTATGCTCATATTTTATTAGGAGGTCCCTAGTTATTTGGAAGATTGAGACTCTTTCTTAAGAATATCACCTTGGTTTTGACCCAAAAATAAAAGACATCAAATTAATGCCCATTTGGGTGCATCTCCCTAGTCTCCTAGTTAAAATTTGGGAGTAATACCTATTCATCAACATTGATAATATATTTGGATATTTTATTTCCTTTGATTCAAAAATAAAATCTAGATGTAGACTTGTACATTCTCATTTGTATGTAAACATTTTTGTAAATCAAGAACTTCCTTCATCATTGTTTCTTCATACCCTTTTTGGGGTACATAATAAAAAATTATAGTTTGAAATTTTGGTTATTATTTTTGAAAAATGTCATAAGTTAAGACATCTATCAAAGGTTTTCCCCATAGTTATTTAACATAAATTGGCTTAGCTCAAACCTTCTTGGCATAGAAAAAGAGGAGTATCATTTAAAGAAATAGAAAAGCCTCTAAATCTATAAGTTACTACAGAGTAGGAGAAGAAAAAAGGTAATAAAACAATTTTAAAAGAATAAATTTATCTAGAAGTTGAGGTTTGAGAAGAAGGTAAGTAGGCTGAAGTAGAAAATGAAAAGCATATAGAGGTAGTCAACACAAAATATCTAAATTAGATGCATAGCCTGAATATTAATTAGTTGTTGATAAGTCATGAGACAAATTCAATAGTCTAAAAGATAGAAAATGGGATAGAAGCATTGCCAAATCAACATTTATAAAGATATCCAAATCAATTTGATATCCTAGTGTAGTTACAAGAGAACCAATAGAATTTTCAAAATGACAATGAATCAAGAAAGAAGATTTTAGGGGAAAATCAAAGAGCAAAAGTATTAAATTGACTAGTAGTTTCTTTCCAAATATATTCCCAAAAGAGGGAGGTAGATTCATAAGAGATACCTTCAACCCAAAATACAACATCAAAACTAAGTTCTCTTTATCTATCCCTAATAGAAGAAGGAACAAAGGACTTGCTTTCCATATGCCTCTAAAAGTTAGGAAATCTACCAAAAAATTTGTTTTAAAAAGATCACAGAGGTCGAAATTGCATATAGACTTTAATCCACTCTTACATTCAAGGAAGGTAATCCTTCACCTTTTAGTTAATTATGTTGATATATTATTAGAATATTAGAGGAATAAATATTTCCTCAAAACAAAAAGTGTTTAGATATTTTAGAAGAAGTCACAAACCTTCTATTTTCATAATTCAAGAGTATAAAATTGATGAAGCATTCTTTAAGAATCATAAAATACATATTAAAAAGATGCTAGCACTATTTGTTCTAGTTCAGTGGGTGTGTTAGGGGGTTTTGTTACTTTATAAGATAGTACTAATTTATTTGGGGAGGCTTTTTTCAAATCATCTAATCATTTAGATATTTTTTTCACTGATCTTATACATGGTAGGCAATGGATTTTTCTAACATTTATGAACCTAACTCAATTACTTCTCATATAAAAGTATGGGATGATTTAAGATACTTTATAAATACTTTCAAGTATTTCTCTTGGATTATGGCTAGAGATTTTAACTCTCCCATATATCCAGGGGATAAAAAAGGAGGAAATCAACTTGTTTTAGATAGTATGGAGGATTTTATTCTCTCATTATAGATATTAGTTTTCTAGATGTGGAATCAAAAGGTTATAAATACACTTGGATTAATAAGATGTTGGGAGAAAATTCAATTCAATGAAAATTGGAGAGATTTTTCATTTCTATGGATTGGTTGGATTGGAAGGATTTTATGTTAATGTCTCTACATCGAGTAGGCTCGAATCATAACCCATTAGAGTTGAATATTGTGGAAAATTTTGCTAAACAAAATAGATATCCATTTAGAATGGAACATATGTTATTTACCCATCTATATATTCATGACAAAGTAATGGAATGGTGGTCCTGAGTGTGAATGGAAAGACCATGTACCAATTGGCTAAAAAAATGAAGAATGTTAAGATAAAAATTAGACAATGGAATAAATAAGTATTTGGAAATGTTTTTAGTCATTAAAAATCTCTAAAATCTAAATGTTTTATGCTAGAGTCTGAAATAGAAATTAATGGGTATGATATAGACACTAAAAATAAGGAAAAACAACTACTTTATGAATATCAAAAAATTGTTGCAAGAGGTGAGAGTCTATGGGGACATAAATAAAAAAATATTTGGCTCAAGGAGGGGGATAAAAATAACCTTTTTTTCATATGTCCACTTTAAAACATAAAGCTCATAATTCAATCAAGGAAATAACATATAGAGAAGGACAAATCACATATGATAAAGATCTCATTAACAAAGAGAGTAAGTTTCTTCAAAAAAAGTGTTTAAGAATGACATTAAAATAAACATCATAATTAAATAATATTTTTTGCATTTTATTATAGAATTGGTAACTCAAGAAGATAATTTAGCTCAATTGTTGTCACATCTAATGAAGATATTAAATTTGTCATTTCCAAATAACCTAGATATAGATTTATTTCCAAATGGATTTCTAATTGCCTTTTTTCATAAGTTTTGAGATATCATTGGAGATGATGTGGTAGATGTGGTTAAAGAATTCATTGATTCTACTTAGACATTAAGATAATTTAATCACATATTCCTTGTTTTGATTCCTATGAAGGAAGGAGATATTTACCCAATTATATTATGTAATTACATTTATAATATCATTACTAAGTTGTTCTATTTAAGAAGAAAACCAATTATGGAAGCTATTATTGAGTCTCAATAAGGAGGTTTTGTCCTAAAAGACAAATCCAAGATAGGATCATTGTTATCTATGAATCGGTACACTCTATGGATAAAATCCAAAGTATTGGAATGGTGATAAAATTAGACATAGTTAATGCTTATGATAGATTATATTAGATATTTTCAGATAGAGTAATGAGTCAATTTGGTTTCCAAGACAAGTTTAGGAAAATTATAAGGTATTATATCTCTACTTGCATGTTTTTAGTTCTTGTAAATGGTGTGGCACAAGGTATTTTCAAAAGTGGTAAAGGAGTGATACAAGGGGATCCATTATCCCATTTCTTATTCATCATTATGCTTGAATCTTTGAGCAGATTTATTTCAAATGTTATGACAATTTGAGAGCTAAAAGTTTTAAAACTAGCTAGGAATGTGGATCTTGTATCTCATCAAAAATTTGGTGATGATGCAATTTTTATGGTAGAGGAATATATAAGGGATGAAAAATTATTAAAATAATTTATGATATGTATTAATAACCTTCAAATCAAAACTTAAATTTTGATAAGAGTTCAATTTTTTTTTCAATAATCCTTTGGGAAGACAAACCAAAATTGCTCAAATCTTGGGCTAAAAAATCAAACAAACTCCATCCTCATATATTAGTATGCCCATATTTAGCATAAACCTTATAATCAAGCATGGAATTATTTGGTGGAAAGATTCCAAAGAAAGTTGGTTGGATGGAAAGGGAAGATTTTATCTTAAGTAGGTAAAATATTGCTTATCAAAAGTATTTTTTAGAGTCTTTTGGTCTATTTTATTTATATTTTTAGTCTACCTAAGAGAATATAAGACAAGATTAATAAAATCCAAAGGATTTTTTTATGGATATGTATGGAAGAGAGAAATAGAATCCACTTTGTGTCTTGGGAATTTTTTTGCGTAGACAAAAAAAATGGAGGTTTAGGCATTAGAAGATTAATTTGGATGATCAAATATCTTCTCTCAAAATTTGTCTAGAGATTTCTAAAAATTGATAGTACTTGGGCCACTATTTTAAGATTCAAATACTTGTATGGCATAAATCCTATGTGTATTTTCTAATATGAACAATTTTTTTGGGGGTCTCCCTTATAGAATTTTATAAATTCAAACAAATATGTTATCTCCTTAGATTATAAATGGTAACAAGAAAATGGTATTCATGTCAATTTCTATAAAGATGCCTAGATTTTATACTAAACTCTAAATTTATTAGAACCATGGTACCATAATAAAAATAAATATGGTAATAAGGTTGACTATTATTGGTAGATTATAGAAGGTAATGAAAGATGGAAAAGGTTGAGTATTGATAGTGTAGATCAAAAAGAAGATATTATTTTATCTAACCTGAATAATTTATTGAGAACCCATCATCTACCATAAATCATCAATGAAAATTAGTTATTTTTGGAAAGAATATAGTGATGGATAATATCAAGTTAAATATGGTTATAGTTTGGTGGATAATCTTATAATAAATTATGTGAACTAGGATAGATTAAGGGATAAGTACTTGATCCCCAAAGTTAAATTTTTTTTGTGGGTGGTTGTTGAGAATAAAGTCTTATCTATGGATAATATAAGGAAAAGAGGTTTCATACTGATCAACAGGTGCCCTATGTGTGAAAATGATAATGAAATAATTTTTCATCTATGAGTTGACTTCCTTTTTGTTGATGAGGTTTAGAGCTTCTTCATTAACAAATTCAATGTCCTTTGGGTTTTCGTTGGTTTTGTGTTTGAATTATGGTAGTCTTGGGAATGTCCTTTTCAAAATGATCTTGTAAAGAAAATATGGAAGATTACATTTTCCTATGTCATTTGGGGAATTTGGGTGAAATAAGTAATATAATTTTTATAAATAAAAAGTGCACAAGTTGACATTAGCTAATAATATTTTTTAGGATATTATGGAAAATTTTAATGTTATTATTGATCAAATTTCACCATATGTCAAATTAGGTCAATCCCCTACATTTTTAAAATTTTCATAGGGTTTTTATAGGTTTGAAATGTTCACCATGGTCCTAGATGAGGTATAATCATAGTTTGAGGGTCATAAAATATGTTTTAAGCCTTGGTCACATTTGTCCATTTTCTCAATGTCATTTTATGCCACCTTTTGGCCCTTTTAATGAATTAAAAAAATTTACCCAAAAGTAAAAATGTGTCAAGAATAAATATAACATACCACATGTTAGGTAAATTTTAAATGCATTTTTTAAACTAAAATTTTGCAAGTTCAATGTTGAAACAAGAAGATCAACTATAAAAAGGGAAGTTTTAGATGTTGTGCAGATTGAAGTGACACATCTAGCACATGTGAATGCTTTAGTAAGATGTTATGACATCCCCACAAGTTATTTACAAGCTCATCTAGCTTGAATAGATCCAAAATTAAGCAAAACTAGTTTCTCTCTCCTATTGCTCTCTTGGACAGGTCAAGAAGAGTCAATGGTTTTCACTTGGTATGGACATGGTAAGAAGAGTTGAAACAAATGCACTTTCATGGTCATGGTTTTCATATTGGTGGTCTATGTTGTATGAACAATCACTAATATTTTTAACACCTCTAAACTGCCTGTACAACCTTAACATCTCTATTTTTCTCATATGATATCATTGGTCAACATGAACCAAGTAGTGTAAGTGGACTCATAGAGCATGTGCACTCATTGCATGTGGATTGAAAACTAGTTGGAATGTGTGGTTTTCAAGGTATAGGTAGGATCACTCTCTTGTACTATAAGTGACCACCACTAAGGCCTACATAATAGTGTTTTTATAGTTACAGGTGAGGGTGTGAAGTGGAGTTTTGAAAAACAACTTGAAATGAATTCCCTTAATGTAATGTGAGTTTCCAATCTTAGTTTATCATGCAAGAAAACTTGGTTTGAGGTCATAGTGTATCTATATATTCACTATCATCTAGGTAAAATGTACATTGAGTATGTATGCCTTAGAGGTTAGAGGTACTAATGGTTTGTGGGAGAGTCAAGTACATGCTCTGAACTCTATAATATGTCTTTATCACCTTCATAGCATATAACATATTCTACCAATTTAATAAGAGGGATAAGTATTCCAAGTAGTGATACCACTACTTATAGTCAAATATAATGGATACCTATAGGATTCTATGTGTAGGCAATCAAAAGTATAGGGTCTTGATGATGTGCCTTGAAGAGTCTATGGAGATTAGTATGTAGTGATAATTCCTTTTGGTAAAGATTGAATATTTTAGGATAACATGATAGGTTTAGAATACCACTTCAAGAAACATGTATAGGTGAAAAGTTAAACAAATTTGCAATGAGAAGGTTTACCTTAACTTATCTAAAAATAAATGTTGATCTGTATAGTGTCATCTTATGGTGAAAGACTATGAGGTCTAGGTAAGTTTGATGGCTTCTTTCATGAAGCTTAGGCCTAGGGGTAACATATTGACATAAGAGAAGATTTTCTAGGTCAAGAGAGACTAATGGTTAAATGAATTTCAACTCAATAAATTTTACAATGAAAACACTTAGAAGCTATAGTTCCATTAGATCAAATAAACCTATAACATTACAATGCAACAAAGACACTATAAAACATTAATGATAGATGCATGAGAACATGGTTTCAAGGCATAAGTGAGCCTATTTAGGTGTAAATATGATCCTATTGACATAAAAATGAAGTAAAGGTGTGCAAAATATTTCTAAATCACTTATCATTACCTACAAGAGTCCTTAAACTTCCCTAATTGCCATGTACAGTATGACTCAGGAAACACACTAGCCTCAAGCTAATGGAGATGCATTTTAGAAGGTTGATAGAGTTTTAAGGTGGATAAACACATTTAATCCACTCTAAAATTGATATAATAACAATTCATGTGATTTTTAGAGGCAAAGGAAACAAAGTGAAGATGACTAAACTAGGTTTTCTAACTCCATGCTCAGTTAAGCAAAATCCTACACATAATCCTAACAGATTTATAAGCTAGTTTTAGGAATTTGAGATGATAAGGCCTCTAAAATAATCATCATGGTACAAAAATAAGTTTATAATATTATCATGATATATTTAATACCTTCATAGTCTCCTCCATGTTAGGCTAATAGTGTAAGTGTCCTTTGTTTTATCTTAGACTAGAAGCACTCCACAATCAAGATAGTTTGTAGACCTAGTGAAAGTCATGGTGAATTAATATAATGGTAGATATTTAAAGAATTTTGTGATGATATATAATATTAAATTTAATGTTAAAAAAGTTTTATAATGTCTTATATTCACTATGATCACTCACATGTGGTCATTGGCTTAAGAACATAGTTTATGCCTACTAAGACCTAGAAATGGACATAAACCTCATTAATTATAACTCCACTCATATGATCATATGACCTTAAAAAAATGTGAAATAATTCATGGGAGAGTGGATACTCCATAATAATCATTGGTTTGTAGAGAGATTTAAATTGGCCTTTTTTGGCATAAATCTATCTTAGGGGGCATCCAAAATGCAAGTAACTAATCAAAAAGCCATTTTATTTCACTCATATCTATACAAAAAAATTCATGGTGTATTAATAACTTATGTATAGTTTAGGGATGTATTAAACTCAAACTTAGTGGCATTGGTTCTAGGGTTAAGGGCTTAACCTTTATGAATCATTGATAAAAACGTGAATGAACTAAAACCCTCTCAAGAATCCAATGATAAAGATATGGTGATAAATGCATATATAAGGGGTAAATTGCCCTTTAAAATTATTTTTACATGATTTTAAACCTCTCAATCTCCTCATCATTTAATTATTTTGTACTATCACTTGTATGGATGAGATAAACTATCTATTTTCTATAAGATTTGAGTTGAATTAAAGGTACGTAAAGGAATAGGTAGGTGAAATTCATTATGGGAGGTGTGTAGAGATGTTTTATAACTCCTCATATCCAATTATTACCATATTAATACATGAAAAACCCTCTGTTAATATGGTTTTTATAGGTAGTCTTAGATACAATAGTGAGAAGCAAGGTGACTACCTAAATTGGAGATGAGAAGTATGGTTTGAATTTTTCATTGAGGTCTACATGATAAACCATAGTAAATATAAGCCTTTATGAGTTGTTTCACATAATTTCAATAAATCTCATTGAGTGTGTGTAAGTCACCTAAGTGACAAGTGTGAGGGTTTAGGTATATATGACTAATGAGTGACTATAAGAAGTGAATGGTAAAGATAAAGTCATTAATTAAGGGGTGTATCATGACTCTTACAATCTTTATTACACATTATCAAGTTATGGTGCATGTGTCAAAAAATTCTAAGGTAGTTCTAATCATTCAAGTGGCTTTTTCATTAAGAGAGATAATTTCAAGAAAGACAATGTTATGTCCCTTTACCAACTTCAAGGAGATGTCATGTTTATGAGCACAACTTGTCCAAGTGGATCTCATGATCTATTTTTTAACTCCTCTTATTAAATTTTAAATACTCTCAAATACTTGACACTTGGCATGGTGACCCTTCAACATCACCCTTTCTCTCTTCCTTCGTATTCTCTATATATGGAAGCCATTTTGGCATTGTAAATAATCAATAATTGGTATGGTGAAGCCCTGATGGTTTGACATATTATTTTGGCTTTGAATAAATTTATAAATCTGATTTAGTCTCTATAATTTTTCCTAAGTATGTGAAGTAATCCATTTGGATGACAAGTGATAAATGTTTTCTCCTTGCTTCCTTTCTACTCTTGTATGCATTGTGTTAGAAATGCTTCTTTTAACAAGTCTCATGAATTGTATATGTTTTATGGGTGTATTTTGAAGTGTGAGAGAGATTATAAGTGTCTAAAATCATAAATCCTAGTTACCCACCTTTGTAATTACATGGTAATCTACCTCCATGTAGAAACACTTATGTGTAGAATACCCTTGAATTGAGATCAGTTTTAGTAGCCTACCTTCTTAGTACAAATGCAAGAATGTTTTTGTAAATATATTTGGAGTATCAAACTCATTAGTATAGGTTTATTTTATTTTTGATTCTTAAATTTTCACCCCCAATAGTTTTTATTCTAGTTTAGTGTTTGATACTAAAAGATATACTGGGGAGTTAGCCCACAATCTTAATATATATATCTTGATTGTCTGTATGCAAAGATATTTTAATGTTATCCCAAATTTGAGAATGTCTAATTGACTTATATAGGGTGAAAATTTAGGATATAATATTTATATCATTCCTGGTAGGACATGAAGTCTAAGAAGGTTATTCAAGGTGGATGCTAGTTTTGACAACAAAAGGCTGTAATAGCCTACTTCCTATAGTATCTAATGACTCCAACATTTGACTCTTGGTGGTATATGAGTGAATTATTTCATGTCTAATGTAAGTAGAACATATCATGATAAATACATTTATTTTGATTTCCAAGAGAGTTCCTACTATACACCTCACTACTAACCTTGTCATGACCTATATTATGTTCCTCAACAACCTTATCAAGGTTGTTAACAATCCTATGAGTCATAGAATCCCTATGGTCATCCTATACCTTTTCTATATGGTCATGATATTTTTGATCAACCATATGAATAATATTATGAATAAGGTTTTCATGAAGAAGAAGATGTGATTAAGACTCTAGAAGAATAAGTCCGAGCTCTTAAGAGGTGGTCTTCCTCAAGATATACCTCTCCCTCTTCAAGAGTCTTATTATGTCCCATATCAGTTTTTTATTTCCCTTATCCTCATTAAATCATTTAATATTCACAAGAGGATCCTCCAAGATATCCTAATAGTTTTAAAACTACAACTTGGAACCAAGTAATGAAGACTTGGTGAAATAAAGATGACAAGAGTGAGGACCAAGAAGTTGATGTCAATAAAAAAAACCTTGTGTTTTTTCAATATTAATTACCCTCTCCCAAATAACCTATATCTTGTCCATATTGGAGGTCTATCCAAGAATATTTTTAATGTAAAAAAATATGTTTTAGTTGAGAAGGTGGTAGATGAAGTTGTAGTTGTTGAAGAGCCTTAAGTGGGATATGAGCAAGGTGAGGTGCTTGTTAAAGAAAATGAAGTGTTAAAAACCCAATTGAATATGCTTTCCATTAAATAATTCATTCAAAAATATCCCAAATTTCAATCTCCCCAAGATTTCACTAAAGAAACCTTCATTCTTAAATCTATTGACAAGACATCTATCACACCTCATACTCCTTCTATAACCCATGCATTTTTTTACCACCCTCACACCTCATCCCTTTTATACATGATAACCCATCCTATGGGAGATTGGTGAAGAAGAACATGCTCAATTTAAAACTAATGAAGAAGATGACTCAAGTGTCTATGATGAAGAGTTCACTATAGGGATTCTTATTGGTGAAGACAAACTCAAATCCATCTTCTTAAGTGAAGAAAGAGAATACCTAGACCATGTTGTAGTTGTTCACAAAGAGCTTGATCAAGGTATAGAAGAGGAGGTATCTAGGAATATCATCAAAATAGATGAGTTGGTTGATATTCATGAACATGGCCAAGAGGATGAGTTTGAAGAGGTTGTGGTTCTTAAGTATAAACAAGGTAAGGATGATTGGTAAAACCATATTGAGATCCTCAAAGAGATTGAAGGTTTTTTCAAGGTTAAAGATCATGTTCATAGAGAGATTGTTCAAGATGTCTTCATTGAGGATAATTATGAAGATTGGTTTGAGTATACTAAGCTCCTTTAATTTCTTTATGAGCCTATAACAGTTGATGAAAAATCTAATGCCATTCAAGATGCCATGGAGATCAAGGAATCATGCTTTAATGAAGCATCATTGGAAGTTTAATTTGAGGATTCTCATGATAATATTGATGTGGTTGAGTCACAAGAATAATTCAACTTCATATGTGATATGTTTGTAGTTGTTATTGTTGCATTAGACGTCATGCCGAGAGGATTGACAAGTATGAAAAAGTTGAAGACACCAAGAAAAAGGTTCAAACGATAACTTAATTCATGTAATTTTATATATAATGGAGCAAAGGATGGTACAAGCTTCCACTTTGATCTAGTAAGAATAATTTATCTTTAGGTTAGTTGTGCATAGCTAGTTATTTTCTATTTTTCTTGTGTTTTCTCTAAGTGCTTATAGAACACAAGTGTGGGTCTTGGTGTCTTATTTTGTGTGTTTATTTCCTATTATATTTGGTGTGATTTTGAGGTATTTTTAGAGGCATATCAATGTCAATTATAGTATATGGGTGACTCCATTTCCCAAGGATAGGAGAACATAATTGGTCTTTAGTATAATAGGCATGCAAGCCCCTAGAAATTACCAAAATGTTGACTAAATTTCACCAGAAGGTCAAATAAGGTCAAGCCCCCCTATAGTTTTAAAATTTCATAGGGTAATTATAGGTTTGAAATGTTCACCATTGTCCTAGATGATGTCTATTCATAGTTTGAGGGTCATAAAATATGTTTTAAACCTTGGTCACATTTGTCCATTTTCTCAATGTCATTTTATGCCACCTTCTATCTATTTTAATGAATTTTATAGATTTACCCAAAATTAAAAATGTGACAAGAATAAATATAAAATAACACATGTTAATTAAATGTTAGATACATTTTTATAACTAAAATGTTGTAGGTTCAATATTAAAACAAGAAGATCAATTATAAAAAGGGTAGTTTCAGATGTTTTACAGATTGAAGTGACACATATGACACATGTAAAGGATTTATGAAGATGTTTTGGTCTCCCCACAGGTCATTTCTAGGCTCAAGTGGCTTTAACAAATCCAAAATTTAGAAAAACTAATTTCTCTCTCCTATCACTCTCTTAAATAGGTCAAGAAGAGTCAATGATTTTCACTTGGTACAGATAGGGTAAGAAGAGTTAAAGTGGATGAACTTGGTGGATGTTAGGGGTCCCTATGTACTTCCATTTCATGATCATGGTTTATATATTGGTGTTCTATGATGTATGAACAATCCCTAAGATTTTTAACACCTATAAAATACCTAGGTAACCCTAACATCTCTATTTTTGTCATTTGATTGCATTGGTTTTCATCAACCAAGTAGTGTCAGTGGACTCAAAGAATTTTCACTCATTTCATGTGGATTTAAAACTAGTTGTCATGTTTGGTTATGAAGGGATAGGCATGATCACTCTTTTGTGATAAAAGTGAGTACCATTTTTGCATGTAGAATAATGTTTTGATAGTTGTAGGTGAGGGTGTGAAGTGGAGTTTTTAAAAACAACTTGAAATTAATACCCTCAATGCAATGTGAGTTTCGAATCTTAGTTGATCATGCAAGAAAAATTGGTTTAAGGTCGTAGTGTATCTATATCTTAACTATCATCCAAGCAAAATATCCATTGAATATGAATGCCTTAGAAGTTGGAGGTGTCAATGGTTTTTGGGAGAGTTTATTAAATTTTATGAACTCTAAAATATGTCTCTATCACCTTCACATCCAATAACATATTCTACCAATTCAAGAAGAGGGATAAGTATTTCAAGTACTGAGGCCGCTAGTTACACTCAAATCTAATGGAGACCTATAGGTTTTTGTGTGTTGGAAATCAAAATTATAGGGGACTAATGATGTGCCTTGGAGAGTATATGAAGGTTGGTATGTAGTGAGAATTCCTTTTGGTAAATATTAAAGATTGTAAGATAGCATGATAAGTTTAGAATACCACTTCAATAAATTCCTATAGGTACAAATTTAAATAAATTTACAATGATAAGGTTTACCTTAACTTCTTTGAAAAGAGACTTTGCTCTGTATAGTGTTATTTTATGGTGAAAGACTATGAGGTCTAGGTAAGTCTAATATATTCCTTATTTAATCCTAGGCCTAGGGGTAATATATTAACATAAGAGAAGATTTTATAGGTAAATAGAGATTGATGGTTAAATGCATTTCAACTCAATGAAAACATTTATAATTTATAGTGCCATTACACTGAAGAAACCTAGAACATTATAATGTAAAAATAACACTACAGTACGTTGATGATAAACACATTAAATATGGTTTTAAGGCAAAAGTGAGCCTATTCAAGTGTAGATATGATCCTATTGACCTCAAGAGGAAGTAAAAGTGTGAAACAAAGTGATCAAGAACTTATAATCACCTAAAAGAGTCCTTTGAATTCCATAATTGCCACCTACAATCTGACTCAAGAAACACACTAGCCTCAATCTAATGGAGATGAAGTTTGGAAGTTTGTCAAAGGTATAAGGTGAATGGCCACATTGAATCCACTCTTAGAGTGATAAAATCACACTTCATGTGATTTTTATAGGTAAATGAAGTAGAGTGAAGATGAGTAAACTAGGTTTTCCAACTCTATGCTCAGTCAAGCAAAATTCTGCACACAGTCCTAATAGACCTATAGGCTAGTTTTGGGAATTTGAGATGATGAGGACTCTAGAAGCATAATTAATAATTAAAACTTGGTTAAAAATATAATCATGAAATATTAAATAACTTCATATTTTATTTTAGGTTAGACTAATAGTGGAAGTGTCCTCTTTTTTATCTCAGACTAGAGACACTCCATAATCAAGAAAATTTACACACCTAGTGAAAGTCATGGTGAATGAATGGAATGATATAGCCTTGAATTATTGTGGGATTATGTAAAAGGATGAAATGAAAGTGAGCAAAGGTTGAGAAGGTATTACATTCACTATGATCACTCACATGTGGTCATATGCTTAAAAACATAGTTTATGCCTACTAATACCTAAAACTAGACATAAACCTCATGACTTATACGTCCAATAATATGATCATATGACCTTACCAAATAATGTGAGAGTATTAATGGGAGATTGGATGGTCTATAAGAATCAATGGTTTATAGAGAGTAACTCAAATTGGCCATTTTTGGCCTAAATATATCTTAGAGGGTGTCCATAATGCAAGAAACTAATTGAGAAGACATTTTATTTCACTCATATATGTAAAAACAATATGCATGGTGTCTTAAGAGCTTAGTGATAGTTGAGTGAGTTATTTAACTCAATGTCATTGGCATTGGTTTGAAGGTTAAAGGATTAACCTTTATGAACCATTTTTAAGAACCTAAATGACCTAAAACCCTCCTAAAACACTCTCAATAACTCAATGAGAAATATATGGTGAGAAATTCACATAGAAGGGGTTAATTATCTTAGAAAGTGATTGCTAAGTGCACTATTTATCACTATTTGTGGCTTAGTCCCATATTGGCTAGTTTAGCCTTCTTGTTGCTTTGTATTGCCTATATAAGCAAAAGCTTTGATTTGTAATATTCATGCTTTTATGTAAATGCTTTACATATATCATTTGTGTTAAAAATTGATCTTTTGTTCAGTTGGTTTCTTCTTGTGCAATGTTGAAGCATCAATGGCTAGTGTAATAAGCCATTAGAGAGATCTTGGATAAGAGTTTTGATAACTCTTTCATGGTGTCAGAGCCACCCTCCAATGTTCATTATTAATCTTGTAGATTTATTACCATTATAAATTTGTCATTAATTGCTTGTTAAGTCTCTGTTATTGATAATTTCTAGTTTGTTTTCTGAATTGGTAATTATTGAGTTCCTTGGTTGTACTTTTTGGATTTAAGGGTACTAATAACCAAGGGAAGAGAGTTGGGATATTATGGTTCTTTTGGCATACCATTGCTTATTTAGCATTGAGATAATTAATTGTGGTTTGATTATAGCTTTGTTTGCATCAGAGAATGATATTTTCATGAGAGAATGGTTTCATTATGATCTATGTACCTTCTAGTGCTTCATATTTACATTTATATTGCTTTGAAAAACTATAAGATCTATGTTGATCTTGCATTGAAGATTAGATAAATTTGCACCAAATATTATTTGTGTTTGTAGAATTCACTCTCAAACAAAAATCCTTGATCTCCTTACCATATGGAATAGGTATAGGTTTAAGCTTTGGATCCATACATATGGCTAGATTTATATTGAAGCACTAGAACATTTGTTGGCCTTGTTCTTTGCCCTCTCACAATCACCATGGTTAAAAAATCCCACAATAGCTTTTTCATCCAATAGCATTAATGTTGACACCATGCCAAGTTTTGTTCTTTTTTTTTCTTAAACTCAGCCCAAGAGCAATGCCACCATGCCTAGCTATTTTAACTCAAGAAAACCAACAATCCATTTTTGTCAAGGCTTTCAATAGACTACAAATATGTGCTTATCTACATGTCTAAACATATAAAAAAAGTTGTGTTTATTTCTAGTAGAGCAAATTGATTCACGGTTGCTCCCTATGTTTAGCAATTATAACATGTATTTTGGATTTTTTCTAATCCTTCCTAAAGTTATTCTTCAGATCTATTGAATTTAGACCAAGAAATTACTTGATTTAGTGTTTAAATCTATGTTCGGAATTTTTTTCTCATTTCTTTCTAATGTATGGAATTTTCTTTCTAAATGGAATGTTTGGATCTACTGATGGAATATCTTCTGACATAACCAGTAGCTTGGCATTTTTAAGATTACCATTTTGCATCATCAACATTAAATTGACCTTAGTGATACACTATTGAGATTAATGTATTGTAGATTTACTGCTAAGAGACCTACATTCCATTTCTAGAGGAAACTTGCCTACTTGAATAAAAGTGCTAAGGCATTGAGAACATAAGAGATCATTATTTTCTATTTTGGCATTGCAATCTAAATCTTATCTAGCATCAGATCTACTATTGCATCCTTTTTTTAATCTAATCTTACTTTAGAAGATAATAAGTGAAAGATTTACCTTGGATCCTTTGGAAGGTATCCGATATCATTATTTTAACCTTAGAGTCTTTCTTTTCTATCAAGCTTTAACTTGGATCTTCTTGTGGAGGATTAGACCTGAATTTCCCTCTTTGCATTGGAAATTCAATTTTTTTAAGGTGGATCTTGGTGAATGTTGACTACGAGAGATTGTGTTGTTTGGTGGGAGACAAAATATATTTGGTGGTGATCTTGTTAATTTTTGGCATTATTTTTTTGCTAGACAATTGTAATCCACCTCCTTTATCCTCTTAAGATAGTTGGAAATTCTTTTTTCCCTTAATGGCCATAATTTTTACTTAAAGAGGATGTAAAATGTACTTGCATGCATACTGAGGCAACTGGGTTGACTATTTTTCACTTCTCTTGGCCTAGAGATATTTTTGGTTTCATGTTGATTCCAAAAAGTGGTTAGAAGGCTAGGTTCACTTACCCATTGTGTATTTTCTAACCTTTAGTGTATTTTTTAATTAAATAGGCTTATTTTATAGGGACTTGTTTATTTAATAACTTTTGATCAGTTGCTCAAAATTGATCACCATCTTTATCAAAAGTTCATGTTTTTCAATTTCCCATGCATTTATCCTATTTAAATTGTAAAAAACAATAAAATATAAAGCCATATTTTTTTTTGGGGGGGGGTGTGGTCTCTTCACATTGGTTATACTACCTATGCTATGGTTTGCGATGACATCTTCATGATGATTCATTTGATATCTTTTGAGCATTTTTAGAGGGATTATTTTTTGTTTTGCAAGTACCTTATCTCTTTAATTTATTAGAGATTGGAGGGTGTGGTCCAGCTTGATAAGAAGGTCAAACCCCCTCATAGGCAACACATACTTCCTTCTTGATCATTTGCATTTTCATCATTTGTTACACTCATGGATGCATTTTTATTTGAGACTAATATCCTATTCTTGAGTGTACATAGTCACTACTATGGGTTTTTTCTATGGGCCCTAAATTGTATTTCACACATGCATCTCGAATGCATTTGTGGATGAGCCTAACTTCTTTTTACATGTGCTTTGCAAGTTATTGTTTTCTAGATGTTAATTCTCTTCTATTTGTTTGTATATATTATGGATTTTTTTACCATTTACCACATTCTTCTATCAACCCATGACATGCATTATTACATTGTGTGATCTAGGAATTTGACTCAAGAGAGGATGGTTAGTATGGTGTTAGTTTCAAAATGAAAACAAAATGAAAGAAACACACTAATAGCATAACATCTCTAGGCCTAGACATAGGGAGAGCTTAGTTAACATAAATAAATGACAAACATAATTAAAAAGTAAGGAATAAAATACAATAATTCCTTCACCTTCTTTGGATGCTCCAAATGCCTTTGTAGTAGTGACTTTCTTAGTTTTGTGCTCATGAAGTCCTTAACAATGGAAGCTTGGCTACCTCCATCTCTCCTTGGCACCTTTGGCTTGTGGCTTGGCTTAGATTGGAATCAATTTGGCATGGTAACACTAATTAATTGGAGATTTGTAATCAATTATATATTATAACTTTGTGTAATCATGTGTTAGAAATGATGTGGTAAGGCATCCTATGTATGGATTTTTGCAAATGTCTAAAATCAACCTGAACCATCCATCTTGAGATTGAGATGTGTGGTTAAGGATTAATTAAATTTTTGGAAATAAGTATATAATTATCCTCATCATGAAATTTGAAGAAGGTTATATTAAGAGGTATAATGGGCATCATGCAAGGCATTGATGAGCCATGAAGGGCATGAATCATGATATTTGTGGCATTTATGGCCTAGGGATGTCTTTTCAAGAAATAAGGTCACCTGATGATGCAGATATTAAATATTCATTTCCAAAAAAAATTATTCAAAAAATTTCCATGGAATTCTTTATTAGGATGTAATTTGGATTAATTATCTCTTAAGCATGTTTAAGCACTTTGTACACAAATTACTCAAATTGATCAGAATGCCTTGTTACTGGTCCAAAATTTGATTGGATTGGAATTGGAAGGCAATGTCAGATGTGTTGGATCTATATTCCCATTTAGGATGTTACTAACAATAAAAAAAAGGTATGTGTCTTGTGTAAGAGATTTGATAGGAAATACCAATCTAGAGCACCTAGGTATAAAATTGGCATTTTGACTCAAAATGATCTGATCAAAGTTAGCTTTCCCATAAATTGCATTGCCTCATTTAGGAATACCCTAGCCAAAATTGGCACTTGAATATGTTAGTTTCATATCATTTAGTATGTTTTAGTGTTTTTATGCCAAATTATGCATTTTGGGTAGAAATTGGTCAAAAGCATGGTTTGAGGTTATCAGTGGCTAGTTTTAGGTGTCTATAATTTGTTCCTATTTGGGAAGGCATTAAAATATATAAGAATAGTAATATCTTCTCAAATAATGAAAAGGTCATGTATGCCTACAACTATAATGATGATAAACTAACATTATGATGCCCTCTCAAGGGAATGGTTGGCACAAATAGGTTGGCAAAGGGTCCCTTAAAAAGAAAGAAGCAAAGTGAGGGGACAAAAGAAAGGAAAGATGATGGGTTGAAAACATAATGATACTAAAAAATTAGTCAAAATCATTGATAATTCAAGTGGGATGGTGCACAATTTTTTGCCCAAAGGTGGTTATAAACATTGTACCTTGATAGTGGTAATGTGGTATGATAACACAATGATTTGCCCAAAGGTGGTTATAATCATTAAGAAGATGGAGCTGCACTAGTTAGGATAGAAAAATAGGATAAAAACATGCCCCTATATAGGAAAAAAAATACGTGACAACATAATGATTTTCCTAAAGGTAGTTATAGTCATTGAGAAATATAGGTAGGACAGTGTGTAATGATTTGCCCATAGGCAGTTATAATCATTGGACCTCAATTATGGTAGACATGCTAAACCTAGCTGAGGATGATGATAACTTAACACAAAGGGTAATGATGAATTACAATAACCTACTAGTAAGGAGTGCTCTTCCAAAATAATAAAGGTTGAAATTCTTTCATGGTTAATTACTCTGTTTGGGATATGATTGAGAGTGAATCAAGATGTCAGTGTCAAAGAGATGCCACCATTACTAAATATAATTCTTGAATCTTAGGTTTGTTATATCATGTGTTTGTAGACATCATGGTATAACATCATGAGGACTTGGCCAAAATATGCATGAGGATGGACTCTTGAAATCCAATACTTAGTAGAATACAATGCACTAATGATAGAAACCATGATGATAATGTAAACATATGAATATGGATGAATTCAAGTGTAATTGTGGACAAGGAATCACCCAATGAACACACATAAATTGAATGAAGGAAATAGTGTTGAAATAAAATAAACAAGTAGACAAACAAACAACCAGTTCAATAGAAACCATATGAACATTGCCCCTAAAAAATAGTTGACAACTTAGAAAATGAACAAAATGGGGGAATAAAAGAAAAGGAAGGGGGTGTTCAAGCTATCTCTATATGCACTAGGCAAGTGGATACTGCCTACATAGTTCCATGGATGTAATATCTAATAAAAAACTTTAAGCCAAATGTAATTCTCTGAGGGAATGGGAAGAATGTGATAAGTAAGGGAAAAAAATAGAATGGATGTGATAGAAGAAGAGGAATAGTCTTGTAAAATGGCAAGTGCATGAGTATAAAAAGGCCAAAATGAATGGGGAAACTAAGTGACAAGTGATTTTCTTATTACTTAGTAAGGTTTCCTAGAATCCTTAAGGCAAAGAAGTGGTTAATATTTCTATTTTTTTTCTAAAAAATTTTCAAATGTTTTTGGAATTGTTTTGGAGTATCTCAACTCAATCAAGAATGATGAGACACTAAATGATTCAAACTCACAAAACAATGAGAGCATAGCTTAGGTTTCTCGATGAGAGTGTGGCTTAGGGTGACTGAGCTGACCTCAACAAGTATCAAACACTACCTACATAGTCCTAG
The DNA here is from genome assembly GCA_037957365.1 of Torreya grandis. Classification (NCBI taxonomy): domain Eukaryota; kingdom Viridiplantae; phylum Streptophyta; class Pinopsida; order Cupressales; family Taxaceae; genus Torreya; species Torreya grandis. Next base: position 309,107 of record JARHVA010003094.1, read on the forward strand.
ATTAAGACCTCAAGTCATTATAGTTTTGAACTTACAATAGAGGAATTTGACTAATGTAGCAATCAATTCAAAAAAAATAGGCACAATTGGTAAAAATTCATAATATGACATAAGAAAGGGCAAGTTGATTACATCAAGGTTTAATGTGGCCCCTAATTTTCCCATACATAGTTATAACCAAGACACAATGGCATAGATCAATAGTATTAATTTTCCCAAATGTGGTTATAATTAGTAGCAAGACCGGTGGTAATAAAGTCATAAAAAATGAAGGATGAAACTACCAAAACTTCTATCACGCTATCCAAAAATATGATCTCTATCTAAATTACTTGAACCAATTAATGAAACTGATCAATTACCTTGATGCTAAAAAATGCATAATGAATGGTAAAAACCAAGGTCAAATAGGCTAGGCTTTAGAACACACTGGTTCGATAGGTTAGAAGTAAAAAGTGGATACAATGAAGAGGATGGATAAGGATGGTATTTATACAAAGAAGAATAGTGATAAAATGGCATAACTAAAATAGTCCTTACAGATAATACACCTTAGCACTCAAGAATAGTACTACTTGAGATGAATAATATTCATCAGCTCAGGGAGCTCATCTCTATCTAGTGTGGCAATCTTTTATGCTCCTAATCCATAATCTATAGTAGTTATGAAAGGCCCTATCTAGTTTGGTTTGAATTTCCCTTTATGCTTCTTCTTAGCCATGGTATTCTTTAAGAACAAGATCACCAAGTTCAAATGTTCTATACTTAACACATTGATTATAATGGCCTTTGAGTCAATTATAATATGCTTGAAGACTGTTGAGTGTGGTTGTGCATTTCTCATCAAGTAGGTCTAGATCTTGCATGTGAGCTAATCGATAGTCATGATCATCCAAGACATTCTTGAAATATATGTGTAGTGAAGGAAATTCAACCTCAATGGGAAGGATGGATTTAGTACCATAAATAAGTGAGTATTTAGTGGCTCTTGTGGGAGTATGATGATTGATACAATATGCCCAAAGGAAAAGGAATATCTGCAAGTGATAATCATGACTAGCATCATTAACAATCTTTTTGAGAATATTGATAATAGTTTTGTTGGATGCCTCAGTGTGGCTACTACCTTGAGGGTAATCTATTGTATAAAAATGTTATGTGATGTTATATTTAATACATAGCTAGTCTACATACTTATTCTTGAATGATCCTCCATTATCAGATATAATATCAGAGGGGATACCATAGTGGAAAATGAGATGGTTGAAAATGAATTTGGAAATTTTCTTTCCAATCATGTGAGAGGTATAGATTCAACCCACTTAGTGAAATATTCAGTGGTAGTAAGGATATGTTTGTGGCCATCAAATCAAGTGGGGTTGATCTTTCCAGTGAGGTCAAGTCCCCAAGTAGAAAATGGCCATGGTGTCAACATTGGTTTCAAAGTTTTTACTGGAGCATGAATTAGATTAGCATGTTGTTGACATTTATCACACTTTTTTATATATACAGTAGCATTTCTATCCATTATGGGCAAATAATAACCAATATGCAAGATATTTTTAGATAAGACTACCCTACTAGAATGAGCACCACATACTCCTTCATGAACTTCTCTTAACACTAGCATAGACTCTATCAAAGTTAAGTAACGAAGTAGAGTTACATCAAAAATATAATGGTAAAGGGTGGATCCAAGTAGAGTATAATGAGTTAAATAATGAATGAAGGCTTTGGTTTGTTTTTGAGATAGGTTAGGTGGTAGAACTTTGTCATGAAGGTAGTTGTAAATTTTTGAGTACTAAATAGAATTAGGACCAAAAATATCACAAATAATTACAACATTTAAAGGTTCATGAGCTAGTACTGACAAATTCTCGATGAGGAATTGATACTCTCTAGATTTATCTATTTACCGAATAAGAGAGCCAATAGTAGCCATGGCATCTAAAATTTTGTTACTAGCCCTTAGTATGTGCTCAAACTAAATATTGGTAATTTGTTTCTTAAGAATGTTGACCATGGCTTTATATGGGACTAACTTGTCATCTTTGGTCTAAAAATGATCTGTGACCTGATTGATGATTAAATAAGAATCACCATAAACTTGGAGATGAGATATATTCCAATGTACTACTTGTCAAAGTCTTGAAACAAGTGCTTCATACTTGACCATGTTGTTTGTATAAGGAAAGTTGATTCTAAATTATTTAGGGATTAGATCCCCTTATGGTGTAATAAACAATAGGCCTACCCTTGATCTATGTGTAGTAAATGAACCATCAAAATATAGTTTTCAAGGATGATCCTCAATGGGCGTGTCAATGATGTTCATTATAGATTCATCAAGAAATGGAAATGTGAGTGGTTGTGTGTCTATGAGAGGTACTTCAACAAGTTAATCCATAAGAAATTATCCATTTATTTCCTTATAATTGACATACTCTATGTCAAACTCACTAAGAATAATGATCCATTTAGCCATTCTACCTTCAAAATCTATTTTAGATAGTAGATACTTGAGCGAATCTACTTTTGAAATGACCATAGTCTTATTATTCAACATGTAATGACACAATTTTTGAGCTACAAAGACCATGGCTAGACAAGATTTTTCAATAGGTGCATAGTTATGTTCATATGTAACCAAGGTATTGCTTAGGTAGTACACAACATGATCTTTTCCATTGTCATCATGTTGAGCCAAGAGTGCCCCCAGAGCATGGTCGATAGTTGATAGGTATAACAAGAATGGCTTTCCTAGCATATGAGGTAATAGAATAAGTTGATTGAAAATATAGTCTTTGAGTTGTTGAAAAGCTATTTGGTAGTGATCATCTCAGTGAAATATAACTCCATTCTTTAAATGGTGTGTAAATGGATGGTACTTGTCTGCTAATTGAGAGATGAAGCATCAGATTGACTAGATATTACCCTGTAAACTATGGAGTTGTTTTAAATTTGTTAGTGGTAGTATCTTGATTATAGCATGTAATTTAGTCAAATTGACTTTAATACCTCTATGATACATAATGAATCCAAGTAGTTTTCCTGAAGTTACACTAAACATACAATTCTTTGGATTGAGTCTAATTTTATACTCCCATAATCTTTCAAATATCTTATGTAGCACTACTAGATGGTTGGCTCTGGTTTTGGATTTTCCTAATATGTCATCAACATAGTCTTCAAAAATATCATGCATCATATCATGGAATATGATAGTCAGGGCCCTTTGATACGTAGCTCTATCATTATTAAGGCCAAATGGCATTACTTGATAATAAAATGTTCCCCACGGAGTGGTAAACATTATTTTATGGTGCTATTATGATCTAGTTGTATCCTAAAATCCATCCATGAGTGAAATAATTTCATAACCTACCATGGATTCAAATATCATGCTGATATTAGGTAAGGGAAAATCATCTTTAAGATAGGATTTGTTGATGTCTCAAAACTCAGTACAAATTCTGATCCCTTTAGGATTTTTACTAACATGTACCACATTAGAGATTTATTCTGAGTAGTCAATGGATCAAATACATCCTACTTCTAAGAATATTCCAACTCTTTCTTTACCAATATATAAATACAAGGATGCATCTTACGTAACTTTTGTTTTACTAGTTTGGCATTAGGATTAACCATAAGGTGGTGCAAAACCAAGCTGGGATCTAAAGTTGGCATGTTACAATAGGCCCATGTAGAGATATCTACAAATTCTCTCAATAGAGATATAAAGACGTCATGTTACTTCTTAGTGAGGTATGCTCCTAATTTTATCCATTTTAGGTTTTATGGAGTCTTGATATTTACCTCTATTGTATCTTCAACTAGAAGGGTCAAACCATCTTCTAAGATAGTAGGCAATGAACTGAACTATTGGATTATGTCAAGGTCCTCTGTTAGGACTTGCTCTTTAACTTCTCCTAAACATGATGAATCTGAGTCCCCTAATGGAAGATCTATCCATGTGACAAAAATAGTTAGAAATTCTTAAAGAATTTGATCAAATACTTATTATTTCTCAAAGTTGAACTCAGATCCATAGGGAAGTTCATCATTGGTGTTCTCGTGGTCTAAATTCAAAGAAGAAAGAACACCCACATCTAATGGTGCCTAAAATAGGTTTTCACCATTAGACTGGCCTTTACCTTTACTTTTCCCTTGGTTAAAAAGCACCTCAAAGATGTTTTCACTTTGGGACCTCAATGTTTTACTTATTTATTTTTGGCTAAGGGTGTTCACTCGCTCTCTAAAATAGGCTACAAGATCCAATGTGATTGAGAATCTTGATTTGTGATCTCCCAATGAAATGTTGTCTCTAAGGCCTAAAAAGTTATAAAATACCTCATCATGCTAGAACTCATTAATTGATATACTAGATTCTTGTTGGTCCTAATCTATTAGTTAGGGATAATATAATGGCAAAGGGTTGTGATGAAGGGATAGGGTAAGGGTAAAAATGGCATTATTATAAAAAATGTTGGTTTTGGCTAGGTCATCAAAGGTGGGGTTATGATCAGACTTTTTTTCATTATCAGCATCATCCTCACTAGTCATTGGTGATGGAGTTTGAATAAAATATTTGGGGTCACCCTCATGTAGTTTAAATCCAAGTCTATAAGGTCTTTCATACCTAGTCATGGAAATTAGCTCAATGGTTCCTTGTTGATTCAGTTCGAGGCCTATTCCTTCATAATTGTGATGCTCCATGATCCTATTGGGAATATGATAGTTTGAATTTTTATAACAATCAACTTGGTTTTCATTGTATAACCATGATTCATCCCCTTTAAGAGGGTTAGGTTCTAGGCTAAATGTTGGTACAAATGTAATAGGTCCCTTATCTTTGTTCTTTCATTACCAATGCATGTGGGGTGACTTTAGGTCACCCAAAGGTTTTTAGATTCTGATGAAGATTGGCAATATGAAATGTATCATGGGTCACATACTCTCCCAATCCATTATCTAAAATGGTGAAATGATTAGAAGCTTCAGGAGGTGGCATGTGGGCAAGGGAATCCAAGGTATTAGGATCTATGTAATTATTTTGTGAAGGATCAATAAGTATAGCCTTTCCTTTATCCTTCTTGGAACTTGGATTCATGATGTACTAATAATTATATATTTAAAATTCAGCCTCAAGATGCTTATAGTATTCATATGGGTGTAAATCTCTTAGAATATTCACTTCCATCCTTGAGTGGGAAAACATGATACATTGGTGCAACATTGACATGGCTACATGAATCTCATGTAACCAAGGCCTGCCTAGAAGCATATTGTATGATAACTCAATATGAAGCACATGATAAAGTGTATCATAGGTCAAAGGCCCAATGATAACTGGAAAACTAATGGTGCCTTGTGATTCTCTTTCTTGATTATCATAGGCTTTGATGGTTATTGTTTCTGGCTGGAGATCTACAATTATGAACCCAAGAAGCTTGATGAGCTTTATAGACACTATGTTGAGGTTGGATCCATTGTCTATAAGGACACATTTCACTTTATGTCCTCTTATCTAAAATTATATGTATAATGGATTATTATGGAGTGGGCTAAGGGAAGACATATCACTTAGGTTGAATGTGACTTCTTGGGCTGGAGCTAGGTGTCCAACCAAATCCTAAAATTTATCAGGGGATATGTCAATAAAAATAGTGAATTAGGTCAAAAACTCATTAAAGATGTTCTTTTGGATTATTGATGTTTGTAACAAGTCTAAAATAGAAATTTATGCTGGTGTCTTCTATAATTATTCCATAATATCAAATTTCTTATCTTGGTCAGTAGTGAATGGTTTATTATAAGGTTAAATAGTTGGTTGAATGACAATCAAAATGGTAGATGGTTATGGGCCTAGGATAGTAATCTTTGACCTCTGAGTTGTGATTACACAATCAAGATTAAATATTGGACCATTATTGGTAACTAATGTTGAGAATGGTGTGGGACAAGACAAGTCTCAGTTACCAATGTACTCACATGTGGTAATGTGGCAAGGATGAGTTGTTGATATAAGGTCCAAAAGGGGAAGTCCTAGTTTTTTAGTTTGCATGTATGCATTCCTAGGTCAAAGAAGGGTTATCAATGTAATTTGGCTGAATGTTATTATTTAACAATGAACTAGGCTAATTAGTGCTTGGTCTAGGATTAATGGAGATGGTATTAATGCTACCCTCTATAATATGAACTATAACCCTTTTGTAGTCATGTGCAACTACATGGTAGGTTTGTTGGTTGTTACCATTATGACCATGGTTTGTACATTGTTCTATCATTATGGGTTTTGCTACTAATTTTATTGATTCTACTAGTTTGGCCTTTGATTTTGATACTATTGATTTTGCTACTACACTAGTTATTGTTGTTGTTACTTATTATTTTTCTACTGCTGGTTATTATGTAAGTGGAAGGGGTTTTGATAAATCCCAAGAGTTTGATTGGAAGTAGAATCACCATTATCTAATGGTATCTCCCCATTCTCTAACATATTCTCAATTAAATGCTTGATTTGGATATATCTTCATAGATTATGCCTGTTAACCTAATGATAGTCACAATTTTTTTTTCATGATACCAATCAGGATAAGGAATGCATTGTAGATAGTGCTTTGGTACATGATAACTAATCAAATTAGTGGTAGTAAGATTTTGAAATATAGACTCAGTAGGTTCCCCTAGGTCACTAAAGACATGATGTGTAGGCACAATTTTCTTAAGAGGACAGGTTTACAATGGTAAAGGCTACTATATTTGTTGTGTAGGTCTTGGTCATTATGCTTGCGACATTAGTTGCAGAGGTTTCTAGGTAGAAGTAAGCTAAAAAGGTGGTACAGATGATGTTTTCACTATTTGGACATGATGGGATTTAGTTACTCCATTTCCCATAACATTCTTATTGTGGTTGAATTGCTTTGGTCTTTCTTGATTATTAGCCTATGCCGATTGTGATGCTAGTGATTGAATGAGATGTTGGTCACTTACCTAATTAGTACCTTGATTTTGATTAGTTAAATTAAGCTTGATAAATCCTTTATTTATGAGTACTCATTCAATCAACAAGCCTTTGTCGATGATTTCCTTGAAAGTATTTGCACATTGTAGTTCCAAATGATAAGCTATCTCACTGTACAAATTTTTGGAAAACACGGTGGCTAATTTTTTATCTAGTAAACTATGGGTGAAACAACTTGTAAGGGATCTCCATCACTATAAATAACTTTCAAAACTCTCACTAGCTTTTTACTTTACTTGTGTTAAGTCCACTAATGAAATCTCATGCTCGAGATTATAAGAAAAGTGATACACAAACTTATCAAAAAGATCATCAAAATCTGTTACTAAATTTTTAGGAAACTTTAAAAACCACTCCAAGGTTTATCCAACCAAGCTCCTTGAAAACAATAGCAAAAGGTAAATGTCACTATATACTACTAGTTGACATGTGACAAAGAATTTAGTCAAATGAGCCTTAGGGTCACCTTTCCCTTTGTAGTTATCAAATTTTAGTGGTTTGTATCCTAGAGGAAATGGTATCTACAAATATTCCATGTTGAATGGGTAGGAACACACATCATCCAATTTGAACTTTTTAATCTACTTACCAGCTTGAATGGCAATAATTGCATCCTTCATCTATATCAATTCTTAGGATAAGAAATTGGAAGGAACATTAGTTTAAGGGAGAATATTGGTTTGGGTAGGTGGTTAGGAGGTCACAAGTGAGACACTTTGAATAGAGTATGATGGAGATACCTATTGGGGTATATTGCTTTGGTTGGGGAATGGACCAAGAATATGGATACATGGATTAGGATGTACTTGAAACTGCACGCTTGGTTGTGTGATATTCTATTTTGGGTTGGTGATAAAGATTTAAGTTGGAGGATTTTTTGGTTGGGATGGAGGTATATGACTATATTGTGCTTGTTGTGGTTGAAAAGGGACATGATGCCAACTAATCAAACCTTGTTGTTGAGTGGGAACTTGTGTTCCAAGACCCTGTCTTTAAATTTATGGCACATTTTAAACCAATAGTTATCTAATAGGTGTTTGAAAAACATGGGAACTTCCTTATTGCATTAATCCCTATAGATAATTTAAAATAGGTTGCAGATTTGGCATCTGTCACTGACCAATATTTTCACATTGTTTACTAGTCATTGCTTGGTTTTGAATTGGCATATTAGTCTATGACTGAAGAGATATGTTTGTCATTACCTAGGGAGATGGAACATTTATTTCCCTTGATTAAGATGGTAATGTATTTGTCCTCTATTGCATTGATACACTAGATTATGTCTATTGTTGTGGAATTCTACTCGTTACTTATTGAGGAGGAGTAGGATTCATCACATTATATCATTGAGACGTGATATTGGTAGTTGTTTGATTACCTAATCGTGTAGGTTTTAAACTTGAGGAAGCATCTGGTTGAGGTTGGGGTGTAAAAACTCCCATTCTATGGTATGATGATCTACCAATGGGATGAACTACATGCACATGTTGTCAGTTAGTTTTTTTTTATTAGTACCACTTTGATCAAGATTGGATGTTGTTTACACATTATCCACTATGTTTGGCTCACTATTATATGTAGAGGCCAAAGGCACTTCTTCAATAATGGGTATATGCATCAAGTTATATATCGAAATGGTTTGAATGAATGGATCAGAACTCAAATTCTCTTGTCCAGTTAACTCTATCAACACTCCTATTGAAGGAACTAGGTCAATGAGAGGCTTACTCACCATGTTCATCTAATTAAAATCATGTGCTAGATTTAGGTATGTTTGATATACTATCTACATTTTGTTAAAGTGATATTCCGTGATATTTTTACCTTGATTAGATATATTAGGATCTTGATATGTTGATTCAACTAAAGCCATAAGATTTCTAGAAGAAGCCTATTGATCGTAAATGATATTATGGGGCACTCTTACTACACATGGAAAATTTTCATGGGGAAATTTTTCTAGAAACTTAGCCCCTACCTTTATGGCTCTAACCAAAATCTCATCTTTGTTCTCTAACAAATGTCACTCAAAAAAAAATGGATCACATGTGGAAGCCATATTAGTATAATATGATTGTTGAATAATTGGCTAATCCAATGTGGTTATTGTAGCTAGGTATTATGTAGTCTATTCTTGGTCTTGCTTTGAATAAGGTGGTGTATTAACCAGATAGTTAGCCAATGGATCTTGGCTTTATGCCCCTGATTAAGAATTATAGAGAGATAAGAATCCATCGCATAAACAATATTATCCACATAGGGGTCTTGCACCATTTATTCTTGCATAACTACATTATTAATCCCTGGATTGTACATGAGTCCACTACGAGTGTAAGAATACATGTTGGGATCCAAAGTCAATATTTGTGATAAAATTTCAAAGAGTTCTATAAAATTTAAAAAGGACAATATCTAAAATAGATGATGTTCCAACTTGGTCTAGATTTATCAAAAGGATCAAAAGGTTTATACAAAGATTTCTAATGAAATAAACTAGTGTGAAGTACCTAACATTTCACTGTTCACATAAACATAAGAAAGTAAATGGGAAAAAAATCAAAATGCCAAACTCTAAGGTTGAAGTGTTTCAAATCAGTCTAATCTAGAAATTTAAAAGTTTTTAGGTCTTTTGGCAAATCTAGGCTCAAACAAGGCATGTTTTAGGACTCTTGGCCAAATGGCATCAAAAGTTAGACTTTGAAACAGATGAATTTTTTTAATCTAATGGATTTGAAACACTTATAACAAACACTAGGCATTATATTCTTATACATGAACTTTATTAACTAGGTATAAGGTATGAAACAAAAGGCATTTTATAAATAGTTTATTTTTTCATAAAAAATGGTATAAATCTTGGTTATTTTGATAAACAAGATAGACAAAAGTGAATAGTATAACTATTTTAGAAAAAATATCACACAAGTACACTTGAATTGGTCTAAAAATGTAGGAACAAATTTTAACTCTATGCAAGATGGTATATGAAACAATATTTGAAATATATTGGGTAGCCTAATGATGCTAAACTACAAAAAGGGTGTGACAAAAAGGTTTGTTTCAAAAAATCTTTAAGGCAAAGACATTTTCTGATAATTTTGACAGGATAACACTACTTTTCTTAACTTAAAATGTTGTGGTACATAGACTCAAGTGCAATTATTTAGCATAAAATGGCTTAAGTCTATCAAGTGATGACAATGATTATGATTCTTGAATGGCCTTCAATCCAAATTGAAAATTAAACCTAAGTTCCTTCAAGTTTAGTGCAAATGGTGAACCCACTTAACACATCAACCCTATGAACTTATAAAGGTACAATTATGAATTTAGATTATAAGTGAAGGACTTAAAACAACTTTGGTAAAGGTCCAGACTCAATTAGGTAGCATAATTATGCCAAAGTGGATGATATGACTCTCAATCTTTTGATGAACTTTGAATAAGGCAAATTGATGATCTCATGCAGGAAGCATAATGTCTCTTGGTTCAAAGAAAAATTTGGACTATGTGTTTGGTTTTGAATTATTTGTTTGCACCAAGTTTTGACTTCAAACCAAACTCTAATATAGGACAAGACCAACTAATTAATCACTCTTAGATCCTAAACTAAAAATTTTACTTGGTATTGTTGGAATCCATCAATATACATCATTTGAGAAGATTTTAAGTGTTCATCTAAAAATAAATGCACATTATATAGAAGGTTTTTTACACCCCCTTCTCTCAAATGATAGTACTATGATATGGACCTTGAGGTGCACCTTGAACCAATAATACTTTCATGGTAAGTGGGGATTTGTCAAAGATCGAACAAGTTTTAAAATGATCTAGGGGAATCAATTGCATAATAAATTTAATGCCAAACAATGCAAAATAAAAGCACATATTTTGGGTCTATATCACTTAGCTTGTTGTAAAAAGGTCTAGTCTTTTTTACAACTACTACATCTTATTGTTCACTTAGTGTAGTACGATGTCAAAAGTGCCACTACATCCCATGTGCAACTCTAATTAGGATCCAAATAAAGTAAATGTTGGGAGGTGAAACCCTAGGCCAAAGCTTCCCTAAATAAATTGTGGGAGGTGATGAAGTCCCCCTCTTAAGTCAAGTGTGCATAAAAATAAAGAAAATATGAAAGTAGAAAGACTTTAGGGTCATTTTCAAGGTCACCCAAACTTTGATGAGTTTTTGAGGAGTGATTTAGATGAATTTATTTATAAGCCTTGGATTAGGATACTTATAATAGGAATGGCACTTTTGATTCCAAGAGTTCCCTAAAGGGGAAAAATGGAAGAGCATACATGCACCATTCCTCTTTTTTCCAAACAAAATTTGATTAAATAAATATTGCAAACAAGAATTAATAAGTGTGTTCAATTTTAAGCCCAAATGAAAGATTTGGGGGTGTTCATTTAACCCCTTGGTATTAAGATTGTTAACTTTGAAAACATTCATTTAAGTACCTAATTTTTTTTTATTAAACATCAAAACAAAGTTCCTCATTGATTTTTACACTTGCAAAAAGTGATCTAAACATGTTTTTAGTAAATGTCAAGCTTGGTCCTAAAATAAAATTTTTAGCATGTCCTTTAGCCCTGAATCTCTTTTAGTTTGAAACAATGAACTTTAAGAAAAGAGATCTCAGATCTGTGTTTTGAGAAAAACATAGTGATCGACATCAGTTTAAATAACTGACGACAGTTACATTTTATAACCAATGTTAGTTATCCAACTGGCATTAGTTATACCAATATGACTAATGGTGGGTATATAATTGATGTTGGTTTTGCTAATTGACATCAGTTAAGCTATGCAACTGATGTTGATTTTACTAGCCATCGTTAGTTATTGTGTAAAAACCATGGCAAATAAAAATGGAAAATCAATTTGCAAGAGTTTTAAGGGTCTAAATGAATATTTTAAAGCTATAAAATGATATTATTTATGTGTGGGATGTGCCTGGTCCCACCGGGTGTGCCATATGTGATCTAGTAATTTGACTCAAAAGAGGATGGTTAGTATGGTGTTAGTTCTAAAATGAAAAAAAACACACTAATATCATAACATCTCTAGGCCTAAACACTAGGGAGATCTTAGTTAATAAAAACAAATGACAAACACAACTAAAAATTAAGGAATAAAACAAAATAATTCTTTCACCTTCCTTGGATGCTCCAAATGCCTTTGTAGTAGTTGCTTGTTCAGTTTTGTGCTCATAAAGTCCTTAGCAGTGGAAGCTTGGCTATCTTCATCTCTCTTTGACACCTTTGGCTTATGGCTTGGCTTGGATAAGAATAAATTTTGCATAGTAAAACTATTTTATTAGAGCTTTGTAATCAATTTTACATTATAACTTTTCATAATCATGTGTTAGAAATGATGTGGTAAGGCCTCCTATTTATAGATTTTTGTAAATGTCTAGAATCAACCTAAACCATCCATACTAAGATTGAGATGTGTGGTTGAGGATTAATTTAATTTTTGGAATTAAGTTTATAATTATCCTCATCATGAAATTGGAAGAAGGGGAAATTCAGAGGCATGGAGGGCATCATGGAAGGCATTGATGAGGCATGGAGGGCATAAATCCTAATATTTATGGCATTTATGGCCTAAAGATGTTTTCCCAAGAAATGAGGTCACCTGATGATGTAGATATTCAATATTCATTTCCAAAACAAATTATTCAACAAGTTTCCATGGAATTATTGATTAGGCTCTAATTTGGAATAATTAGATCTTAAGCATGTTTAAGCACTTTGTGTACAAATTACTCAAATTGATCAGAATGCCTTGTTACTGGTCCAAAATTTGACTAGATTGGAATTGGAAGGCAATGTTAGATGCATTGGATACATATTCCCATTTAGGATGTTATTGATAACAAAACAAAAAGGCATGTGTCTTGTGTAAGATATTTGATAGGAAATAACAATCCAGAGCACCTAGGTGCACAATTGGCATTTTTACTCAAAATGATCTGATCAAAGTTAGCTAGCCCATAAATTGAATTGCCCCATTTAGGGATAACCTAGCCAAAATTGGCACTTGAATATGTTAGTTTCATATCATTTAGCATGTTTTAGTGTTTTTAGGCCAAATTGTGTATATTGGGTAAAAATTGGTCAAAACCCTGGTTGGAAGTTATCGGTGGCTACTTTTAGGTGTCTACACATTGATACACTAGTAGTTATGTCTTGTCTCCTCAAGGCCCCTTTCTTAATTCCTCACCTTATTCTATGGAGACACATTTTCACTCCCTTTTTTTTGGAGAACATCTCTCTTGATGGCATATTTGACAAGGTGACAGTCTCCTCATTTGGAGCTATTATGGTGAATTACAATGTCTTCCTTGTCTCCATTTAGTGTTTTTTGTGTATGGGTTATATTGTACTCACATTGAATTATAAATTACCATGGCGGGGGTTTGATCATTCAACCTTGTACACCTACATGATTTGTGTGCTCTATTCTAGGCACCTTTTCACTTTATTAGTTGCTTGTCTTTTCCATCACTGCCATGAGCCATCATCTTTGAGTATTTTTTTTGCATTTTTGACATCTTTGTTTGATAGTTGAAAATATCCTTCACTTTGATTATATCTATTATAGTGTATCCAAATGTCATCTTGTCTTCTATGATAGTTTTATAGTCTCATTCAGCATGACATGGAGCTATTTTGGTGTATATAGTTTCAACTTGTTTAGTGTTTGAGTAGTGGATTTGGACCACTCGTGTAGACTGAGTTCTTTTGTGAATTGTGAGTACTTGGAAGGCATAATTCTTCAAAATCATCTTTGGAGGGATTTTCTTGCTCTCTATTATTATTTTATCTCTTTTGGGGGAGTTTTTCCTATAGGTTTTATCTCTTTTCTCAACTATTTGAGAGTTATGTTTTTTGTACCTTTTGTGTGCATGTGTACTTTTATGTTTTTTTAGCACAATAATGAGTTTGGATTCCTCCTTTATACATGGGTATCTTATTCAAGAACTTTATTTGTTGGAATACATATGAGGATTGCATAATGTCTCATCATTTGTTGGCCTTCCTTGGTGTACTCTTCTATATTTTGATCACCACTGATAGTCTTTTTGATTAAACCTATTCCGGTGAAGCCTAGTTTTAATTGTTTTTTTATGATCAAGTAGTGGATTTAGACCACTCATGCAGATAATATGAGTATTTTCACCTATTTTTTAGCATTTAGGGGGGATTTTTAGTGATGCTTCTTTAGGTTCATCATTTTACCTAGTACTTTGGAGCATAGTGTTTATATTTAGTGATCCTCGTATTTAGCAGCATTCCTATTTCACTTGGTGGTTACAGTGAATTGACATCCATTAATAGGATAGATTGACATCCATAGGGACACATTAATTCACACTACATCTTCTATTTTTCCCCCCTTTCTTCACTTGAGGGGGGTGTTAGAGTATGCTTTACTCGTGTTTGCTAGGTGCACTATTTAGCACCATTTTTGGTTTAGTACCACATTGGTTCGTTTAGACTTCATGTTGCTTTGTCTTGCTTATATATGTAAGAGATTTGATTTGTAATATTCATGATTTTATGTAAATGCTTTGCATATTTCATTTGTGTTATTAATTGATCTTATGTTTAATTGGTTTCTTCTTATGCAATGCTAAAGCATCAATAGCCGGTGTAATAAGCCATTGGAGAGATCTTGGTTAAGAGTTTTCATAACTCTTTCATGGTATCAGAGCCACCCTCCAATGGTAATTATTTAGATTATAGGTTTATTTCCATTATTAATTTGTCATTAATTTCTTTTTAAGTATCTCTTATTTCCAAATTCTAGTTTGTTTTCTAAATTGGTAATTATTGAGTTCCTTGGTTATACTCTTTAGATCTAAGGGTATTGATAGCCAAGGGAAGAGAGTAGGGATATTATGGTTCCTTTAGTATGCCATTGATTATTTAGCATTAAAATAATCAGTTGTGGTTTGATTTTAGATTTTTTATCAGAGAATGATCTTTGCATGAGATAATGGTTTCATTATGATCTATGTACCTTTTAGTGCTTCATATTTACATTTATATTGCTTTGACAAACTATAAGATCTATGTTGATCTTGCATTGAAGATAAGATATATTTTTGCCAAAGATTATTTGTGTTTCTAGAGTTCACTCTCAAACAAAAATCCTTGATCTCCTTACCACATGGAATCAACAGAAGTTTAAGCTTTGGATCCATACATCTGGCCAAATTTATATTTAAGTGTTAGAACATTTTTAGGCCTTCTTATTTGCCTTCTCACAATCACCATGATTCAAAAATCCCATAGTAGATTTTTCATCTAACAACATTAACATTGATGCCATGCCAAGTTTTATTCTTTTCTTTTTCTTAAACTCAGCCCAAGAGCAATGCCGCCACAACTAGCAATTTCAACTCAAGTAGAACAACACTCCATTTTTGTTAATGATTTCAATAAATTACAAATATGTGTTTATCTCCATGTCTGAACATAAAAAAAGTTATGTTTATTTTTGGTAGAGTAATTCGTTTCACGATTGCTCCCTATGTTTATAAATTATAACATGTATTTGGCTTTTTTCTAATCCTTCCCAGAGTTGTTCTTCAGATCTATTGAATTTAGACCAAGAACTTACTAGATTTCATGTTGAAGTTTATGCTTGGCATTTTTTACTCATTTTTTTCTAATGCGTGGCATTTTATTTCTAAATGGAATGTTTGGATCTACTCATGGAATATCTTATGACATAACTAGTAGCTTGGCATTTTTAAGATCAACATTTTGCATCATCAGCATTAAACTGACCTTGGCACTACACTTTTGAGATTGTTGCATTGCAAATTTACTACTAAGAGGTCTGTGTTCCATTTTTGGAGGAGACCTACTTGCTTGAAGAAAAGTGTTGAGGCACTGAAAAAAGAAGAGATCATTATTTTCTATTTTGGCATTGCAATCTAAATCTTGTCTAGCATCAACTATGTTGTTACATCCTCTTTTTTTTTAATCTAATCTTGCCTTGGAAGATAGCAGGTGAATGATTTACCTTGAATCCTTTGGAAGGTACTAGATATCATTATTTTCACCTTGGAGTCTTTCTTTTCCAGCACGCTTTGATTTGGATCTACTTGTGGAGGATCAGACCTGAATTTCCCTCATTGTGCTAGAAATTCAATTTTTGTATGGCGGATCTTGGTGAATGTTGACTATGGGAATATTGTTTTGTTTGGTGGGAGATAAAATATATTTGGTGGTGATCTTGTTGATTTTTGGCATTATTTTTTTGATAGAAAACTATAATCCACCTCCTTTATCCTCCTAAGACAATTGGGAATTATTTTTTTCCCTTAATGGCTATAATTTTTTCTTAAAGAGGATGTAAAATGCACTTGCATGCATACCGAGGCAATTGGGTTGAGTATTTTTTACTTTTCTTGTCTTAGAGATATTTATGGTTTCATGTTGATTCCAACAAGTGGTTGGAAGGCTAAGTTCCCTTACCCATTATGCATTTATTAAACCTTTAGTGGATTTTTTTATTAAATAGGCATATTTTATGGGAACTTATTTATTTAATAATTTTTGATCAGTTGCTCAAAATTGAGCATCTTCTCTTTCAAAAGTTCATGTTTTTTAATTTCCCATGCATTCAGCCTATTTAAATTATAAAACACACTAAAATATAAAGGGCCATATTTTGGGGGGGGGGGTCTCTTCGCATTAGTTGTAATACTTCTTATTATGGATTATGGTGATATCTTCTTGATGATGAATTTGACATCTTTTAAGCATTTTTAAAGGGATTTTTTTTTGAGAGTACCCTATCTCTTTAATTTTTTAGAGATTGGAGGGTGAGATCTGGTCTGACAAGAAGGCTAGACCCCCTCATAGGTAACACATACTTCCTTCTTGCTCCTTTTCATTATCATCATTTATTACACTCATGGATGCATTTTTAACTAAGACTGTCATCCTATTCTTGAGTGTACATAGTCACTACTATGCATTTTTTTCTATGGGACCTATATTGTACTTAACACATACATCTAGAATGCATTTTTGACTAAGCCTAATGTCTTTTTACATGTGCTTTACACATTGTTATTTTCTGGTTGTTGATTATTTTCTATATGTTTGCATACATTATGGATTTAGTTACCATTTTCCACACTCTTCTATCAACCCATGACATGCATTATTACATTGACATATTGGTATTTGTGTCTTGTCTCCTTGAGGCCACTTTCTTAGTGCCTCACCTTCTTCTATGGAGACACCTTTTTGCTCCCTTATTTTTGGAGTACATCTCTCTTGATGGCATATTCGATAGGGTGATAGTCTCCTCATTTGGAGCTATTCTAGTGAATCTTATTGTCTTCCTTGTCTCTATTTGGTGTTTTTTATGTATGGGTTATATTGTAATTGCACTTATTTATAAAGTGACATGGAGGGGTTTGCTCATTTATCCTTGTCCACCTACATGCATTTGTGTGCTCTATTATGGGCACATTTTCACTTTGTTAGTTGCTTGTCTTTTCCATCACTGCCATGAGCCATATCTTTGAGAAAATTTTCTACATTTTTTACACCTTTTTTGATAGTTGACAATCTCCTTTAGTTTTATTATAGCTATTCTAGTGTATCCCAGTGTCATCTTGTCTTCTATGATAGTTTGACAGTCTCATTCAATGTGACATGGAGCTATTCTGGTGTATATAGTGTCATCTTGTTCGGTGTTCGAGTAGTAGATTTGGACCACTCATGAAAATCAAGTTCTTTTGTGACTCGTGAATAATTAGAGTGTAGACTTCTTAGCATCAAATTTGAAGGGGTTTTCTTGATTTTTATACTTCTTTTCTCTCTTTTTTTAAGGGGGGGAGATTTTCCTATGAGTTTTATCTCTTTTCTCCACTATTTTAGAGTTATGTTTTTTTGCACCTTTTGTGTGCATGTGTGCTTTTATGTTTTTAGCATAATAATGAGTTTGGATTCCTCCTTTGTACATGGTTATCTTATTTAGGCACTTTTTTTACTAAAACCCATATGAGGATTGCATAATGTCTCATCATTTTTTGGCCTTCTTTGGTGTACTCTTCTATATTTTCATCATCACTAATAGTCTTCTTGATTGAAGCTATTCTGGTGAAGCCTAGTGTCAGTTGATTTTTTTGATCGAGTAGTGGATCCAAACCACTCATGTAGATATTATGAGTATTTTCATCTAGTGTTTAGCATTGAGGGGGGATGTTTAGTGATTCATCTCAGGTTCATCATTATACCTAGTACTTTAGAGCATAGTGTCTGTATTCAATGATCCTCGTATTCAACACCATTCCTATTTCACTTGGTGGTTATAGTGACTCAACAACCATATACTCTAGTAGGATGGATTGGCATCTATAGGGACACATGACTTCACACTACATCTTCTATTTTTTTAGCCCTATCTTCATTTTAGAGGGGGTGTTATAGTATGTTTTCTCATGTTTTCTAGGTGCACTATTTAACACTATTCATGGTTTAGTCCCACATTGGCTAGTTTAGCTTTTTTGTTTCTTTGTCTTGCTTATATAAGTAAGAGCTTTACTTTGTAACATTCATGATTTTATGTAAATGCTTTGCATATAACATTTGTGTTAACAATTGATTTTATGTTTAATTGGTTTCTTCTTGTACAATTCTGAAGCAATAATGGTTGGTGTAATGAGCCATTAGAGAGATATTGGCTAAGAGTTTGCATAACTCTTTCATGGTATCAGAGCCACCCTCCAATGGCCATTATTTAGCTTTTAGGTTTATTTCCATTATGAATTTTTCATTAATTTCTTGTTAAGTCTCTCTTATTACCAAATTCTAGTTTATTTTTTGAATTGGTAATTATTGAGTTCCTTGGCTGTGCTCTTTAGATCTAAGGGTGTTGATAGCCAAGGGAAGAGAGTTGGGATATTATGGTTCCTTTGGAATATCATTGCTTATTTATCAATAAGAAAATCAATTATGGTTTGATTGTAGCTTTGTTTGCATCAGATAATGATCTTTTCATGAGAGAATGCATTCATTATGATCTATGTACCTTATAGTGCTTCATATTTACATTTCTATTGCTTTGACAAACTATAAGATCTGTGTTGATCTTACATTGAAGATCATATAGATTTGCACCAAAGATTATTTGTGTTTATAGAGCTCACTCTCAAACAAAAATCCTTGATCTCCTTGCCACATGGAATTGATAGAGGTTTAAGCTTTAGATCCATACATTTGGCTAGATTTATATCGAAGCACTAGAACATTTGTTGGCCTTCTTTACCTTCTCATAATCACCATGGTTTAAAACTCTTTCAATAGATTTTACATCTAGTAACATTAATCTTGATACCATGCCAAGTTCTGTTCTTTTCTTTTTCTTAAACTCAGTGCAAGAGCAATGCCACCATGCCTAGCTATTCCAACTCAAGTGGAACAACACTTCATTTTTGTCAAGGCTTTCAATAGACTACAAATATGTGCTTATCTCCATGTTTGAACATAAAAAAGTTTTGTTTTTTTAGTAAATTGAGTGACTTCATGACTACTCCCTATGTTTATCAATCATAACATGTATTTTGGATTTTTTATGATCCTTCCTAGAGTTGTTCTTTGGATCTATTGAATTTAGACCAAGAACTTACTAGATTTGGTTTTGAAGTCTATGCTTGGCATTTTTTACTCATTTATTTCTAACACATGGCATTTTATTTCCAAATAGAATGTCTTTATTTTCTCATGGAATATCTTCTGACATAAACAGTAGCTTGGAAATTTTTAAGATCAACATTTTACATCATCAACATTGAATTGACCTTGGCACTACACTTCTGAGATTGCTGCATTGCAAATTTACTACTAAGAGACCTATGTTCCATTTCTAAAGGAGACCTGCTCAATTGAAGAAAAATTTTGAGGCATTGAGAAAAGTAGAGATCATTATTTTTTGTTTTGGCATTACAATCTAAATCTTGTCTAGCATTAGATCTGCTATTGCATCCTTTTTTAATCTAATCTTGCCTTGGAAGATAACAGGTGAATGATTTACCTTGGATCCTTTGGAAGGTACCAGATATCATTATTTTCACCTCAGAGTCTTTCTTTTCTAGCAAGATTTGACTTGGATCTGCTTGTTGAGGATTAGAATTGAATTTCCCTCATTATGCTAGAAATTCAATTTTTTAAAGGTGGATCTTGGTGAATGTTGACTATGGGAAAATTGTGTTGTTTTTTGGGAGACAAAATATATTTGGTGATGATCTTATTGATTTTTGAAATTGTTTTTTTTTTTTTTTTTTAATACAAATGTATTTCACCTCCTTTAACCTCTTAATATAGCTAGAAATTCTTTTTTTCCCTTAATGGATGTAATTTTTGCTTAAAGAGGATGTAAAATGCACTTGCATGCATACGGAGGCAACTGGGTTGACTATTTTTTACTTTTCTTGACCTGGAGAGATTTTTGGTTTTGTTTAGACTCCAACAAGTGGTTGGAAGGCTAGGTTCCATTACACATTGTGCATTTTTTAACCTTTTGTATAATTTTTTATTAAATAGGATTATTTTATGAGAACTTGCCTATTTAATAACTTTTGATCGGTTGCTCAAAATTGAGAACCATCTTTTTCAAAAGTTCATATTTTTTAATTTTAAATGCATTCAACCTTTTTAAATTATAAAACACACTAAAATATAAAGTGCCATATTCTTGGGGGGGTCTCTTCACATTGGTTGTACTACCTCTTGCTATGGTTTGTGGTGACATCTTTATGGTGATAAATTTGATATATTTTAAGTATTTGTAGAGGGAATATTTTTTATTTTGTGATTACCTTATCTCTTTCATTTTTTAGAGATTGGAGGGTGAGGTTCGGTCTAACAAGAAGGTTAGACACCCTCATAGGTAACACATACTTCCTTCTTGCTCCTTTGCATTATCATCATTTTTTATACTCATGGATGCATTTTCATCTGAGACTAACATCCTATTCTTGAGTGTACATAGTCACTACTATGGGGTTTTTTCTATGGGTCCTACATTGTAATTCACACATGCATCTCAAATGCATTTTTGATTGATTTTGACATTTTTTTGCATGTGCTTTGCATGTTGTTATTTTTTGCATGTGCTTTGCATGTTGTTATTTTCTGCATGTTTTCATACATTATGGATTTTTTTCCATTTTACACGCTCTTCTATCATCCCACAACATGCATTATTACATTAACACATTGGTAATTGTGTCTTGTCTCCTCAAGGCTCCTTTCTTAGTGCCTTGCCTTCTTCTATGGAGACACCTTTTGCTCCCTTATTTTTGGAGCACATCTCTCTTGATGGCATATTCAAAAAGTTGACAATATTTTCATTTAGAGCTATTATGGTGAATCCCAATGTCTTCCTTATCTCTATTTGGTGTTTTTTATGTATGGGTGATATTATACTCACACTGATTTATAAAGTGCCATGGGGGGTTTGATCATTTAACCTTGTCCATCTACATGTGTTTGTGTGCTCTATTTTGGGCACCATTTCACTTTATCAGTTGCTTGTATTTTTCATCACTACCATGAGCCATCATCTTTGAGAAACTTTTCTACATTTTTGACATCTTCTTTTGATAGTTGATAATTTCCTTTGGTTTGATTATAGCTATTCTGGTGTATCCTGGTGTCATCTTGTCTTCTATGATAGTTTGATAGTCTCATTCAATGTGACATGGAGCTATTTTGGTGTATATAATGTTAGCTTGTTTGGTGTTTAAGTAGTGGATTTGAACCACTCATGAAAACTGAGTTTTTTTGTGACTTGTGAGTACTTGGAGTGCAGACTTCTTTAGCATCATCTTTGGAGGGCTTTTCTTGCTCTCTATTCTTATTTTATCTCTTCGGGGGGGGGGGGGAGAGTTTTTCCTATGGGTTTTATCTCTTTTCTTCACTATTTGAGAGTTATGTTTTTTTGTACCTTTTGTGTGCATGTGTGCTTTTATGTTTTTTAGCACAATAATGAGTTTGGATTCCTCCTTTGTACATGGGTATCTTATGTAGGCACTTTTTTGTTATAACCTATATGAGGATTGCATAATGTCTCATCATTTGTTGGCATTCTTTGGTGTACTCTTTCATCACCACTGATAGTCTTCTTAATTGAATATATTTTGGTGAATCCCATGTCAGTTATTTTTTGTGATTGAGTAGTGGATTTGGACCACTTTTGCAAATATTATGAGTATTTTCACCTAGTGTTCAACATTACGGGGGGATGTTTAGTGATACTTCCTTAGGTTCATCACTCTACCTAGTACTTTGGAGCATAGTATTTATATTTAATGATCCTCATATTCAACACCATTCCTATTTCACTCAGTGGTTACAGTGACTCAACATCCATGTACTTAGGTAGGATGGATTGGCATCTATAGGGACACATGACTTCACACTGAATCTTCTCTTTTTTTACCCCTAGATTCACTTGACGGGGGGTGTTAGATTATGTTGTACTCATGTTTACTAGGTGCACTATTTAGCACTATTTGTGGTTTATTCCCACATTGGCTAGTTTAGCCTTCTTGTTGCTTTGTCTTGCCTATATAAGTAAGAGCTTTTCTCTATAATATTCATGCTTTTATGTAAATGCTTTGCATATATCATTTATGTTAATAATTGATCTTATGTTCAATTGGTTTCTTCTTGTGCAATGCTGAAGCATCAATAGCTGGTGTAATGAGCCATTAGAGAGATCTTAGCTAAGAGTTTTCATAACTCTTTCAGGCACTCTCTTATGCTCCTCACCATTCAATTTTTCTCTATTGTCAGTTGTACATATAAGGAAAAATATCTATTTTGTATAAGATTTGAGTTGAATTAAATGAACAAAAGGGAATAGATAGGTGAAAATCATTATGGAAGGAGTGTATATATGTTTTATATCTCCTTAGATTTCATTATCACCATAGTCATACATGAAAACCCCTATACTAATTTGGATGTTTTAGGCAGCCTTAGATAGAATAATGAAAAGCAAAGTAACTACTTAAATTGTAGATGAGAAGTATGATTTGAAGTTTTCATTAAGGTTTACATGATAAACTAGAGGAAAAATAAGCCTTGATGAGTTTTCTCACATCTCTACAATGAATCTCATTGAGTGTGTGCAAGTCACCTAAGTAACAAGTGTGAGGGGTTAGGCCTAGAGGGATAATGAGTGACTTCAAGAATTGAGTGACAAGTGGTAAAGAGAAAGTCATTAGTTGAGGGGTGTATCATCACTATCAAAATCTTATTTCTACCTTCTTAGGCCAAGGCACATGTGTCAACAACTTCAAAGGTAGTTATAAGAAATCAAGTGGATTCCTCATCAAGAGAGGTAGTTTTAAGAAAGACAATAGAGTGTCCCTTAGAAAACTTCAAGGAGATGACATGTTTGTGATGTAAACTTGTCTAAGAGTATCTCATGAACTATTTTCTAACTTCTCCTCATACATTATAATTTTTCTTCAAGACTTGACACTTGGCATGGTGACCCTTCAAAGTCACCCTTTCTCTTTCATCTCTTATGTATATGTATTAAACCCATTTTGGCATTTTAAACAATCCATAATTCATATGGAAAAGCCCTTCTAGTTTGACATATTGTTTTGCCTTTAAATAAAGTTATGAAGCTTATTTAGTCTTTATAATTTTTGCCTAAATATGTCAAGTAGTCCATTTGGATGACAAGTGATGAATGTTTTCTCCTTGCTTCCTTTCTTCTCTTATATGCATTATGTGAGTAATGCTTCTTCTAATAGGTCTGATGAAGTATATATGTTTTTTGGGTGTATTGTAAAGTGTGAGATAGATTAGTAGTGTCTAAAATTAGATCTCCTAGTTATCCACCTTTGGAATTGCATGTCAATCTACCTCCATGTAAAAATAGTTATGCTAGAGGACCCTTGAGTTGAGATCAGTTTTAGTAGCCTACCTTCTTAGTGAAAATGCAAGTATGTTTATGTAAATTTATCACCTTCATTATTATAGGCTGATTTTATGTTTCCTTCTTACCTTTTCACCCCCAATAATGATTAGTCTAGTGTAGTGTGTGAGACTAAAAGATAGATAAAGGGAGCTAGCCCATAATCTAGAGATCTATCTCTTGTAGCATATTGACTATATGTAGAGATAGTTACATGTTATCCAAAATTTGATAAGGTATAGTTGACTTATCTAAGGTGAAAATTTGGGATATAAAAATTATGTGTAGTGAAAAAGGCAAAAGTTTGTAAATGTATGAAAAATAACCAGCTTTAAATTATCAAATTAATTCTTTATGCATTGGTAATATTGATACCAAAGATGAAATAAGAAAGGGGGATCAATATAAACCTATACCTATTGGATGGATAAATCTCAATTTTTATGGGGCATCCAAACGGAATCAAGGACCCTTAGGAGGAGGAGGGATTTTAAGAGATCATTAAGGGAGGTTTGCCATTACTTATGCTGCTTATATCGGGATTAAAATAAACCATTAGATATAATATCTTGCTACCATTTGGGGGTAAAATTTTGATAAATAATTGGGTGTTCAATGTCTCATCATTGAGGGAGAATCAATGAATATAATGAATTATCTTTTAGATAAAAACATAGTGAGTTAGAATATTAATCATGTGGTGGATGAGTCTATTTCTATTTGATATTCTAAACAATAAGTCATCATTAAACAAGTCTATCATAAAGTCAAAAAGGTTGCTAATTGGTTCACCAATATGGGAGTTAACTATTCTAGTTTTATTAGTTGGACTGTGAGAGAATAATTACCTTAGGATATTTATTAGAGGATTGATGAGGAAGTTCTTATTTAATGTTCAAAATGGTTGATAATGTGAGGGTATTATATACTTGTAAAAATAAATCTCATTGGAAATTTATAATTAAGTGTCTTTTTTTTGTTTGTTAAGCACAAAATATACTAAGAGTGGGGGGGGGTGAATTACTATATTATATATCTTATAAATTTTTCCCTTTATCAAATTCCACTTAATCAAACATTCAAGATATACAATAAAACTCAAACAATAAACATCACACAAGAGAGAGAGAGACACCAAATATAATGTGGAAACCCAATGTGGGAAAAACCATGAAGAATCAATCTCAAATATATTCGTGAGAACAAACCCACAGGAGCACCATACCCCTTTGCCAAGTACAAACCTCAACTACAATTCATGAGCACCAACCCACAAGAGCTTCAAATCCCTTTGTCGAGCACCAACCCAGCACCTATTCATGAGCACCAACCCATAGGAACACCAACCCCTTTGCCGAGCACCAACCCAACAATAATTCATGAGCACCAACCCACATGAGCACCAACCCCTTTGTGTATACCACACACCTATCTCTTAATGTTTCTATCTCAACAAATGATAGATTAGTACAACATCTCATTCCTCTCTCTCACCTTTGCTCTTCTAAGCTAGATATAATAAATACAAATCATATTCATCTCCCATAATTACTCTTCTAAGCTAGATATTACAATATCAAATCAACCTCTCACTTCCACATTACAAATGGCTTCTCAAGCCTTTATTTATAGCTTTCCAACTGACCTTTGGCCTTCCCCCTTTGTGACCTTTCAATCCTCATGGAAAATGGCACCAATATTGGATGACCCTTCATATCCAAGCATTTGAAAAGTCATGTGGTGACCCTTCATGACCAAAAACGTCCTTCCCACTTTTGTCCTTATCTTTGGTGACTCTTTGTACTCCTCAAAGTATCCCTTCATGAGAAATTGCACCTTTACTCTTTTGTCTTCACTTGGTGACTCTTGGTATTCCCTAAGATGACTCTTCATGGGAAAATGCTACCATCCTTCTTTTGTCTTTATCCCATGGCTCTTTGACTTCTCCATGGGCCCTTATTTTGTCTCATATGCAGCCAAAAATATATTCATTAATATTAAATAAATATTAACTCACATTAGCCAAGATATATTTATTACAAACAACATTAAATGCAATGGGGCCTTTATCACCAATAATGCTAGACCTTTGACATCAATGACAATATTTCCAACAATCTCCCCCTTTGTCATTGATGGCAACCTCAATCTTGAAACTGCCACATCCTGTCACATGCACATACCATCATCTAAAAACATACAGTAACTCCCCCTTACTGTAGCAACCTATACCTGTTCCCTATACCTGTACCTATTATTCTCCCCCTTTGACATCAATGGCAAAGGGCCTACCTAGAGCTAACACTTAGCTCCCCCTCACTTGATGCTGAACATCAATGGTAGGAAGTAATAGAAATTACTCCCAACTCCTCTCACCAATCTTTGAGAAGATATCTAATTTTACCTATCCTTTGACAATCTACAATCAACTCATTTGAATATTTTATTCTAATCTCACAACCTTTCACATGAACTTTCAAGGTGTATCCTTGATCACATATTTGCCTTACACTCAATAGATTATGCTTACAAAAACATTCATAACTTTGGTTCTATTTAAACTTAAAATACCTTTTCCAGCTATCCTGGCAGTGGTTTTATCTTCAAATTTCACTATGCCACTATTGATATTCTTTACTCTTATCTCCTATCATATGCCTCGAACATCTGCTATCAACGAACCATGGTTGATCTTTATTTCTTACATGTAAATCTATTTTCAGCAACATAGATTCTTCAAGTTGTTTCTTCTGCCATGAACATGTCTGAACCTTCTCCTGATGAATAGAGCTTTGAAACTCTAATCCTCTTTGATTGAATTTGCATGAGTATCCTTTTCCTTCTTTTTGAAACTGTTAGCTCTTTTTCAACAATCTAATCTCTTATGACCAAAATCATTTGAAATACTGCATATGCAAGAATCATTATAATAGCCTCAAACTATAATACTGATGCAAAATTTTCTTCAAAAATATATTCCTTCAAAAGATATACAAATTAATCTGTCAACTCACCTTATTTTCATGCAACATAACCAAGACCCAAAAGCATCCACCATGCTTCAATTTTCTTAATAGTATCTCCTTGAAGCCTAGAAGAGACACCCCACACAAAAGGGTCCTAACATCTCCTCTGTTTCTTCCTTGATCTTCTTGTGTTTTTCTTTTAGAATCTATTTAAGCATGTCTAACCTTTTTGACTTACTAACCTTATCATTTATGATTTTCTTCTTTTTCTCAACTTTTGCAACTATCTTATATGATTCTTTATCTACTATAGCAAGTAATTCATTTTCACTCTTAACCTCAACCTGATCAACCTTTACTATTTTATGTCTCCAAACCTGAATTTGTCTTTTCTCATATTTTATAGAGGCTCTATATCCTTTGACATACCTTGAATATCTCTTTACTTTATTTTGACATAATCTAGCAATATGGCCAACCTCATGACAATAGAAGCAAACAATATTTCTCATACCTTTTTCTTGAATGTGACTGAGATCTCCCTTTGACTAATTGCTTCTCCTCATATAGTCTCTTACCCTGTGACCAACATGATGGCAAACAAAACAATGGCCATGAAAAGAATTTGAAAACTTAAAAGCATTGGGCTGCCTAATCGACTTCTTTGATTTGCCTTCAAAACCTGCATCTTTCTTTCCTTGGACTAATATTTCATGATCTTTATCAACCTTGATTATAAGCTTCTCATGATTATCTTTTAAAGAACCTAACTCATCCTTCAACTAATTACACTCTTCTTCTTTTGATGTTAAAATTGAAGTTGCAACCTCTAACTGATTCTTAAGATCCTGAATAAATATCTTATTTTATTTTACTTCTATAGCCAACTTAGAATCCAAGATACACACCTTTTCCTTAAGAGCCTCGACCATAGATTTCAACTCTTGATTCTCCTTCTTTAGCTGCTTGGGCATCTTATGCTTTTCTTTGGTCTACCTTCAAGCTATAAAACTTTTCAAAAAAGGAACCTGCTCTGATACCAATTGTTAAGCATAGAATATACTAAGAGGGGGGTGAATCAGTATATTATATATCTTATAAATCTTTCCCTTTATCAAATTCCACTTAATCAAACATTTAAGATATGTAATAAAACTCAAACAATAAACATCACGCAAGAGAGAGAGAGACAACAGAAATAACGTGGAAACCCAATGTGGGAAAAACCATGAAGAATCAATCTCAAATATATTCATGAGAATAAACCCATAGGAGTACCATACCCCTTTGACAAGTACAAACCTCAACTACAATTCATGAGCACCAACCCATAGGAGCTTCAAACCCCTTTGTCGAGCACCAACCCACAGGAGCACCAACTCCTTTGTCAAGCACCAACCCAACAATAATTCATGAGCACCAACCCACATGAGCACCAACCCCTTTGTGTATACCACACACCTATCTCTCAATGTTGCTATCTCAACAAATGATAGATCAATACACCATCTCCTTCCTCTCTCTCACCTTTACTCTTCTAAGCTAGATATAAAAAATACAAATCATATTCATCTCTCACAATTGCTCTTCTAAGCTAGATATTATAATATCAAATCAACATCTCACTTCCACATTAAAAATGGCTTCTCAAGCCTTTATTTATAGCTTTTTGAATGACCTTTGGCCTTCCCGCTTTGTGACCTTTCAATCCTCATGGAAAATGGCACCAATATTGGATGACCCTTTATATCCAAGCATTTGAAAAGTCATGTGGTGACCCTTCATGACCAAAAATGTCCTTCCCACTTTTGTCCTTATCTTTGGTGACTCTTCATATTCCTCAAAGTGTCCCTTCATGAGAAATTGTGCCTTTACTCTTTTGTCTTCACTTGGTGACTCTTGGTATTCCCCAAGATGACTCTTCATGGGAAAATGCATCCCATCCTTCTTTTTTCTTTATCCCGTGGCTCTTCGACTTCTCCATGGGCCCTTATTTTATCTCATATATAACCAAAAATATATTCATTAATATTAAACAAATATTAACTCACATTAGCCAAGATATATTTATTACAAACAACACTAAATGCAATGGGGCCTTTATCACCAATAATGCTAGACCTTTGACATCAATGACAATATTTCCAACATTGTTATGTTCCTTTTTAATCTTACTTCACTTGCCCTCTTAAAAGTACCTAGAGATAAGTTTCTAAATTCAGTTGGAAGAAGACAACATCGGTTTAAGAATTTTCAAAATTGGAATCACATCAATAACAAATTTTTGTGGGTTAAAATTAGACACTTAAGGTGAAATATCATTTAAAATTAGGGGAGCCTAAAAACCTTTGTTTTAGGTTGAAAATCTATACTCATATCATCTTTTTTTTCAGGGGGCTTCTTAATATAATAGAACCCACTATGCCCAAGGTGGTGAAAAATAATGAATTTTGGTATATCCTCCAAATAAGGATAATGTAAAATTTTATGAAGAGAATAGAAGGTCATGACATACATGTATTGACCTTATTTATTGAATCTTGGGATAAAAAAAAATTGAACATCAATGGAGTATTGTTTGATATCTCTGAAGAATTGATCCCTCACATCACTAAATTGGATATGGAGGTGACATAAGTGTATAAAATATACAATGATTATAATAAGGAAAATATATATTCATTCTAAAAGGAGAAACTTTGGAGGTATTGCATAACAGGTTTGATCATGAATACTTATTGAGACCATATATAGATGTGGCTTTCCATCTCATGTAGTATATAAATCTAGAAGTTAGGTTTAACATTGTTCATTGGTATCTGTTCATATTTCTCAATTAATTTAGGTATCATATACCCTTTATTTTACCATTCTATATTTTTATCTCTATGGAAACATCTATTGAAATGTGTAAAAAGTACAAATACACATTTCTTACGCATGGAAAATTTTTAATTATCCATAAATATTTAAAAGGAATGAATCAAATTATTTCTAAACTTTAAAAACCCCATAAAAATAAATATAAAGTTAGGAAAGTGAAGAATATTTGGATTAAATATTTGGGAAGTAATACTTCAAAGGATAAAGAACATATTACTACTAGGAATACATCAAAATCTTAAGGCTTAGGCATTATGATATGACTAATAAGTGATGCTAAGGATACTCCTAATTTTATCTATAAGGTTTAAAACACTAGTAAAATAGGGCTTTTAGCTAGGCAATCTATCATAGTTGAGGATGCAACTGAAGGTAAATAAGAGACAATATATAGAAGGTGTCTAAAAGGGAGAAAAATTATTATTTATCTAATAAAACTGACAAAGACAAGAGGAAAATGAGGGATGGATACAATGAGAAAGAGGTGGAGGAACCATGTACCCAATCTTTTGATCCAAATTAAAATTTCAATGCCATGGTTAACTCTCTTGAAGTTAATCAAAGTACTAATAAAATTGAATAAGAACTAGCTTGCAAAATTTGATAATGAATTGATTTATGAAGGAATTATCTGAACTGAAAAAAAAGTGAAAATAATTCAACAAGATAGTGATATATTTATACATAAAAACTTTGATAATGATCACAACATGTAAATTCAAGGGCTCAAAGATAGGGTTAGTGCCCTAGAATGTTACAATGATAAACCTAAAAACATGAGTTTTTAAGTTAATTGTAGTAAGGTAGCCATGCAAGAAGGAATTCATAATGTGGATAATCTAAGATCATATATGGGGAAATTATTTGATATGAGGACATCTTTTACAGGCAAGGAAAAGTACATTCAATGCAATAAATTCTTTAAATACATAGATAAGGTAAATTTTCTTCTTTGGATTGACTCAAATCTTAAATTCATGAAAATTTTATAGGAAGATGTTGTAGGAAACTTGGATAAGTAAAAGGTTTTATTTTAGTTTCTAGCCACTTTTTATTTCTTGTGTTTCTTATGCTATTTTAGGGTTGTATTTTGATAGTATTTTAGCTATTACTATGACCATTTAACTTTATTTCTCTTGGGGACTTAGATAGTCCCTTTGTTATCTTTTTTGATGTATTTTTATAGGGATTGGGGTCCCTATTCAAAAAATACCCACCTTTAACCTTAATAAAAAAATTACAAACTTAGAATAAACTATTATATGAAAATATTACAGCATTGGAAACTCATGTTATAAGAAAAAAATCGCCAACACAAACTAGCGTCAATCATGTATATTCATCTTCACCTACTCAATTTGTGGAAAGCAATGTTATGTATCAAAATAATAAATTACAATAAAGTTCATCTAAAAATAGTGATTTAAATTGTATCCAAGATAAAGATGATACATAAATTGGAAAATGAGAGACTCTCCCTCCACTCAATAATGGCACCCAAATTATCAATAAGGATGAGAACCTATATAGATTTAGAGATAGACTTGAGGAATAACACCTTAATAATGCATAAATTTTATAAGCCTTATTGGAAATTAGGGATAAATAAAATAATGGTCAATCTTCAAATCCCCTAGCTAATAACATTATGTAATCACCTAAAAGTGGTATTTGGATTCTACGAGTGTTGCTTGAGACAACCTATTCATAGCTTAGACTTAAACCTATTCTAGAGCCTTTATCACACTTTTCCATCCATTGTGTGAACCATAAATATCTCCAATTAGCCAAAACACAATCTCAAACTTGTATTACTATATCCTATCCCTTCGTGTCTAGTAGCTTGTTAGTTGGCTACTAGCACTACATTAAGGACACTAGAGCCACATGGTGCTAGTGTCCCCAATATGGTGCTAGTGTCCCTTACCCTAAATCTCTTGAACAAATATATTTTAAAATATGTAACCCTCATAAGATCAGCCTAATCACATTTTATTATCCACACAAGGTAAAAATCACTATAAATAAAAAACTATCAGACCTCTATCCACTAGATGGAAAATATAAGTAAAAAACCTATTCAAACAAGAAATAAGTTGAGAAAAAATCAAGATTATTAATCCCTATTCTTCCCTACTTTTGCATACTACCATATACATCTTCCCTAAGCCTAGAGTTTAAATATTTACAATATCAAGCACACTCAAGTCATTCAAGACCACTATCATTCTAGCATTCACTTGTACTTTCACCAAGCATTAGGTGGGAGAACTACATCAAGCTTGATCCCTCCTTGAAGTATTAGTATGTAGGCAAATCTCTTCATAGTGGGGTGTTGAGGATGTCCAACCTATCCTAATAATGAATACACATTTTTATCTCATGCCATAATTTTAAGGAAGATTAAGGTTTGCAACATAAATTAGCTACTATAAGTACATAATAGAGTTCAAATTTTGTGCACATAGGAACAAAACACAAATACACATACATAGGTGAACCCAAAAATTAGGAATAGTTCTACAAAGAGGACATAGCAAAATTTTTAGAACACTATATCCATATGATGTTACTATCCAAGTGGGGTGCTACTGTCCAGGGAAGAAACTGACTTAGTGGCCTTGTTGATAGTATTTATACCTATTTATAACCTAGTTTTCATCACCCATATATTCTATGATAATTATTTTCTAGATAAGTCTCTATTTGCACATATTTATTTCATATTATTTCACTAATTTAGAAAACTCATCCATTTAATTTAACATATGATTTACTTTGGTAAAACCATAAAATGTTAATTCATTTGGTGAACCTGACAAACTTTAAATATTGCTTCAAACCCTAGTTTTACATAGGGTTTACCTTCTCCCAAATTTTGTGCACTAAATTGAGGTTAAAAAATTCTATTTTTATATTTTGTTGGCATAATATAGCTCATTTAATCAATTCATCATCAGGTTTTCATAAATTTTATTTTATTTAAATTTTTGTAAAGCAACCATAATTCAAAACCCTAACCCTAGATAACCCTAGGGTTTACATTTATAAAACTCAGATTTAAGATCCATATATCTACTAATTTGTATTTCATATAATTATGATCATAATGATAGAATAAAAATTAATCAATTTTCATTGCAAAGTCTAATACTTTCATTTACATGTTTGTTCCATTTAATTAAGAATGAATTATGAAAAATACATAAACACATGTACAAATGATGCTTTATGTCAATTTTCCATATATGTCATATTTCATAGCATGGTATATTTATCCTATGTGGAATTCCATTAATAATCAAACCTATACACACATAGAGGATTTAACACATAAGCTAACACCTATATTTCAAGTTATAATGTCATATCTTATGCAGAGAATAAAATATCCTTCTCCTTCTCATCTCCATGAGGGTGATAGCTAATTTTCCTATAACTAGGTCCATATTATTATTCATCCATGAGATTAATTAATCTATACCAATGCCACTAATCCCCATGCTTAGCCTATTCACAACTCTTCTCTATAGGGTGTGTGCCTACATGTTTAATTATAAACATCTTGGGTTTGTACTTGTGAGACTCTCTATGATCAAATTATCAGTATGAGCAAGATAATTATAGGATTATAAAATTAGAATCAAATATTAAAACATTGGAAAATCAATTTACAAAACAAAGGCCTCTAGGGCACAATAGTGTAAATCATGAATATGCATATTCACCTGGTCAATTTATGGAAAATAATGTTACATATCCAAATCATAAATCAAAACAAAGTATATCCACAACCAATGATTCAAAAATCACTCAAAGATAAAATAAAAGTTCAAGTGAGTTACTAAGGAAAATTATTAAAGATAAGTTGATCGACCTACCTCATTTACACCTAATGAGGATATCTAGATATCTTTTTACATATCATAGAAAGCATGGGCATCCGAATAATTCATGTTTAGCATTGAAAAGGGAAATAAAATATATAATTGATACATTTGATTCATATTATGACACTTCATCCAAAAAACATACAATGACACATATACAAACTTAAAAAGGTCAAACTTAAAAACCATACAAAAATGGCTACCAAAACATAACTTAGAACAATAAAAGGCTCACAAAACACAATCAAAGCAAGAAATAATACAACAAGCACAAGTAAATAGGGAAAATATACCTCTCCAAAATAAAATGCAATGCTCAAAATGGTATGATTTTGGTCACACATATATATAATAGTTTGATTATCATGCTCAATGTTTGGGAAAATAGGATCAAGGAATCACTACTCCTATTTTAGAAGTTGGTATTATTGGTCAATAGGGTTTAGGATTTATTGAACATCTTAAGGCACACTAGTAATAGATATAATTTATCAAGGAAAAACATATAGATACATAGGAAATTTTTGAAAGAATAATGACTGAGGGGGGGGTGTTGAATCAGTCTTCAAAACATTCATTCAATTCAACTTAACACTCATGAGCCATTCATATAAGTACATAGATATATCAAGCATAAATAACTATACAAGAGAATGAAACAAGATAACACAACATATATGTGAGAAACACTCAAGGAGAATAAAACACACTAATCTTTGAAAATGTACTAGAGTCATATAAGACAAAAACCAAGATTCTATTGGACATAGTCATTGATGTGATTAGGATTGTCATTGATGTCAAATAAAGCATGAGCTATTAAAGCATTAATAACAAAGATTTTGAATTGAATGGACATGTTGTAGAGACCTCATAAGGCTCAGTGTGTACTTTGAATGTTTATATACATACAAGAATAATCATATGAATCCATTTGTTAATGTAGTTATATTAATAGATATGGATAAGTACATAGGTTGAAGATAATAATATTTGAGTGTATGGTAGTTTCTAAAGGAAATGAGTACACCATGATAATCAAGTTTGTGCCTATTTTTTGTGGTCTAAGTATTAAGTCATGCAGATGAGTATAGAAAATATTACAAATGCATAAAGTTTCCTCTTAGCTATAATTTTAATAAGTTTTCATACTTAGTCTATTTTAAAACTTTGCATTTATTTTGGGAAAAGTGTTTCAAAGGGATTTCCTTAAGTCTCTTCACACAAAAAGCCTACAACAAAAGTTCTGAAGGGTATTTTTGTATGAACCTAAGGGCACCTCTAACATTTCAATGGACACTCTGAGAAGCACCTAAGGGATACCTTGAAAAGTTCCATAAGGAACTTTCTATTTTGATGTTGAATGGATATAGCCTAGACCCAGTAGCTTAAATTATTATTTAAGCCTTTGCCATCATTGAAAAACTAGCCCCTTAACCTAGAAATGACTAGCTCGAGCAGTGATCAATGGAATTAATATTTCTTAAGTCTTAAAATTTATATTATGTCCCATCTTGATTAATGGATAGATCATAATTATATAAAGATGATCTAATGAAGTGCAAAGAATTTAAATTGTCAAAAGGACCTCTGATTTAATGTGCAATTGATAAGTGTCACAATCATGGAGCTTGGATAGTTAATCTATGGTATAATTTAAACTCAAAAGGTCAAAGAGAAATTTGAGGATGCCAAATGTATCAATAGTGGGAGTTAATAGATATGTATAGAAGGCACATGCTTACACCAAGTGTCACATTCTCAAGGGTTAGGTAGATATAAATATTGAGTTTTTCAAATGATCTGATAGTTAGTGGATGATCATATAAAAGATCTAGATATAATGGAGTGAGTGGACTTAGATGGAACAAAATGATATATGTTTATCAAAACATTGGTGAGTCAAAGATCAAGTAGGTTTGATAAGATTAATAGAGTGAAAGTGATCTAAATATATAGGAAACAATGAGATGGGATTAAGAGCTTGATGTTCAAACATCAAGATAAAAATAAAGATCATGCATATTTAAAGATTGAATGGCACATAAAAGATAGAATCAGGAACATCAATAGATGTATTTTAAAGTTGATAAAGCTAAAGTTTAGAAGTATACAAAGATCATACAAATAGTATGAGCCTATCAGAAGTGGATCTAATGGGCATGTTATAAAGATTGAGCAAATGAATTTAGACCATCAGATTGTGGTTCTAAGAGAAAGATCAATGATTGATATTCAAAGTTATGTCCTGATAAATGATTAGTTGCAAGAACATGTAGGAACTTATGTATAAACTCTAAATCTTGAAACAATCAATGAGATTGATTGATCTAACAAATTAAATCTCTATATATGAGCATGTTTATAAGAAAATTGAGTCTAGTAAATGCTATAGATAGTAATGAGTCAAGAAATTATGGTGTGTTGTATAGAATCAATATGTAGGAACTTATAGTTCAAGTCATAATGAACTAAAGTCTAGAATTGGTATGATGTGTTAATATTCCAAGTGTGAACACATAGAATAAATAGAACCCTAGATCAATTATTTACATATATGATATTTGGGATAAAATAAAATAGAGCCAAAGCAATTAGAAATATGTTATAATTGAAAAATATCTAGACATAGGTAGATGTGTAGATAGGATGAGTTGATGTTGATGATTTATGTCAAAAAATAAAATATACAAATGCAAGACCAGAGGAATAGAGAGGGGCAGAGAGGAAGAAAGGCAAAAGGAGAATGTGTAGAGTATGATCAGTTGCAAATTAGACCTATAACAAAGAATAGATATTTGGATTCATGTATAAATCTGATTTATAAATTGGATTTGTATATCCATATTGAAATCTAATAGGTTGGTGCCATAAAAAAA
Organism: Torreya grandis; assembly: GCA_037957365.1. Lineage (NCBI taxonomy): Eukaryota > Viridiplantae > Streptophyta > Pinopsida > Cupressales > Taxaceae > Torreya > Torreya grandis. Next base: position 345,736 of record JARHVA010003094.1, read on the forward strand.
ACTAAGTTGGTGCTCATATTAGGAAGTGGGTGCTTCCTTAGAGTTACAGCTCCTAAATTAGGGGATTGGTTTTCTTAAATGTGTAGCTAGTGAGGTTTGTCAATGAGACTTTAAAATGTGCAATTAGATTAGAACAATATGTTTTTTTTATCTATTCTAACCATGGTTTTTCCCTTTGTATTTTCCATGTATAAATCTTGTGTCATGTGTTTTTGTGTATGTGTGATCTCTACATATTTGATGTGATTTACATATATCTTTTACTCTATATTAAAAGTATTGAAAGAAATAGATTTAATTAATATAATGATTAAACCCCCTATCAGTGTCTATTTGTGTTCCAACATATTCAGTGAAGCACCAACTCCACATGGAACACTAACCCCAATTAACAAGGCACCCACTTGACTAGGATTTAGTAAGCACCCATTTGCAAGGAGGAACCAACCTCTTAGATGAATCAACACCAACTCAACCACTTTATTTATTTTATCACATTTAAATCACCTTATTTGTAAACTAATATATTATTACCACCTCTTCATCTCTTCACATTCCTATACTTCTCAAACTACCTTTTAGGCCTCTTCGCTTAACTAGGTCTCTTCAAGACTGATTAGGTCATATGACCTTGATATTCATACTCAGACCTCCTATTATATATTCATTAAATATTACATATACCCATATGATGTTATAAATTACCTCATTTTTCTCCTCAATATTTTCTCTCATTTGCTTACACCAAACATTCTCATATAGGCCTAAAACTTCTGTGTATTTATACAAGCCTCTTGATCATATCTTTCTTGGTTAGAAACATACAATTTCCTAATTATATTTGGAACATAATAGGCCTTAGGAAATATTAAAACAATAATAAATAACAATCTCAAGTTGGTCACAAATCAATAGGCTACATTCCTTCTTTAGGTCTCATGGAGACCTATTAGACCTTCTCAATCATATGTTACACTTTACCTTCCTTGGAATAATTTAAAAATAAAAACATGGTAGGAAAACTTCATATAACACCAAAATTTACCCCCAATAAAATTTATCTTAGGTCCATGACACCTTTTAGGTCCAACCACCACTTGAAACACTCCATTAACACTATTCACATTAGGCATGTGTGTACTCAAACTCTATCTGATCTCTCTCATGCTTGATCACTTATATGTCATGTAAATAAAACATAAAAAAATGTTTAAAATATGTATATTAACTTAAGGTAATATTCATTAACCTAGTACACTATGAATCAATGACAACCATTGGTCTTACTCACCCTTTAGGTCTCATGAAGACCTACTTCATTAGGTTTTCTCTCTTGATGCTGAGACTTGATATTTTTGGATCTATATGGCATTGTACAACCATAAAAAACCACTCAAAAACATTTCCAATGAATTATTATTACCTATTACATGATTGGTTATATTTTCATCCTTTATTTATACCCTAAATCCCTCTTTAGGACAAATTGCCCTATTAGGCCTCTACACCTCAGAAACTGCATTGCAAGAATGAAGTTCAATCACTCTTTTATCATATATATTATGAAAAATTATATATATATATAATATATGTAATATAATATATATATGTATATAATATATATAATATATATATATATTATATATTATGAAAAATTATATATATATATATATGAATTCATGAAAATTACCAATTAATTGGAACAAATTCACTCAAAAAATAATGGCTAAGGAATAACTCTACAACTTACTTAGAACTGTTAGAATACTCAAAAACACAATCATAAAGAATTAGACATAAACCACCTATTTGGATAATTTTATTGACTATTGATTCATGAAAATGATCTTATGAAATATGAAAATCATAATAATAGGAAAAAATTACAATTTTTAATTACAAATATTGGTTTTATAGACCAATTCCTTGACTTACACTCTCATAGTCCAATCCAGAACAAATAAGCCATTTTATGAACAGAATTTATTCACTTACACTAACCTAAAAAAATGATATCAATAATTATAATTAATTAATACAAAATCCATGCACTAAATATCATCACTCTTTCATTAAATTATACTCAAATCCAACTTTTCATCATTGCAACTTAGAATTGCCAAGACTGTCAAAAACATAATCATGAAACATTGACCTTCTAACACCTATATAGGAAATTTCAAAGACTTAGAATTCATGAATATTATTATTTTAAATTTTTATACCATATTAAAATAAAATAAAAATTTGTCTAATGTCAAATATTCATCTTGTAGAGCAATCTTTTGACCTTTCTCCTCACAGTCACACCAAAACTAGATAAGCCATTTTGGATTCAACTTTTCAACCTCTATACCTAACTTCCAAACCCTATAATAAGAATTAATAGGACACAAAATTTAAAAAAAAAAAAACATTTTCAATCACTTCAATCCATAAATATATTATAAAAACGCATCAATAATAATCTTCTCATCACTATCTCGGTTTCACACATTTTGTTCTATTAGGCCTGCTAGCGACTAGCCCACTTGGATAACCAAATTTTCACTATTAAAGAATATAACCTACCCCAAAAACCTTCATGGACATAAACCATGAGTCTCTAAATTATTCTTTCATCCATTTATCAAATTTTTCCAATTCAACTTTTGAATTCTAAAGCAACTTCTTCAGAAACAAGTGTGTAACTCAACATTTTCTCTCTTATCTCTCTAACCACCACCACGTCTAGGTACCTAAGAGATTAAAATACAATATATAGTATATTAATTGATAATACCAATACATTCTACACTTTTAATCAACATCTTCAACATTGGATCCTTGTTAGGGTTCTAGGAGTGTTTAAATCTATTTTCACTCTTAACGATCATTCATAAACCATAGCCCCTCAATTCAAAAAATAATGCCTAGAATTTTGATCTAGGAACCTTAAGAATATAAAATTAATATCTAAGGTTCCAATGTAGAGGTTTTATGAGATAATGAGTACAATAAAATCCTTCTCGAGTTGAAAACCCTTCATTTTATGCATTTGAGAGACCTCAAATCACATTTTCTTACCTTAACATTCAAATTTTAATCTAAAACTTCATGAATACACCTAGGAAAACCTATCACACATCTTTAAAATATCACATATGCATACTTACCTTGGAAACTAAACCTCATATCTCATTATTTCATGCTCTCACCACCTTTCTTTCTACACCTGAGTCTTCACACCTCATTAGGCCTTGGAATAACCTTTAAAAATCCTTTCAAGATCTCAAAACTTCACTCAAATTCTCATATAACATCTCATATTCTTTAAAAATGTCAAACATCCATATACAACCTTGTCTGACCATGCAACCAAGCTTATGCCTTAACACAAGGTCTCTTCATGCCATAACTAAGATTTAAAAGAATCCATATCCTCAAATAAATTTTATATCAACCTTTTATAATTTTTAAAAGCCTAATAACATCCATATCACCATGCCACCATGCCTCTTCATGTAAAATTTTAGGTATCCTATGCACACACCTTCTCAATACACTACTAAGCTCAATCATTTGACAACTTTGACAATAAGGACCTTCCATGCTAACCTTAAAATTACTCATGAAAACATAAGAACATATAAAAATAATATATTACACTATTAGAATCATTAAAACACTAATCAATATTATCTCTCATATCTACATTATTCAATGACCTCAATAACATGTCATGATATCTCATTAGGCCAGGTAGGGTCTAGGACTGGTCTAGTTACAAACTTAGACTAAAGATCTTACCCTTGCAGGCTCATCTTAAAACTTTATTTCAATCCTCTAAACCTTGCTCACATGCCTTACATGCTCCACAAATAGTGTCATACCTTTGTACATACCTGTGTATGTACCTAAATTCTCTTGTTTACACTATCACCACTAATATTCATATTGATCGACACTAATTCCACTTATCTCATTTATTCTAATTTATCCCCCTTCATAATCATTTATATAATATCTCCCTTCATTATTATTTATATATTAACCTTATTATATCTCCACCAAATCATTAATTCCCCTAAACATCCCCATTATACTAATCTAACCCTACTTACCTATTATTTGGGAATTTTAAATTCTCAATGACCCACCTACTAGCTTATGCCTAGGCTCTCCTACATCCCTAGTCCCTAATCCATATATAATCCCATCCCTAATACTAATTAATATCTAAGAGGATTCTAGAATCCTCTCTATTCTAGCCTCTCCTCTCTAGAAGCTTCTAAATCTAGAGGCTTCCAAGGAATTTTAAATTCCTTAAATAATTCCCATCCATTGATCTCCCTCAACTAGATTCAATCCTCAACCATTGATATTTACCTCCCTCTTCTATTTAAACAAAGCTGCTCCTCCATTGTATCTAACTAGTAACCAAGGATTGAATCCATGTCTAAGCATCCATCAAAATCCTTCATCAAGCAACATCACTATGTCAAATTTTTCAGTCAAAACATAATTCCAATCCTCTTGTTTTAAAGATATTTAGTTTTGGTTTGGAGAATTTAGATTTAGGATTTAGGTGTTGGATTGAATTGTGCATTCATCCAATTTCATTTAAGTCCTAATGGCTCTATATCTTAACTATGTAGTTGGACATTTTGGGGTTTTGATTAAATTATGTAATCAAATCCTTTTGTACTCAATTTTCCATCTACATTTTAGTGACCATAATGGGAGTATTAATCCTAATTTAATTATTTTTTCTTGTTGGTGGGGTTTTTTAAGATTTTAGGTTTGATTGGATTAAGAAAATCCCAAATTTTGGATGTTTTGCATGCACAAGCCCAAATCATGGTTTTGTACTAGTACTCATGACTTTGTAGTTGTAGTTTTGTTGTCATGAGTCACCATTTTGACTTAACCATTCACTTGAATAATAAATATCTATCTTAGCCATGTGGTTTTTTTAATTTTAATAATATCACAATTTGTAACTTGTGACCGTATATAGAAAGTCACAATTTTGTCTATCTGAATAACAATTTTACTAATCACTAACAGTTTATGCTATAGGTTTATAGTTTTAGTAAAAATTGTGACTCCATAAATAATTAACTTATTTTATAATTGTGAATTTGAACTATGGATTCATGGTTTTATAGTTTTGGGGGGTTTCCATAAAGTCATTTGACCTATCTTTTGGTTTTTTGTTTATCTGACCCATATGTACTTACATTGTGGGTTCTTGTGGTTTTTCAAAGTTTAACCTTTTTGTGTGTAGAACCCAACCTAAGAGACAACATCCTGAAATAATTTGGTTGACAACCTTAAGCTACAGAATCACAACTTTGATAGTCATAATTTTATCTTGGTAAAAGTGATATTACAAATTAGAGTTGCAGTTTTATAAAATTTATTAAAATTACTAATAATCATCCATAATCCTTTGACCTATAGGTATTATATTTTGGTATTATTTGTTTTTTTAGGAAATAATCCATGTCCACACATTATATAAATCCTCTTTTCATCATCTTTAGATAACTTAGGTCCTAAGGGGAAAAATTTGGGCTAACCGTTTGTCATAACTAAATCTTTTGTCTCTGTAGGTTTTTATTGTGTGATCTATTTGTAGGGTCAATAGAAAAAAGAAATAATAGGAGAATCATTCCAAGATAAAACTACGCTAGTTATTAGCCTTTTTCCATACCTCAACAAAATTGTATATTTGAAAGTTTTTAGAATCATTTTATTTATTTGTGAACTCATGATATTGAAGTCCATAGTAATGATTTTGTGATTTCCATATTTTTTCATAATTCTATCTATTGGTTATAATTGTTAGATTATATAAGGTAGATTTAGGACAAAAATTTAACTAAAATAACCCTTTTTATTAGATTAATTAGAGTCTTTGTGCATTTTTTATAAGTATCTCAATATCCATTTTGTAAAATTTTGATAAATCGTAATCAATCTCCTTTTTAATCTATCACTTATAAATAGACATTCTGGACATTTGAAGAACTTTTTATAACCTTGTTTGAAGACCCATTTGTGTCAATGATAATTTTTTTGAGGTTTTGTAGTTTATCACAAAATCACAACTGTCAATTTCTATTAAGTAGTGATTTTATCAAGTTAAGTTGCATTTTTGTCTAACCAGTCATGGTTTTATAGTTGACCATCATGGTTAAGCTTAATGCTACAAAATCATAACTTGTAATCTATGATTTTGCCTTAGAGTTGTAGTTTTTCACTCTTTGGTTATGATATTGCACTGTGTAAATCACATTTTTGCACTAATTTTTTCCTTCAATTTGGTATTTTTGGGTGAATTTTTAGAGTCATTTTTGGTAAATTTTGAGTCATTCTAGGCTTCTCGCAAGGCCCAAATTACCTTTAACATTAGGGGATCCTTCCCTTAACCCTGCCTTATACCATGATAGGGAGGACACTTGGGGTGATACCCCTAGACCCTACAAGGGGATTTACCCCTTAACCCTGAAAGGGGTGATAACCCTTGACCCTACTGGGGGTTGCCACCCCCATACCCCCATATCGTGGCATGCTCACCCAAAGGAATTATAGAGACAAATCATGATTTTGCTGGGGTGTTTTATTAAGGTATATTTGACTAAAATTTTATTTCTTGTAGGGGTTATTTTTGTCTTACTAACATCATCTTTTTACAGGTCATATTTTGAGGTTACCCCTCAAGAGTGATTTATTGAAACTACAAATCCTTGTGTTGCAGGACCCCTCTTTTGAGTGCCTTCATTAAACTACTAACCCATGTGCTTGTAGGCTACCTATCAAAAAATATTTTGGGAACTTAAACAAATAATTTTATAATCATTTTAATCTCTTTTCCTTATATATATATATATCATTATTTTATATATATCTTTACTTTTATATTCTTATCTTTCATATTATATACATCACACATTAATCTAATCAATTAATCTTTTTGATTTCTTATTTGTATCTTGAGGGCTATGATTGGTGTATGATCTCCCCCTTATGTCCTTGCGGTGATTCTTGGGGGATGAAAAACAACCTAAAAACCCTTCATTTTATTTTCTAAGGGCAACGTGATGTGGAATTGACAACCATGCACTTGCCATAGTCTTTCAGGGATAATGACCATGGATTTCATCATCACATATTAATCCATACTCTATGTTCTAATAGAGTATAAATATTAGGGACAAGTATCATTAGGCTAAGTGGTTGACCCCATATAGGTCATCCATGAAGGGGAAAAATTAGCTCTCTAAACCAATAATTAAACAACACCCTACATGGATTTGGGCCCCATCATACGTTCATGTATATTGGGGATACCCCTAGAGAGCACATTCAACCAAGAATAATATCCTTTGGTCATAATAGGTGCATCACTACCATAGTCAGTATTAACTCCTAATTATCTATGGGGTACAAATAGGTTTGATAGGGTTCAATATATTCTATAATGATTTACTAGCCTACAATCTCACCTACAAAGCCATTTGATGGTGCAAGCATTAGGTTACACACCCTTGAGTTTACTAATCATAGGTTGTGTGGATTTCTTGTTTGGGTGTGTGTTGTGCTAAACCCATATTGTTTGTGATCTGAGTCAACCTTCACCCAAATCTATACATACCTATCTAGGTCCTTTGTACATACTATATTGTATATCCTTTCCTCATCCTTCTACCATTTTGTATATCATTAATCCTCTTGTATACATCATCTTGTATATCCTATCATCTTGAACATCTTTATCATCATTTTATTGTACATATTTTATTTGTATATCCTTTCTATTATCCTATCCTATCATAGTCCAGTCATATCCTAATCATCTTTCTCACATATCCTAGTCATACCTAGTTATGAACATCTTATCTTAAGTACACCTCATCCATAATAAATTACACATCACCTTATCTTATTTAATCCCTTAGTCCAAACTTCACCTAGTCTTATCCACCTTTATCATGGCATAGTCCAAATCATCCCCATATCATCTTCTCTCATTATTACACCATATTTTATATCCTTGTATTACCCCCCATTGTAAATATCTTTATTCTCTTAGTCACATCCTATCACTAGATCCACCCATCATTAGTCATACCCCATCACCTACATCTTGTCTTGTATATCCTTATCCCATCATTATTTTGTACATATCTTTATTCTCTTATACATTCTTCTAGTCACATCCTATCCTAGTATTTATTATCATTAGTGATACCCATACCTATCCTAAATCACATCTTGTCCTAACATCCATATCTTATCCTAAGTCCATACTCAATCATTTATCTTGACCTTACACTTATCACCCATATAGTTTATCCTTGTCATATGTTATCCTAGTTGGCTATTTAGGTCATATATGGGTCTAAACCATCCCCATCATTATCCTTAATAATTTCATCATCACCTATCATCATACTTTTCCTTGTCCCATTATCTTATAACCTTCATAACATAATCATATACCATTCCATATTGAAAAACTTAGTCCAAGGTATTGAGCTAGTCTTCTTGTTATTCATATACATCATCCTATCATCCTAGACCAATATCACTCATCATTTGATTATATTTTATACCCTAGTTGATATTTTTTTAGGATCTTATCACTTTGTCAGTCTCAATCTAGCAAACCCATCAATCATAAATTTAATCATCTCTAGTCTAATCATTTTGCCTATTCATAAATTATCACTCATCATATTCTCCTCTTGCTAGTTAGAATCTAAGCACCCATCAAATCCTTAATCCTTTTGAAATCTTGACAATTAGACATTGATGATAGCTTATTATCACCTATTACATTATTGATCTAAAATCTGATCCTAGTATCCATCCATCCATTATCATAATCATATTAGCTTGATCATTGGACCTATTTTCATTCAAGAGACCTATTTTCATCACCCTTATTTTATCAATCATCACCATGGAGTTATACCCCATATTTATAGATCAAAATATAGTTTCCCATAAGGATGAGACCTATTGAAGTTTCTTATGATGGGTATTCCACTTCTTGAAGGTGTTGATCCCATTCAACTCATTACACCACCCATCCAATCCCCTTCATGTGAGTCTCATACTAATCCTCCATCCACTAGTCATAAACCATCAACTTCCCATTCCTATAATAGGAAAGGGAATCCAATCTCGTCCACCTTATCTACTACCAACTTACCCACCCAGTTGCATAAAAAATCATCTGAACACAAATCCAATGCTTCCACATCTAAGTCACAAAGAGAATCAAGTTTTTATACTCCCCTTCCTATCTCCTTGGAAGCCATTTAAAAAAAATTGCCTCTAACATGATGGTCTATCCACCCATCTAACATCTTGATCCCACTAAGCCCCAGCCCTCCTAGTATAAATAAAACCAATATTATCCATATCATCAAACCTGGGGGCATATCATTAATCAATTTTGACCTTTCCATGATTATGTCCAAGAATTCATCGACTATGGTGACATAATAATCAAGGATGAAATAGATGAGTCTCCATCGTTGGGTGCACAAAAAGAATAATGTTAAGATGTCCTTCCCAATCATGATCAATCCATTCCATTTATAATCCAAGGTCTATATTCCACACCCATCCTACATTATCCCCCATCCTTCAAAAATATTCCATCAAAGTTGAGTCCATTCCCCATGAACCTAATCATTATGAACCCTATCATGAGCCTATCTTTGATGAATCCATCGATCCTCCATCATATCCCTCTCACCCATCATATCAAACACCCCCTATTGAGAGGTAAATTATGGACAATGAGTCTTCTACTAACAACATTGTGTCATGTACATCAGAGTTAGCATTAGAGCCAACACAAGTCTTATCCACATTAGGGTCATGTAAAAAAGCAAAATTTGAATAAAATTCCTTGTCAAAAACATCATCCCCCATTGACATTGTAACAAATGCTAATAATGCCTATTTTTTTTAAGATACTCATAATCTAGATACCTCCAATATATCACTAGGCATATCTTTTGATACTAATTGAGATTATGAAGTCATAATAGACTTATTGTAAGCTTTATCTATCAAAGATTGTTAGCATGAATTTGATCCTACTTTGGATGCATATACGATAGCTATTCTTGTGATATTTTTACTAATCTTGAGGAGACTTTCTTTGATGTCAAAATGAGGTCTCTTAAAAACCCCTATGAAGACTATGCTACCTTGTTACCATTAATTAAACTCATCACACCATCTCCCCCACTTCATCAATCATAAACCCCTTTCTTCCCATTAATGATCATTTAATCACCTCCTTATATATGATAAATATTAAAATACATCATTAGACCCTTCCTTGAGTAATATAATATGTACCACAAATATAAAAATCTAAGACCATATTTCAAAAGTAAATCATAATCAAGTCATCCTTAATCCTAGCTATCAGAATCAAGAAGATTCCAATCATTATCCTAATATATCTTCCCCTAGTAAAGCCCAATATCAGGCACTACAGGAATGCCAAAGTCAAAATCATCATTTATCAAGTCAAAAATCAATCTCCCTTGCTAAGGCCCAAAATCAAGCATTAAGGGGTAGTCAAAATCCAAATAATGTTAAAAGTAAGGTCAATCATCTATTATGTGATCAAATCAAAGATGAATCACAAAGTCAAAGTGTGTTGGATCTCTTGTAGTCTTTTTTCAATTAGAACCAATCAAATGAAGAATGTCCTACATCTCTAATGATGTATGTAACTAGATCACCTATCACCCCATCCTATCACAGTCATATCATTCATTTTAGTCCTAGTCCTCTACCCATCATACCATCCTATCTCTATCCTATCATCCATCAAAATCAATATCTAATTGAGTCCATACCTAAAATCACCCCCCAAGTAGCATTGTCTCTCTTAGGGGAAATGAAGATACTTGGTCTAGATATTTAGAAGGGTCACCATCAAGAATCACTAAAGTTCATGAGGACATTAATACATCTAATAGTGTGATCACAACATCACACATCCCTAGAATAAATATTGGATGAATATCACAACAATTCTTGCATCTTTCATCTCATCTACCTTTGATAAATTGAGATGCCCAATAAAGTCAAAAAAATCATTCATCCAATGGTAGAAACTAGTCTTTTGGCACCTTGGGAAAGTACCATGATGAAAATTGGTTTTTGATGTCATGGTCAAATAATATTATCCACATTTTGCCTCAACACTAAGGGCAATCCATCTTTTTTAGCCATCAAACCCATTCCTAGTCAAATTCCATATGTATCATATACCTATGTCCATATCATGCATCCTATTATGTTTCTCTTTTATTCCAATCTTGACCTTTGTAAAGGAATGGAAGATCCTTGAGAATAGTTTTATAACCATCTTGGCATATCCTTTTATGGACAATCAGGCAACTAAATATCTAGTTCCTTCATGATGTGGTTATTACCAATCCCTAGTTCATTCTTCCTTGGTCCTCATCCCCTTTTTTGCATCACCTTCATTCTTTTGTCACTCATCCATCATTCCATCCATGCTTATCCTATTTTATAGGATTATTATTCCATTTTCTAGTAACCCTATTTGTATAATGTACATACATATTCTAGAAAATCCTTGAAAATTTGAAATGTGTCAAAAACCCTAAAAATCATGAAACCCTAAAAAATCTAAAAATTATTCATGGTGTCTTATCTTATGCCTAATCCCCTAGTCGCATCCATATACATACCATTTGATATACATATCTATATCATTCATCTATCTTCCCATCCATCATCCTTGGATACATTTAGTCTTGAAATCCAACCCTAGTGGTCACCCATCTCTCCATATTTTTTTATCATCCTTGGCCTAGGTCTTATTGGAAGACATAACCTTGTCAAAAAAAATTAATCTAGCACCCATCATTTCCATATCAATGCCTCTTCACACCCATCACGCATCACATCACCTCTTTCTTAGTTTGGAAGGTACTTAATCCCATCACTATGTTTATCATTTCCTCTTCATACATAGCACCCATCCAATCACTATTTTGCTAGTATGAAAGGTATTTGAGGTCATCATTATCCCCTATTCCTACTATATTAGACTCTTACAAGGCCTTGTCTATTGGTAATCCTTGGTCGTCTTCACATCCATATCCTCATCTACATCCTTATCCTAATCTTAGTCTCTCATCCAAGTCCATACCTTTATCCAAATCACTAGTTAATCATCATCATCATCACTATTCTATCCCCAATCCATGTCTATTCTCAATTCATAATCAAATCCTATTCCCACCCATCACCTGATCATTCATCCCATCATTAGAGAAGACATTATAAAATTACATGTAGATACTTGTGTGTGTTACTTATTTGTTCTATTTGTCTTGTGTTTTCATCATGTAAATATTTGATTGTCTTTGTCTCTTTTTATTTATTGGGAACTAAACAAGGATGTTATGAAGACACCAAAAATTCCCTTAAAGATGTAGAGTTTGTTATTTTCCCATGCACTTTGGCAATATGTCCCCTTGGTCATACTTATATCATGGGGAATCTTGTCAAGTGCTATATTTAATGGATTACTTAGACTATGATGATCCTTATGACATCTATGATGGATTGATCACCTCAAACCTCATCATTCCTCTAATCATCCTCATTATCATCACTTTCTAATCACTAATCATCATCATTGTAATCATCTCCTAGCTATAAATACATCATCCTAAGGTCTTTTCACACTATGTAGGTAGTACTTGCCCACTTTTTAGTGCCCAAGGATAGCTCAGCCACTATATCCTCTTTCTCCATTATATTTCTCTCATCTTTCATAATCCTCAAACTATTGTATCAGTCTAATATTTAACATATAATATCAATCATTCATCAATCAATTAATCAATTTACATTATTACAATCATCCCCTAATCTTTTTGGCAATCACCCACACCTATTGATTGGGCCCAACAAGTTACAACACTTGTATTTTCTTTGTCCATCATATATCATTCACTTTCATATGTCTTTGATAGGGGAATCACACTGTGGCTTACTAATTTGATGTAGTCTTTTTGGTCACTCAATCCTATCATTTATTCTTTATACATTATATTAATCAATTTAGATTTGAGCTACACCCATCATTAATCTTATCAAATCAATCTTATCCTAGTGAATAACTCTCCCTTACATAAATACTTACTTAGGATATGTCCAAAGATTGCATCATTTTAATCTAATAATCATCATGTTATAGTTGATTCCCCCTTGGGATATATCAATAACTATGACACCTATCATCTATACTCCCTATGCATATGTATTTTATAGGGGAATCATTCATCTATAGCTAACTACTCAAGTCAAATTTATCTTCTTCTTTTATCTCACATTTGGAATCCCATCCCATTCTATTCACATCCCACCCTTTATTTCTTATTTCAAGTGGCCATTCATATTATTCTTCCCCACATGTCCCCTTGAGGGGGAATCATATCCCCTTACATTATCTACTAACATTCATCCATGACATGGTTTTTCTTTAAAATACCATTACTCCTTACACTTCATCCACTTTCAATGCCCTTTTAAATATGGGGAAAATGTATACACCTAAATTCAGTCACCTACATTATCATCATTAATATTCCTATTAGTTGATACTAATTCTACTTATCTAATTTATTCTAGTTTATCCCACTAATTTATCCCCCATTCCTAATAATTTATATAATATCCCCCTTCATTATTCTTCATATATTAACCTTATTTTATCCTAAAAAAATAATTAATTCCCATAAACATCATCATTATCCTAATCTACCTATTATTTAGGAATTTTAAATTCCCAATGACCCACATACTAGCCTATGTGTAGACCCTCCTACATCCCTAGTTACTAATCCCTATCTAATCTCATCCCTAAGCCTAATTAATCCCTAAGAGGATTATATAATCTTCTCTATTCTAACCATTCCTCTCTAGAAGCCTCTAAATCTAGAGGTTTCTAAGGAATTTTAAATTCCTTGGATAATTCCTATCCATTGATATCCCTTAACTAAATTCAAAACTTAACATTGATCTTTCCCTCCCTCTTATATTTAAATAAACTTATAGTTCAAATACACATACATCAAGTTAAAATACACATATATACTTATGACAACTTAGTCTAAAATTAATATACTTAGATATCAGATTGGGGGCATGTGCATGGCACATAATTTCCATATTCTTAATTACACATAGGTTGATTAGATGGAATGGAAAAATCCATGTCATTATCTATGTTTTATAAAATTTAAATAATTATTCTAGGTTATCACCAGTACCATACCTTACTCGATATGTAGTGGTTAGCATTATCGAGTGGCATAGAGCTGCCTAATGTACTTCAGTGGCCATAGCGCTGATATACATAGTTAGATATACATAGTTAGACATTTTTATCACTTTGCACAATTTAGTTTCAAATGCATATACAATAAATTGGAGTGAAATGATGGATTCATAGCCTAATTGAGTTCTTAATCCACCCACATGATAGGGTTAGACACACTTACAATCTAATCCAAGCTAGTCACAGGTCATGATTTACCAAGCAGGGGTCAAAAATGATGGATTCAAAACTATATTGGGTTCTTAAGCCATATAGATATGAGGATTAAAAAGATATTAAATTAGTTTAAGATATTCAATGATTTTATCACTATATACATGTGCACACATAGGCTATCACTAGGTTCATGTATTGCTTTGTGTACCCAATGAGGTGTAATCATTCCTTTCCTATTTCCCATCTCTTTACTCAGATTTACTTAGTTACTTTATTTAGCATAGTCTTTTTATTTTTATGTCTCTTAAGTAAGGATTGATTTATGCATGTTTCATTTTAGGTAATTCTTTAGATCATGTTTCATATACGTAGACCTAATTTTACATAATCAAACTTAGAGATATGGGATTCACTTCCTAGGTATGTCCATCTACCATTTTTTCCTTTACACTAGTCATTTCACTTTTTTACATTTCTAACATAAATTTGGGGGTTGATCTAATCACCTAAAAGTGGTATTTTGATTCTAAGAGTGTTTCTTGAGACAACCTATTATTAGTTTAGCCCTAGACCTATCCTAGAGCCTTTATCACACTTTCACATCCATTATGTGAACCAAAAACTAATCGAGTTAGAAAAAACACAATCTCATATCTACATTCCCATATCATAGCCCTTCATGCCCAATAACTTGCTAGCTAGACACTAGCACCACATTAAGGACTCTAGAGCCACATGGTGCTAGTGTCCCCAATATGGTGTTTGTGTCCCTTAACCTCACTCTCCTCAACATATATGTTTTCAAATGTGTAACCATCCTAATGTTAGCCTAAGAACATTTTATTATTTGCACAAGATATATAATACTATAAAGAACATTTTATTATCTACACAAAATACATAAGACTATAAATATAAGACTATTAGACCTCTATCCATTAGATGGAAAATAGATGAAAAAAGGCTATTCAAATAAGAAACAAGTTGAGTAAAATCAAGGTTATTAATCCCAATTCTACCCTACTTTTGTATACTATCATTTATAGCTACCCTAAGCCCAAATTTCAAATATTTCTAGTGTCAAGCACACTCAAGGCATTAAATACCACTTTCATTCTAGCATTCACTTACACTTTCACCAAGCACTAGGTTAGAGAACTACATTGAGCTTGATTCATCCTTGAAATATTGGTATATAGGCAACTGTCTTCATGATTAGGTGTTGAGTATGTCTAACCTATCTTACTAAAAAATATACATTTTAACTCATTCCATACTTGCAAGGAGGATTAGGGTTTGTAACATATTTAATCTACTACAAGCACAAAGTAGAGTTTGACTTTGTTTGTGTAAGAACAAAACCCATAAACATAAGCACATGTGTACTCAAAAATTAGGAATTGTTATACAAAGAGGACACTAATGCCATTTTTAGGACACTAGAGCCACATGGTGTTACTATCCAAGTGGGGTACTACTATTCAGGGAAAAATTTGACTTAGGGACCTTGTTGATGACAATCAGACCTATCTATAACCTAGTTTTTAGTACCCAGATTTTCCATGACATTTTTTTAGATAAGTTTCTATTTTCACATATTTATTAATATTTAAAAAAAATCAAAGCAAGTCAAATTTGATAAAAAATAAATGGATATTTATTGAATATTATTTCACTAATTTAGACAAGTCATCCCTTTAATCTAACTTAGGATTTACTCTAACTAAACCCTAAAAAGATAAATCACATTATTACCCCTATATTAGGGCCAATTAAAACACCACAACCTATAATTGTAATGCAACAACCTTTAGTGATATCTACACCTCTTGTGGCTAGTTCCTCCACTCTAGATGTATAATACCTTATGCACAAGGTTCATACTCTACAAGCTAAGGTCTTACATCTTGAGAAGGGAGACACCAGGCCATCACATGGCTTAGATTCTAACATTATAATACACATTTTTCACACCACATAGCATTAAATACATTTACATATAGATTCATGGCACCTAAGCCTACATTATATGATGGCAAGGATGACCCAGAGCACCATCTCCAAGTTTCTCATGCAACATGTTTGGACTATGTGTCCAATGATTGGCTTCACATTAAGGTGATTCTTTAAATTTAAATGATTACACCTTACATTAGTTTTATGACTTACCAAATCAATATATCACAACATTCAATCCTTTGGTAGACATGTTTTTATCACACTTTTCCATAAATATCAGTTACAAGATTTCATATGCTCAACTTTCATAGATGAAACAAAATTTAAATGAACCTATTATAGAATACGTCCTATGATACAAGACTATATTATATAAATTTATTAGCCCCATGGTGTATACAAGGATATTTAAGACATATTTAAATAAAGTCTTTTACTATCATTACATGAAGCTATCTTGTTTAAGAAGTTTTCAACATTCATAGATTTGTGCCACATAGTAAAAGAAAAAGAGGTCAAGCTTCTATCAATGGGAGAACTAAAATATACTAATAGATAAAACTCAACTACTCAAATTTAAAATAATACTCCATAAAAGGGTAACTAAGAACAAGAGTGATCAAAAGGCCATAATTAACATAGCTTCAGGGCCTTTTCTTAGATTGGTTATATCTTCTCTTCAACACTAAATCTTCACCAACCTTCCAAAGTCACCAGCATGGGTTTTAAAATAAATATTGGAATGCAATGAAATATCTCTCCCTAACATTAAATATTTTTATATGACATGTAATCTTCTAAATAACTATGATTATAATGCATTCTATGAGTATCATATGGCACTAGGCCTTACAACAAATAAATGCATGTCTAAAACATAAGATACAAGATCTAATTAAAGATAACATTAATAATGTGGGCACACCCATAGATGTAAAAAAAGTATATAAAAAGGAATGTAAGGAGTTAAAGATATTATCAGACCTATTTACAAATCACACATCAAATGAGGCAAGAAGCACATTTAGTGTTCACTACACATATCAGGCACATCTACCACCGATTGTATATCATACTATTATAGAGGAGGCACACCCATTACACACCATTATTGGCATGTACAATACTAATTTTAAACTAGAACACTCATCACCTTCTTATACCAATATATTTTTGATGATGACATAAATTTACATTCACTCTTTGTATGAGAATATATAGATCACAATCCTATCTAAAGCATTATGGTTGACAATGGGTTAAGCATTAACATGTGAACTATGAAACTTTTATAGCATTTGGGGTACTTAGAGAAGGATATATTATAGATAAACACAATTATTAGTGGTTTTAGTGGTCATGTTCAAATATCCATCGAAGAGATTATAATTCCATTATAGGTTGGACTAGTACATATAGCCACTCAATTTTTAGTAGTACCTAGTTTAGGTGTGTTTGATATGTTACTAGGTATATCATGGTTATATTAGCTATGAGAAATCACATCCATAGTGCATAGATTTTTGAAATACATACACATAAATTAGGTTGTCAAAGTTGAGGGTCTTTGATATGAGTATCCTCTACCTATCCTAGAGGTAGTTATAACATGGTCACTGGTTATAGTTCCATCACAATTATCAATTATAACTTAGATCATATTTCCTATGGATACATCATAAAGTTTAGTAGATCCACTAGTATAGGTGAGGTATACTCCTATAGTATCAACACATATGCATACTCTCCCATGGAGACCATTATTAGAGAGACCCTTGTGTCAGAGATACATCATAGATTCTAGAGGACCTTATTCCTCTCATTTTTCTCCAAGATCAATATTATTGGGTTCTCAAGGTTTTTGGCATAGGTCACCTATGTCACTTAAAACTTCTTATACCATATGGGTTCCTAAGATGCCTACAGTTCACAAGACACCACAATCAATGTCATATATTTCTAACACCACTATACAGGTAGATATAGATACAAATTTAGATTACTTAGTACAATAGATTATGGGATCACAATTTCCATTTCACACAACACGCATGATCACACTTCCCCTATTTAACATAGGTCATAGTGCTAGTGAGTCTCCCATGAGACTCATTGGTTAGTATGGTTTCTCATTTATTATACATACTTTCCCTCTATTTTTCTCCTTGTACATAGTTCATTTCCATATTAATTATCCATAACTTATTATCTATAAAATATAAAAACAAAATACCAAGTCAAAAACACAAAAAAATCAAATAATTACTCAAAAAACATAAGTTTTATCATACTACATGCTTCACTTGTTCTTGTCGAGTGCTTAGAGGACTCAGGTCCACTATAATGATCTAGACTTGTTATTATCTACCCACTGGGGGCATATACAATGACCCATGGTCATTCACTTGACACATTCACCCACTTGGGTGCATCCTATACACACTGTTTATTACTAGGTTCTATCCTTATATACTCTACATCCCACTTTTAGCATTGTTATATATTAATATTGATCATTACTAATCATAATCATATTTTTTCTAGCTATCACTACTTTAGACTCAACATATATACACCCTTTATCTTACATAGATTTGTATTACATAGTTATGAATTCTTTCATTTCTAGATTTCATAGTTTATAATTGATTATATTTCTTTGCTTCTTCTATCAAGGGATTTAAATATGCCATTTTTCTTTGGCTCTATCCCAGTAATATTCACAATATGCATCCCTTGGACATGTGTCCATGTCCCTTGTGTGTGATTTTATAATTATGTATGTAGACATTTAAACATGTCCTTATATGTGGCTCTAATACAACTTTTTTATTACTTGTATATGTGGATATTTGAACGTGTCTTTATATGTCTGATTTTATCAGTTTTAGTGACATGTGCTCATGTCCCTTGTATTTTGGCCCCTTGGTCCATTTTTTGTGCCTCATGTGTTTTGTATATATGATTTCTTAAATGTTTCAAGGCCATGATGCTTGTCTTTGATTATTACACCCACTAGTTTTTAATTCCATGAGGGACCTCATGCATCTACCCTTCCTACTTATGTGTCATAATTAGCATCATACATCATCCCCCTAGGTAGATACTCAGTTTTACTCATATTTAATATTACATAAATTGATTAAATATATCTTGACACCATTTTACAATGATAGACATGACATACATCTTATATTACTTATGCTCAAACTATCTTAAATTTTAATGTTATGTTTGCACATTATATTATATTATCACATAGTTATCATATGACATGAATTTTGTACAATCTACCCATCCCACACCATAATACCCTAATTTTAAATCCAATAAAGCCCTAAAATCCCCCTAGGTTCCCCAACAAGGGTCCCCCCCAAAACAAACTACTCCATAGGTGAAAAGAAGGAAGAGGCCAAGGATGATAGTCATTGGGTAACCCACTGAAGGCCCTGGGAATCACACCCATGCCAAGGCATCAAAAGAGAAACCAAGCATCTCAATAAAGGATAGTTTTGTTGCTGAAGACACACTGGAGGGCCCCTCTACTTAATCTAATTTAGTTTATATTTCTTATCCTTTTTTGCTATATGTTTTAGTTTTTCTTTCTTATCATATTGATCATGAAGGGCCTATTTAAACTTTTGTATCTCACTTTTGTGGTTGTAGGTCCTTGTAAAACTTGGGTTTACCTTATCAAATAAAAAATATATTCTTTAGCTAACACACATTCTATAGATATTTTTATTTTAGGATAATTATTTCACAAGTTCAATAATTACCCTCAAAACATAGGGAATTCATAGGGTTTTTCATAGAGATCAGGCTCCTATATTTCACTCATTAAAATGTTTTCATCACATAATCTCAGTTTTAGAAAACTAGACACAGGTAAACAAAAAAAAATTGACTCAAAATGTAGTATAGTGACACATATTTTAAACTAAAAATACATTAGCACTAAAATAGGGACTTTAGCACCACAATGTGATACTATACAAGATGTGGTAATACTATATAGTAACCTCAATTTCAGGATAGCTTAGATTGGCTAGAATAGTACACTAGGTACAATAAATGTTTATATAGACCTAGTTAAATGTTTGATAGTTATACTCAATTTTTTCTTAGATTCATATCAATTTTCTCATATTCACATTATCTCAACTTAGATTCATATTAGTTTCTCAAATTAGGGGAATCATGCATGCCATGATAATTCCCATATTTAGTTTATATACTCAGATATAGTTATTACAACTTAGTCCATAATCATTATACTTAGATATCATACTGGGTGCATGTACATGGCATATTATTTCCATATGCTTAGATACACATTAGTTGATTATATGGCATGGAAAATTTCATGTCATTCTCTACATTGTATACACTTGACATCACATTCCAAGTATCCCCAATTTCATGTCTTACTCCATATGTAATGGTTAGGATTCCTAAGTGGCATAGAGCCAGCTAATGTACCCAATTAGACACAGAGCTGATATACATAATTATATATAATCAGTTAGACATTTAAATTAATTTTCATAATTTAGTTTCATATGCATCTACTACACATGGGTGGAAAATTATGGAGTCATAACCTACTTGATTTATTGATCCACCCACATGAGAGGGTTGGGCATACTATCAGTCCAATCCAAGCTATTCACAAGTCATGATCCACCAAGTATGGGTGGGAAATGATGGAGTCAAAATTGGATTGAGTTCTTGATCCATCCACACATGAGGATTGAAAAATTTATCAACTTAGTCCAAGATATTTAATTATTGGTCACTATATACATTCACACATAGGTTATCACTATGTTCATGCATTGGTTTACATACCCAATGAGGTGTATTCATTCCTTTACTCTTTCCCATATCTTTACTCAATTTTACTCAATTATTTATTTACTTAGGATAATATTTTACTTTTGATAGCTCTTCAATAAGGATTGGTTTATGCATTTTTCATTTGTAGTAAATGCTTTGGATCATGCTTCACATATTCAAATTCATCTTCATGGGCTTCATTTCTTAGGTTAGTCCAAGTACACCTCTTTTTATTTTATACTATTCATTTCAATTTGTTATATTTATAGTATAAAGGGAGGCAAATGTAATCACCTAAAAGTGGTATTTGAGTTCTAAGAGTGTTACTTGAGACTACCTATTCCTTGATTAGCCATATACATTACTCTAAATCTTATTATCACACTTGTATTGCCTTTGTGTGGGCCATAGGTGTCCATAATCAGCTCAAACATAGTTTGACCCTCATTTACTGATCATGGTACTTTGTGCCCAATGTTTTTCTAGTTGGACATTATCACCACATTAAGGACACTAAAGTCACATGGTTCTAGTATCCCCAAAATGTTGTCTATGTCCTTTATGCTATCTTTAATAAATAAATATATTTTTAAAGTTAAAACACTCCTAAGGTTGGCTTAAACATATTTCATTATCTCCACAACCAACATAACACTATAAATACATGAATTTTATCCTTCTATCTACTACATGGAAATTAGATGTTAAATACCTATTCAAACATGAAACAAGTTGAGAAAAATCAAGATTATTAATTCTTAGTTTTCCTTACTTTTTCATGCTACCATCTATATATTCCCTAAGATCATATTCTCTAGATTTTCAAAGTCAAGTAAACTCAAGACCATTATCATAGTAGCATCACTTGCACTTACACCAACACATAGGTGGGTAGAACTACATCAGGCTTGATCCGTCCTCAAAGTATTGGTATTTAGTCAACTCTCTTCATAGTAGGGTGTTGAGCATGTCTCACCTATCCTACTAATTAACAAACTTTTTATTTCATACCTTACTTTTAAGGAGGATTAGGGTTTACATCATAAACAAACTATTATATGAATAATATAGAGTTCTAAACTTCATGTGTGCAAGAAAAAAACCTAGAAACATATACATAGGCGACCCAAAAGTTTAGGAAAATCCTAAACAAAGGACATTTGCACCATTATCAAGACACTAGAGCCACATGGCACCTCTATCCAAATGTGGTGCTACTATCCAAGAGGGGTTCTAACAAAGGGATCCAGTTGGTGACACTCAGACCTACTTCCATATTAGTTTATAGAACTCATATCATCTATCTCATATATTTTCTAAATAAGTCTTTATTTTCACATATTTATTACTATTTTTATAAATTCTAAGCTATTCAAATTTATGATAAATCAATGGTTATTTTATGCATATTATTTCCCTAATTTAGACTACTCAACCCTTTAATCAAACATAGGATTTATATGTGATAAGTACTAAAAGGTTAAAACACATATAAAACTATGAAAAAGTAAGCTTTAGCTGGTGGAAAAAATAAATATGCACATGAACTTCATTATGCTAGATCCAATGTAGGATATCTAATCTATAATATTAGTTTGTGAGATATTAGTCATAACATAAAAAAAGACAACCACTTATGGACTGAGATGAGAAATATGGATTTATAGTGATACCAATGCTCAACCTAACATAAAACAAAAATCACATTGGCATGTGTAAACATAAGTATCTTTCTACATTTTTTAATATTTTTTAATAATTGTTGATACATATAACTACAAAAAGCCAACAAAATCCTTTGATATTTATGTATCATTTTCTATTTTTCATTAACTCCCTTTTCCTATTTTCCTATTTTTACTTTTTTGTGCCCTTGATAGAGTTTTAAAAAGTGAGTTTCATGTATGTAAAAATTTTAGATCGCATTTGATGCAATACATCCCATTATATATACTTTTTTTATGAATTCATGATTACAAATAGTCCATAGTGTTCATCCTTAAGACTATGTTCTCTTTTACTATTTTGAAATAGGCATGTTTATTTTATACCTTCACACTAGGTTCAAGAGTTATTCATAGCCAAAATAACTTATGACATTGTATACAATTAAATAAAATTAATTAAAAAACATACCCCCTGTGCCTCTTAATAAACATATTGTAATACCATCTAATGAATTTAACTTGAAATCCATGTCATTTTCTTTCTTCCAATAATGAGGCAGCCATAAATTTATATACAAATGAAAAATTAGAACCTATTTTCCCATATTTAATATATAATAAGGATAAATGATAACTTATTGTTAAGTCCACCCAATGTTTTACTCAAAAAATAAAAATATCTTTTTCAAACAGTTGTATGTGAAAGTATAAATAATTTATATTAATCAGACATTATACAATAATTAAATGAGTATTTTAATTTTATTTAAATTATTTTTAGTTGAACTAAACTAAATATTTCAAATATCTTCAAGTTATCTACTTTATAATGTCCATAACTAAGGTGATGTGTTCTTCTTTCCATGATCCTTGTCAACTGGCTTTGTACAACTAGTCAATAAATATCATGTGAACCCATGTTTTGTTACCCATTTTTTAAATATATTTTTATATAATTTATTATTTATTTTAAATAAATAATATGAACATACCTTTTTATTATTTTATCATGAATAAAATAAAACTCATGGTTTACCAAAATAATTTTTTGAGTTTTGATGGCATGTTGTCCATCCATAATGTAGAGGTGAGTTTCAAAAAACTAAAATTCATGCTCTAAATCAATATCTAATATTTCACCATTTTTTTTAAAATGGAATCAATATTACATCTTACTAAAGAGGCATAAGATTACAAAACATAGAGATAACTAGCAAATCAAAATTGGCTGAACCATGGGATCGATATTAGTATTTAGAAGGAGCTTTTTAGTAGTTTTAAACTCCATTTTTAAATGATTTTCCATTGAATAGGAAAATTTTAATCTATTGAGATGTTGAATATTCACTTTTATTAAATTAGTTTTTATCTCTCTTTAATATATTTTTCATACTTTCACATACTCTTAGTTATTGGAAATGTGATATTGAAGTATATTTTTATAGCTTAGAGAATATTTTCTTCCTCTTATATGTAAATATTTTTAATTGAAAAAACATTTTCCCATTTTTTTATCCATATTCAAGTGGTGGGTGGTAGATGAAGTGAATATGTATTAATCAAGTCTTTAAAATGCTATTGTAACTCAATTAAATAATACTTTGATTATTTTCCACTCTAGTGGTGTCTCCATCTATATACAATTCTAATTTCCAACCTTAATAGTAATAAGAATGTTAATAAGTTTTTCTGAATGAGCCATGCCACTTTTTCTATAGAACTAAACCTCTAGACCCATTTGATTAATTAGGCATGAGTGTTCATTGTTATTTATCCATTCCACATGAAAACTTAATACATTCTTTGAAATTCATTTCATGTTTAACACTATCCAAACCTATTTATGTTCTCCTTACAATGAATGAAACAACCATAGGTCATTGTGATAGTTATATGGACATTATATATCTACAAACTACTCATGATCTCTTTTTTCCTAGTCTAAATCACCTTCAACAAATGAAATATCTTGGTAGGGGTAAGTGCCCATAAAATACATTATTTCACTCTTTAAATAATTAGTCACAAATTTTCAATTGGAATATGATTTTTAAATATTAAATATATATTAAATCATGTTTTTAGACCATGTAAAAACAAACTATTTAGATAGAGTAGTCACCAATTCATAAATTTGAATGGATGTTTATTATAACCCATAAATTCTAATAGTGTTGATATAAGAACTTAAACATCCATATTGGCCTATGTTGTTAAGATTATTATCTTCTGTAAGATGTGCATGTGCCCATTCTACACAAGATAGGAACAATAAATCCCTATATTCTTATCTTTTATAAAATGTTCACATCCTAATTATATAAAAGATACGAATATTTACCTCTTAATTGATAACACTCCTATCTTATTCAGAATGGGCATGTCCTCATTATAAATAAGATAGGAATAATACAAGAAATAACAATTAATATTCATATCTTGTGTATAATAGGCATATACCCATTCTGAACAAGGTATGAGTAATATGAGTAATAGAGAGAAACATTATTATCTTGTGTATAATGGACACATATTCATTATACATAACGTAAGAATATTGGCCTCTATTTTTCATATTATTTTGGCCATATTCAAATTGGGAATTTTCTCATTTTGAATAAGATAGGAATATGATCAATAGAGGAAAATATTATTATAACTAGTATTGTTTTCTAGAAAAATATAATTTAGCATGTTTTAAAAACCTAGATTATAAGAACATGGACAAGACAACTTCATTTTAGATCACATTGATTTCTTTCCCAAAAAAAATTATTTAAAAAAATATTTAGACTTCAATTGATTAATAAGTGATTCAACTAATATTGAATGGTCTACCGACCACACCCAAATCTATTTTGACATTAATTTTAATAATAAAAATAAAATTATATAATTATTTTAAATATTTTATTTTTAAATGAAAATTTTTTCCCATCAAATCATAACCTTTATCCCATAGTCAAGGTTAGTCTTAGTTCATTGATATAACTCTTTAGTGGCATTATTTAAGAAAAAACCCACATTCTTCATAACTCTCATACAAGATGAGATACACTTGTCCATTTTTTATGGTTCAATTTTGTTTAATATACCTTATAATATTTGTAATGGTGGAAATTAGATTATTTTGAACGTTATGTAAATGCAGGTCATATTTTCCTTAATTCCCACACATTAAGTTAAATTTTCACTAGCATTCTATAAATTAGTTTATTAATAATAGATTATTATTTAATGTCAAAAAATTAGAGATTTTATCTATGTGCGATGGTAAAAAATATTAATTTTATTCATATTTAACTATTAAATTAATTTAATGGTTAGAGTAAACTATGGTAAATATTTATATTATCAGACATATTTTTGTCAATATTATAAATACAATTATTTTACTAATTTTTTTTTATAATTATGGGTTATGACACAATTAATTCTATTTATATTAA
The DNA here is from genome assembly GCA_037957365.1 of Torreya grandis. NCBI lineage: Eukaryota > Viridiplantae > Streptophyta > Pinopsida > Cupressales > Taxaceae > Torreya > Torreya grandis. Next base: position 372,213 of record JARHVA010003094.1, read on the forward strand.
TATGTTTTTAATTTTATGATATTTGGCATTGACATGTCTTTTATTAGGATAACATTCCACTAGATTTGATGTAGTTTATAGACATTTTAAATAGTTTTGATGTGCTTCCTAGATGTTCAATAGAATAACTTGAAAAAAACTAATTCTTTTTCTAAGCACACATGTGATAAAAATTTGGACCCACACTCCATACATTTTTAGTAATGGTGCTAAAAATTTAGGGAAGTGTAGTATAGAAATGGGTAGCATTTAAATAAAGATAATGCAATATTATTTGGTGTGATACAACTTCCATTTTTAAATTAATTTCACAACTATAAAATCCTTATTGATTTGATATTTAATGTAATATTGATTACTGATTGTCCTATTCACACACCAAGGGTATTTAATTACATAAATTTATGGTTTAGTGTATTTAAATTTGAAAAACAATTCACTAATTAATTCCATGGGTGTTTTTTAAAACTTCAAAAATTTGATGATAATATTTTAGGTGGAATTTTTTAATAGTCATATACATTATAAAGTTTTTAATAGTGAATTATTTGGATTTCATTCCTTAATTTGCTTGAGAAAATGACAAATTTTAATAATGCCATCATCATGTTATTCAAAGGTTAGCTAAGCTACCACACAAAATGAGTGCTTAGTGTTCACACACCAAACATATTCAATTTCAAAGAAGTAACTCAAGAAAAAGTACTAGCATTAGTTGAGATTAGTGAAACCACACAAAACTTATATATGGTGTTCAAATGAATGATAGATAAAGTTTAAAGGAAGTAAAAATAATTGCATCAATAATGCTAGCCTATAATATCACACCAAATTTTCATAGTTTTTCCACACGAAAGAAAAGTTCAATTGTAGAGAGGAAGAAAAACTAGCATCAAAGTCTAAAATGGCATAACAAATCCGTATCCATGTTTTATATTTTCATTTATATAATTTTTATTATTATGTTTTCTCTAAATACAAACACAAATGACAAGACAATTGGTTTCAATTTTTAAATTAAAAAAATGTGAAAAATTAGTTTCCAATTTTAGATTTAAATTTGATTAAAACATTCATAGAAACATTATTTATATTTTTGTATTGAAATAATACCATGATAAATACTTGTGTGTGACAATATAGTTTTAATTAAATATGTAATCTCTTTGTAGATCCTCTATTGAAATTTAGCTTTATTTTCCAACCTTGACTCTTATCTATCTAAAAATGTAGTTTCATGGAAAAATAATTATTAGAAACTTGTTATTTTATACTTAATTTTTTCCCTCTTTAAAACATCAAACATGAAAATTTTTAAATTCATTATAATGGAATTATATGTAATATCAAACTTGTGATATTATTCATTTATAGTTTTTTAGCTCTTAAATGACAGTTATAGACATACTTATTTTCTTGAATTTTAGCTTTCTTTAGACTTTTGATTATTTTCTCTATGCAAAAAAAAAATTATGGAACAATAATTATATTAAATTAATTTTATTTTAATACCTATTCCTCTTTCACACTCATAAAATCTATCTTACGGTTGATATTTTTTTCTTTATCTCTTTCTTTTCATGTATTATATTTTTAAGTTGTCCCCATTTCCTCTTTCACAAATTAGTATTTTTATACAAAAATAAAAATAATTGATCAAAATTCCTTTTATAATTTTTCCTATTATACTAGAATATTATCATCTATAAAGCCTATGAGAGTGGGTAGATGCCCAATCTACACAAGATAATAATATTAGCCTTTAGAATTATTGATATTCCCATCTTATATAGAATGGGTAGCTATCCATTCTAAACAATATAGGAATATGATTCAAAGTCCATTTTGAGTGGACAAATAAATAACATATGTCTATCTTACTATATTTTTCATAATGGGCACATTCCAATTATACATAATATAATAATAATTTTTATTAAGTTATAGTATTCATATCTTTTATAGAATGGGCATGTTCCCATTCTACATAAAATAAGAATATTGGCCTTTGTTTCTCATATTATTATTATCTTATGAATAATGAAACACACACACACACACACACACACACACACACACACACACACACACACACACACACACACACACACACACACACACACACACACACACACACACACACACACACACACACACACACACACACACACACAAAATCCTCTATTTCTCATGTTATCCCTATACAAAAAATTAATAATATATACTTTTGTTATTAATCTATTCCTATCTTGTTTAGAATGGGCATGTTTCCATCATTATACACAAGATAATAATATAAGAATATGTTACTTATATTATTCTTATCTTATTTAGAATGGGTAACTATGTATTATGAATAATATACGAATATTATGAGTAACATAGGCCTATATTCATATCTTGTTCGGACTAGATAGCTATCCATTCTACATAAGATAAGAATATAGGACTATATTTATCATATTATTCCTATCTTGTTCAAAATGAGTAGCCTCCCACTCTAAACAAGAGAGGAGTAATATGAGAAACATAGGTCTATATTTTAATCCTGTTTAGAATGGGAAGCTACCCATTCTAAACAAGATATAAATAATATGAGTAGAAGATACCTATATTATTAGATTATTTAGAATGGTAAAATACCAATTATATACAAGATAATAATATTATAATTTATTTATCATATTATTCATATCTTATTCATAATGGGAATGTGTCCATTCTACACAAGATAAGAATATTGGCTTCTTCATTGAATTTTTTTTGATCTTGTCCATAATGGGTAGCTTCCCATTGTACATAATATAATAATATTGGCCTCTATTGCTCATATTATTCCAATATTATTTGAATGAGTATGCACCAATTGTACATAAGGGGAGGGAACTCATTCTATATTTTTATATTTCAAAATATGTATTATTACCATTTACAAAGGAACAAAAAAGGGGAGGGACCCAATGCAGATGATGTATAGTAGGGATCAACAAGTCAAGTGTTGAAACTATAAGGCTAGAGCCTCTACTGATTTTAAGACTAACTCAATATAAATTATGATCAAGATTTGAAAAATTTAAGCTCTAAAAAAAAGCAACTTCAACTTAACTAGTTTAGAACTAGATTTGGAGCATTTAGATTCAAAGTGTTATCACAACCATCTATAGATTATTTTAGATATGAAGTATAATAAATATATATTAATTTATCTTTGGATCATTTATTTTTAATTGTCTCTAGAGTATATCAACTCAAGGGTACTGTAATATTATATTATCAATTTATAAATATATACAGAGTATTACATCTCCTAAGTATTTACATAGCCAAATTTTGATTATTTCAAACTAAAGTTACTTCAACTTAGGAGTGTCTTTTCAAAAATACATTTAGAGTATTTCAACTCCTATGTGTTTACACAAATAACTCCATATTATTTCATCTCTAGAGTATTTTAAGCATTCACTATGTAAGTAACAAGTTTTTATGTTCAAAAAATATTTTTGGGGCATGAACAATGATATTGCACCTTACAATAAGTATTCATTCCAGACTTAGTTTATTTTTTTCACTCATTTTTTATTTTCAATATAGTATGAACCTAAATTATTGCTAGTTATAACATAGTACACATAGTTTATCTATATACTAAGAGAGAATCTTCCTTCTTTGATATGATAAAATATATATATATATATATATATATATATATATATATATATATATATATATATATATATATATATATTACTTAGTTTTGTCACTCAATATTGCACCCTAAAGAGGTTTTTAAATACTTATCTAGATTAAATGAAACATTGGATTACCTCTAGGCCTATGGGTTGCCTATAGTAGAGGTAAACCTCTAGGTTTAAGGGCTAGCTCCCTAGATTGGTCTTTGAGATCTTATCACCTACACTACTTTCTTTCTTTAATAAAAAGGGATAGAAGGAACACAAAATTAAACTATGATAATAAAAATTATCTCCACTATACTACCATGCACTTGCATTATGAAACATGACTCAAAATACTAGTCCCAACATCCTAGATTGCTCTAACATAAATGTTTCAAACGTGGAGGTGATATGCATTATACTTCTCAAGGTGAGTGACTAAGAGATCAGATTATAGACACTAATGCTACTCCTTACACTTAAAGATAGACAAATACACTAGCTATACTTCATGTGACCTATTAGAGGGAGAACTACTTGCACCCAACATGAAAGAGTAAAGAGAACACAAGGATAAATATTTATCACTTGTCATTCCACTATTCACTACTTCACATGCTTAGACAAGAAGCTATGAATTCAAAACTATATTGGAAATTTTTATTTTCATGGAAAATATAGTATTTAAACTAGTAGGGATTTGTCATATTAGGTGTGGATTAGATATAAATGCCAAAAAGACTTGCACATATAAAGCATAAGAGAGGAGAGAGAAGAAGGGAATATCAAAAGTCATAAGGCCAAGTGTAAAGACTTGGAAAGCAATTACAAAGAAATAAAATGAAGTGGAAAATAGGTCAATAAGGTGTCATGGACAAGTGTCCATCATAAATTCATCATTGTCCCTCAAGTTAGCATAGAGACTCTTCATGTTCTTTTTCAAAACTACCTTTTGGTAATAAGTTCACTTGACTAGTCTAAACCACCTTAGGAATCCTTGACACATATGCACTATCTTAGGAAGGTAGAAACCTGATTTTGATAGTCATCAAATAATCTTAAAATAATGAACTCCTCATGGACATTTGTTATTCACTCTCTAGAAGTAATTCACTCACCCTTCTAGGCTTGTCTTCATATTTGTCACTCAATTGACATGGATTTGCTCAAATAAATTTCATTTAAAAGGTGTTATATGGATCATAAAACCCTATTTTCATTATATTATATCATATGGACTTAAATGAAACTCAATACAACACTTATCATATTTCCCATATGCAATCACTTTATCTTCTCACTGTGCTAGCTCAGACTACCTATAATGAATGGTCCAAAAAAGATGTTTTCATGAAAAATAGGTGATATTTGATTATTAGTGGTTATATTAAGTATATACACACCTTCCATAGTGATTTTCATCTATCCACTCCTTTTTGCACCTATGAAACACATCAAATCCTATAAAATAAATTGAATTAGGCCTATTCATATAAGTGATAGTACAGATCAATTAGGTGTCAAGAATCTTGCAAGAGTTATAAACAAGTTCAAATCAATTCCAAGTCTATTTTTCCAAATCTAGATGAATAACTCTCCATATCTTCTCCATCAAGTTCAAATGAGGGTTTTAGGTTTCTTAACTTCTTATCAATGATTCATAAAGTTTAGACACTCAACCCTTGAACCAATTCAACAAATATTGAGTTAATGTCCCTTATAAACTACCCCTAAGTTCTTGAGGTACCATAAATATTATCCATATATATGTGAGCAAAAGAAAATGGTCTCTCAAGTTCCTACTTGCATTCTAAGTAGGTTTGAGACCAAATTAGGCCAAATTGATCAATTTGAGATATTTACCTAAAAAATGATAGTTATTTTATACTCTAAACTCTCCCTTGAATATCACCAAATGGATTTTAAGTATCATGTAGTTAAGTGAAACAAGTTAAGCACCCTGAGGGTTTATGCCTAATAAACATGGACTGTGAATCTAGGTATATGAATACCTATGAATGTTTATAATAGATGCATATGCTTATTATCCCTCCACATTCATATAAAAATTTAAATTAATTATAAATTTATTTAATACTCTTCATGTTATTATTCCAACATTCATATACTAAATGTGCAGGGTGATCTTGACAATAGAGTGCCCTCTATTTGAGATAAAATAGAGGGAATATCCACCATTTGTCTAACCAAAGTGAGATTATAGATCTATTTATTAGGTCATGAATACCATATATAAAAATTTCAAGGTTTTATATTATCTCCAAACCATTCAAAACTTAAAATCCCTTAAGACCAGCTTCTCAAGCCTAGTGACTGTGTAGGGTTTTGGACTAACTGTAGGTTGAGCTTAAAAACCTAGTTTTTACTATATCTCCTTACATATTATTATCACATTTATATGTGTTGTAAAATTTTTATAATGGTTTCAATGTGTTTACCCACCTTATACCTTTTTCAACCTTTCAAACCATCTCTCTCCACTAGCATAGGCTAATTTGTAGACTTACTCAAATTGTAGGTGGAAATTTAGGAGAAACAAGAACTCCTATAGGTGATTACCTAAGTCAAATCACTATAACTAAAATAATTTGATTAATATTGAGTTAATTAGGTAATCTAAATCTTGAATGAGTATCTATGCCTTCATGCCATCCTTCTTATCTCTCACCATCAATACATTATGGGTTTATAGTCAGACTATAGATGTTTCATTTGGGGAACCATGGGATTCCTATAGGTGATGATGTATGCCTTAACATTTTAATTCACCCTCTTTGATCCTTATTTAGGTCACTAAGACCATTCCACACCTATATTATCTCATTTCATTCCTTGAGACCATAGTCTCACTCACTACTATAGGTCACTATTGTCTCAAGTTCATTTTAGCTCAATGCACTGTAGCTTTCACTGAGTGTTTTTAGTGAGAATTTGACTAGGTTGAAACCACTCAACCATCACATTATCTTGACCCAAAAACTTTCTTATTGTGTTTAATTTTTAATACTATACCTATGATACATTAATGAAAACATTAGGCTTATTCATTATTCATCAAATTCCACCAATAGAGGACACTTCATGAGGCAAGATCCTCTTTTAGGGAGATTAAGGTAAACTCTCCCTTTAAGAATATTTCTCAACTTTGACTGATTGTGTGTGTTAATGAAGGGTTTGAGTGTGGATTTGATTTTTTTTAATGTTTCTAGGTTTTCAAACCAGCCTAAAACATTTCAAGGATCCAACATGAAGTTCACATCTTTTAACAACCACTATTTGAACATTTTTAGACAATCTTATAGGTGACTATTTCAAGACATCTTGATTGTGATTATCTTAAACCTATCAATTCATCAATGACACTATTGAATAAAAAAATCTAATAGAGAAACCAATGACCATGCTTTGAGGGGAGAAACAAAGGGATAATATCTTGATCTTGAAGCCACTGATAAAAGAACAAAACACTGCAATTGATGAAATAATGTTCTATAGACCAATGGTGTTCACTCTTAGCACAAGGAGGATGGTGTTTCTAATACTTTTACATTTACACATGCCAAACAAATTGAGACCAACATGAAAATAATGGAAATTCTCTACCAACCTACATAATTCAATTAGTTCACACAAATTGATTCAAAAGATGAGAAAAAATGAGGTGTTGGGGTTGTCCAAGTAGTTTGGAGTCACCAACATTATTAGTGATGGTTCATGAAGTACATACCACCAATCTTAAAACTATGTCAATGAAATGTAATAAAAAATGGATTAATACCACCCCCAAAGTGCACTCACTTGAAATCTTCTCCTCATATCCATACTGACTAAAAACTAGTTAACCTTGTAGACCTCCCCAAGAGAGTGATGAAAGAGAGAAGTTAGTTTCTGGTAGTTTTATACATGTTGAAGCTTTTCAAGCCTATAACTAACTTTTGGGTATCTTAAGTGACTCTCCTTAAGTCCTCTAACATGCCAAGTGTGTTAATTAGGTTGTATAACTATATATAACTATTTGTTTTATAGTGATCTCCTCATTTTCAAATTGAACCTACCACATTTTTAGTTTTAAATAGCTCACTATCATTCTATGTCATTTTTTACATTAGTCTACATCTTTAAACCTTTGTATTTTGTTAACATTAATTAAAAATATATTAAATGACCCAAAAGATGGCCTAGGATGACGTAAGATAAGTTGAATAAATATGACAAAGAATAAACATATTATATGACATTATTTAAGATCATGGTGCAAATTTTCCAATTTAGGAGATCCTATGAAAGTCTTAAATATATAGGGGGTTGACCTAATTTGATTTAGGGTTAAATTAGTCAATATTTTGGTAATTTTCTATGGGTGGTAAGCCAATTATGCTAAAGACCAATAGCCTTCTCCTATCTATTGGGTTATGGAGTCACCTATACATTGTATTGACACTAAAATGCCTTTAAACAAACTAAAAACACATAATAAACATAGAAAGTAAACAAACACACAAGGAAAAAACCAAAATTAAACATGTTCTCTTTAAGCACTTAGGGAAAGCACACACAAAGACATAAAGAAACACATACCTAATATACTATGTACATAACTAACCTTCATCTCATCAATCACAGGGCTTTAAAGGGATCCTATTCACAGGGATATGTAACTCCTCCCCATTAATTCTTGTCAATTGAAAGGAGTTGTTTTTCTTGATCTTGATGATGATGTATGACCCACTCTATGAAGTATCAAATTCAGTATGTATTCTTGGTTTTAATTTATATTCATCCCACTTTAGTAATATGTCACCCTCTTGGAAGACTCTTGGAGTTGATTTCTTATCAAAGGATGTATTAATTATCACTTGATGATGTTCCATGACTCCATGAACATTCTCTTTAGTCTTTTATATCTCCATAATCTCTATAAACCTCACCTCTATTGGAGTATTTTCAATCAATTCTAATTAATGTGTTATCTCTAAGGTAGGAAGTTCTTGGGATATAGATAGCCTAGTTTCTATCCCATAAATAATAAAAAGGATAGTTACATTTTGACCTCTTACGAGTGATTATATCAGCCTATAAGGATGTCTTCAAATTAGTGTGCCAATCTCTTTGATCATTCTCCAATGTCTTCTTTATAATTTTGATTAAGTTCTGATTAGTAGACTCAACCAACCCATTACCTTGAGGGTAATACTTAAATAATGTACTCAAATATATACCATTACTATTTACCTAATCAATTGTTTTATCACCTATAAAAGTAAGTGTGTTATCTAAAATTATGGTATAAAGAGTTCCAAACCTTATAGTAATGCTTTCATATAACTCCAAGATATCACTCTAATTGGCCTCCTTTAATGCAACTACCTCAACCCACCTTGTAAAGTAATCAGTTATTATAAGAATCCACATGTGGACAACACTTGATGGATGATTTATCATACCAATGAAATCAATACCCCATTACATGAAGGGTTGATCTATTTGAATAGGTCTCAAAGGGAGAGTTTCAAGCTTCTATTTACCTATAAAGAAAGCACATTGCACACACCTTCTTACCCCAACATAACAATATTTAAAGAGGCTAGGATAATAATATCCTGCCTTCATGATCTTGGCAACTATGGTTATTAGAAAGAAATGACTTCCTGCTATTCCATCATGAAAATTTTCAAGAAACACTCCAAACTAGTCATTGTCATTAAATCTCAAAAATAAAACCATTTGTATCTCTTTTAATAAGTACACCATTTACAAGACAATAAATAATAGCTTGTAATTTGAAATACCTTATTTTGGATATGCTCAAGCTATTAGGATACTCACCACTTTGGAGGAATCTAATGAAGTATTTTGTCTATTTTTAAAAGTTTGGGATCAATTGGTTGAGGGCAATCTTGATATACCAAAGCTTCTTATTTTTTTTCATGAAGTTATGAAGCTAAGTTTTCATAAATATCCTTACCTTTTACTAGTTTGGTTACCTCAATGTCAACATCATACTCCATTACCTTTTCAATCCACACTACCCTCTTTTCATTGAAGTATTTTCTCAAAAGTAATTCCTTGGTGCTAGGATGAGAAACCATAGTGTGTATCCTATTGTTTGAAGCCATATGTCTAAATTTATTTAGTCCTCTTATAACAATGACTTTTTCTCCACAAATTCATACTTGAATTCATAATCCTCCAAATCTTGACTAAAGAATGAAATTGGTTATTAAACACCCTCATCATTATTTTACATAATCAAACCTTAGATAGGATGAAGGTTAGTAAATGAATATAACATGAAATATTTATCAAATTTAGGGTTTACAAAAGTAGGAGTTTGTGTAATTTCTTGCTTAATCGCTTCAAAACTGCTCTTACCCTCTTTAGTCCAAGATAAAACTTGATTCTTTTTTAGCATAGATATGATGGGCTTCAACAAAGATGTAAAACTAGGTATGGATATTCTCACAAAGTTTATCTTGGCTAGGAAAATTTGGAGTCCTTTATTGTGTAAGGGAAATGATAGGCCTAGGATAGACTCTATCTTTTTAGGTTCAATAGTTAGACCATCCTTGGAAATAATGTATCCCTAGAAGCTTACCTTCATGGATAACTAAAATGCTCTTTTTTAGGTTGAGAGATAACCCATACTACCTACACCTTTCAAACACTTGACTTAGGTGTTCATATTCTCATTTTCATCCTTGTAGAACACAATTATATCATATAGATGCACTAACAACACATCATTGATTAGACATTTGAAATCCATGTCTATTACCCTTTAGAAGGTGGAACTAGAATTGAAAAGATAAAGGGCATCTTCCTATAAATAAAGGCACCCCATTTTGTAGTAAATTTTATCTTGAATTGATCATCCTCATTTACCTAAATCTGATTATAACTAGAATATCCATCTAGGAATGAGAAGTGTTGGAAACATGAAATAACTTACAAAATCTAATACATATGAGGTAAGTGGTAATGGTATTTAAGTGATACACTATTGAGATCTCTAAATTTTACATAAAATCTTATTTCCCCATTACTATTCCTAATATGCACAAGTTTATCTACCCAAGTTGATTGATTGATAGGGAAGATTATCTTAAATTCAAGGAGCTTAGTGAGTTCCATTCTCATGAGTTGTTCAACCTTGGGATTTATATTCCTTTATTTTTGCCTAACTAGTTTAACTCCAAGCTATAACTCAATGGTATGATGGGATATACTAGGATAAAAACCTTTTATATCTTTATGTTCCCAAGAAAATATATTAAGAAATTCTCTACACAAATCAAGGAATGCTTATTTTTCTAATGTGGAACATACCTTGCCTGGTTTGAGGAGATTATCTTTGAATATTAAGAATATTTCATAGTTCTCCTAATTTTTATACATTAAAACCTTTTATTTATCCCTTTGGTCAATTTAATTAAACATAATCTCTAAATTTACCAATCCTTTAGGTATCTTGTTTGTCATTAGCTATACAATCTAATTCTCAAACTGATCATGGAGTCTTTTCTGATTTATTGAACAGAACTCTACTTCATTTTTCAAGAAATGTATAATGTGTTTGTAATTATAAAATAATGTATAATATACTTCATTATTAGGTATTTAAGATCTTACAATGACCTTGATGTGATATTTTTTCCCTTCCTATGTTTATGGTACTAGGTGTATCAAATTGTTCCCCTATAGCAACTAAATTATCAACATTTTAATTCTTCTCACTTGGGAATAATTATATGTTGTATGAATTGAAGTATTAAATTGAATACCATACCTTATTATTATAATAATTAAGAAAAAGGTTATTGGTAGCACTCACATTCCTAATTTGATGCACAATCAGTTCACTATCTCCATATACTTATAGATTTTTGATCCCTTTCCTTTTTTCCCATTAAAGACCATGAATAAAACCTTCATACTCAACCATATTATAGGTAAAATTGAAATTAAACCTATATAAAGATTAATACCATTGGTTTGATGGATATAACATAACACCAGCTCTTTCACCAATCTTTCTCCTTAGACCATCAAATAACATCTTCTACATTCCATCATTCTCAGTTTCTTTCTTGGTGAGTGAAGGTATTGATATTTATTCCTCATGTAAGCAATATGCTCCCAAATCAGTATCTTCTATGAAGGCACATGGATCATGTTCATATGTGTTAGTACCATACTCATCTAGTAAAATATCATATATACCTTCAAGTTTAGAGGATGATCCATCATCTATAAAATATTCTTCTTGGTCATTGATGGTACAATTTAGATTAGAACTTGATTCCACATATGGCTCAATATAAAACTTAGATAATGGTTATATTATAATAGTTACCTTTGATCCATACCTTTTTATAAAGGCCAAGAAGGACTAATTAGATAAGATATATCCTTCCATCTTGGTGGTGAAGTCCTTTGATAGGCAAATAGTGAACTGAGCAAGCAAATCAACCACTTCTATATCTTAAAGGATTGAATAATTTGTATAATCATGAAAGAAAACTCTCAAACCTTTGATGAGCCCCACTAACATAGCTGGTGTCCCATCAATTTGTAATAATACATTTCTATATGTCTAATATTTAAAGCCAAACTTATCTTCCAAAATCTTGGGCATAATTAAGGTACTTGACCCATTATCCATAATGTAATTATGAATAAGCTTATCTCCAACAATGAGAGTGAGGTATAAGGGATGGGGATTTTTAAATTTAGTAGAGGGTTAAATAATTTTATTAGGATAATTATTGAGTGATATACCATCATGTCTTGATGGTTGAGCACTGATGTGGATTTGGGATAACTACTCTTGAAGTAGTTCCTTTTGATTGGGCATGTGGAGTACTTCCCAAATAGATATACTAGTCTTACCATTATTAAAAGAATTAATGATGTTCAAAGAAAGAAATTTTATAATTTATTTTATCCTTGAAGTAAAATAAGTGCTTTTAACTTGAGGAAATGGAGCAATTTGTGCTACCCTTCCGACATTGTAATTTTCAATAGGTGCAAAACTTATACAGGATTCCATACTTAAATTCACACCTTACTAGCTTGTAGGAGGAATATTTGGACTTTTGTCAACACCAAAGAAATATCCCATATATTTCATATTTTATATTATATTATTTGCAACTGATGTACCTTGGTTTAGGACAAATGTGTCTTACACTAGAAGGTTTATCAAGATCAATCCTTAAGGATGCCATCCTTCATTTGTTTCTTCTTGCATGAAGTTTTCATATTTTTATATCAATTGAGGAGTAGGTACTCCTTGAGCTACCAAGGATTTCCCTTCACCTTCATTAGCATCCATGTATTTTCCTTGAGGTTTACATTCTTCTCCTTGAACCAAGCTATGATGTACTAGAACCATAACTCTTTTGTTGGGAGTAGAGGTTGGATTATAAGCATTGGGTGGCCTATTAAAGTTAGGTTTCCTTTCTCTCTCCCTTGAGCATATTGCTAAGGTGGGGACATAATTTATTGTGAAGGATAGGAATAGGAATTTTGGTTCACTCCATATTATAGATTAAGCTACATAACTTGAGCCTCTAAGGCATTGCATCTTGTATCCAAATCAATGACATATTTTGATTTTTTCAAGTTAGATTTGGACTTGTTGTTTGCACTTGGGATTGGAAAAATACTTAGAGTAATAGTATAAATGTTGGTAAGAATAGGCAAAGAGATTTTTGGAAGGAGTCTACCAGTTTGTATTAAACCATTCTCAGCTCTAATGGCTATGTCATAAGCTTCAAGAAAAGTTAACCACCCATGAACTACAACGTAATAGTTATGTTAGCCTCAATATCTCTTAGGTATTTTGGGAAGACAAAACTCGTAGGGGATATCATGGGAGGTGGAAACCTATACCATTTTCTTTGAAACCTCTCATTGAAGTCATGCATGGTTTCTTTAGGACCTATTTGAATCACATTAAATTGATGAATGGGTGATGTGTGATCAATTTTGTCTTCAAATATTTGAGTTAACAAATCCCAAACTCATCCCAAGTGGTGATACATCCTCCTAATAATGTCTTATACCAATGAAGGGATTTTCTCTTAAGAGACATGGCAAGTAGTATGACTACAATATTAAATTTAGTGACATTATAAAAATTTTAGAAGTTATAAATGTCCCTAATATTCTCACTTGGGGTGATTGGAACTTCTTTATTGAAAGTGGGAACACTATTAGTGGCATTAAGAGGGATATAATCATATGCATTGAGATGTATAGGATTTTTAGTGTTAAAGGTTGGGAAAGCATTTTTGCTAGCCATGTTTTCCTCAAGTTCCTCTTTACTCTCTTGATCTTCCTAGCTTGAAAAGTATTCTTACTCTTCAAATGTCAAGGGTGTTGAACTTCAAGAGAAAGTTTAGGTTGAGGGAGTGGATATATAGGATAGTTACCTCTATTAGTAGTTTACTTAGTAAGTACCATGAAGTATGAAAAAAATTAATGATAAAAATTGGTATGCAACCAAATATTACCTTTAGTGGAGTTTCTAAATGTTGAATAGAACACATGTATGTAGCTATGATGTTGCCAAGATCAGCATTCACCTTGATAAGATGTATTTGAGACAATAGTCCCAATGGGAATGCCATAATTATTTTCATTAAATATTTCACCCTAGAGAGGTTTTTCAAGCCTTTTATAGATTGAGTGAAACATTGGATTACCTCTAGGCCTGTGGTTTTCCTATAGTAGAGGTAAACCTCTAGGTTTGAGGGTAAGCTCCCTAGATTAGTCTTTGATAGCTTATAACCTACACTAATTACTTGTTTAAATGAAAAGGGATAGAAGTAACACAAAATTAATCTATGTTATTGAGGTGATACACTAAATTTATCTCCACTAGACTATAACACACTTTCACTATGAAACATGACTCATAATACTAGTCCCAACATCCTAGATTTCTCTAACATAAGTGTTCCAAACATGGAGGTGATATACATTGTACTTATTAAGGTGAGTGAAAAATAGGTCAGATTGTAAAAAATAATGCTAATTATTACACATAGAGATAGACAAATACACTAGCTACACTTTATGTGACTTATTAGAGGGAGAACTACTTACACCAAACATGAAAGAGTAAAGAGAACACAAGGATAGATAATTATCACTTGTCATTCTACTATTCACTACTTCACACACTTATACAAGAAGCTATAAAATCAAAAGAAAATTGGAAATATTTATTTTGAAGTAAAATACAATATTCAAACCAGAAAGACTATTCCATACTAGGTGTGAATTAGATATAAATGCCAGAAAGGATTACATATATAGAGCATGATAGAGGAGAGAGAAGATCAAAAGTCACAAGGCCAAGTGTCAAGACATGGAAACTAGTTATAAATTAATAAAATTAATTTTAAAATAGGCCAAGAAGGTGTCATGGAAAAGTACCCATTAGAAATGCATCATTCTCCCTCAAGTTGGCATAAAGACTATTCATGTTCTTCTTTGAAACTTCCTTTTAGTGATGAGTTCACCTGACTATTCTAATTTGACTTAGGAATACTTAACACATATGAAATATCTTAAGAATGTGTAAACCTAATTGTAATAGTCATAAAATACTATTCAACTAATGAATTTATCATGAACATTTTTTATTCATTCTCTAGCAGTCACTCATTATCCCTTAAAGGTTTGTATTCACATTTGTCACTTAATTAACTTGCAGTTGATTAAATAAAGTTCATTGGAAAGGTGTTAGATAGCTCATTAGATCCTATTTACCTTTTGATATATAATATGGACTTGAATGAAAATCAATACAACACTTATCATCTTTCCCATATGTAGTCACTCTATCTTCTCACTGTGATAGCTCAGACTGCCTATAATGAATGGTCTAGCATAGATGTTTTCATGAATAACCATGGTGAGATTTGAGTATGATGGGCTACATTAAGTCTATACACACCTTTAATAGTGATCTTAATCTATACATTCCTATTTTCACCTATGAAACACATCAAATCCTATAAAATAGATTGAATTAGGTCTATTCATATAAGTGACAATACAAATCAATTGGGTGTCAAGGAGCCTATGAGAGTATTGAATAGGTTAAAATTATTTATAAGGCCAATTGGACACTTTTAGATGCATAAATATCATATATTATCCATCAATTTCAAATAAAGGTTTTAGGTCTCTTAGATTCTTAGTAATGATTCATAGAGGTTAGATGTTCAACCCCTAAACCAATTCCAAAAATATTGAGTTCATGCCCCTCCTCAACTACCCCTATGTTCTTGAGGTACCATGCATAGTATAGAGAGTTTTTTGGGGAGAGGATGCATGTCTATATGTATCCAATCAATAGGTGGGGATGGGTATCCCCCACCCCTATATATCTTATCTATTTACACCCCCATCCAATTGACCTGTGAGCAAAAGATGTTCTCTCAAGCTCTTACTTGCATTCTAAGTAGGCCTAAGAACAAATTAGGCCAAATTGATCAATGTGAGATATTTACCTCCAAAATGATAGTTAATTTAGTCTCCCCTCTCTCCCCTAAAGGTCATAAAATGGCTTATAAGGATCATGTGGTCAAGTAAAATAAGTTAAGCACCTTGAGGATTTAGGCCAAATTCTAAGCCTAATAGGCCTGCACTATGAATCTAGGTATATGGATAATTATGAATGTTTCCAATAGATTAATATGATTATTATCCATCATCCACCTTTATATCAACATTTTATTTCATATATATTTCTTCAAGACTCTTCATGTTATCCTTCCAATATTCATATACTAAACTTGTAGGGTGATTTTGACCATGGAGTGCCCTCTATCTAAGATAAAACAAAGGGAATATCCTTTATTTTTTTTATAAAATTGAGATTATAAATAGATTTATTAGGTAATAAATAACATATGTAAAAGGTTTTATAATATCTCCATACCCTTCAAAACTTCAAATCCCTCAAGACTAGCTTCTCAAGCCTAGTGACTGTGTCAGGTTTTGGACTGATTGTAGGTTGAGGTTTGAAACCCAATAATTTCTGTGTCTCTTTGCATACTATAATCACATGAAGATGTGTTGGAAAATTTTGATAATGGTTTAAATTTTTTCTCCCAAATTATACATTTTCTAACCTTTCAAACCATCTCTCTCCACTAGCCTAGGCTAGTATGCAGACTGAGTCAAACTATAGGTGGTAATTTAGAAGAAATAAGAACTCTTGTAGGTGGTGACCTATGTCAAATCACTATACCTAAAATCCTTTTAGTATTTTTGTGGTAAATAGGTCATCTTAAACTATAATGAGTATTTATTCTTGTAGGCCATGCTTCTTATATCTCACCATCAATACACTGTGGGTCTATAGTCAAATTGTAGATGTTTCATTTGGGGAACCATGGAATTCTTGTAGGTGATGATGTATTCCTTAACAATAGACTTCACCATATTTGATCCTTATTGAGGTAAATAAGACCATTCCACACCTATATTATTTAATTTCATACCTTTATACCATAGTCTCACTCACTACTATAAGTCATTGTTGTTTCAAGTTCATTTTAGCTCAATGCATTGTAACTTTCATTGAGTGTTTTTAGCGGGAATTTGATTGGTTTAAAACCACTTAAATATCACCTTATCTTAAACCAATAAATTTATCCTTGTGTTCAAATGTTACTAATAGGCCTAAGATATAATAAGGAAAACATTAGTCTTACTCATAATTCATCAACTTCCACCAATAAAGGACACTTCATGAGGCATGATCCTCTTTCAGAGAGATTAAGGTAAACTCTCCTTTTAAGCAACTTTCTCAACTTTGACTAAATGTGAGTGTAAATGAAGGGTTTGAGGGTGGATTTAATTATGTTTTAATGTTTTTAGGATCTAAGACCAACTTGAAACATTACAAGGCTCCAACATGAAGTTCACATCTTTAACAACCATTATTTGAACATTCTTACATAATCTTATAGGTGACTATTTCAACACTTCTTTACTGTGATTATGTCTTAGGCCTAGCACTACATCAATGAAACTATTGAATAAAAATTTTAAAAGGAGAAAATAATGACCATGATTTAAAGGGAGAAACATAGGGGTATTATTTTGATCTTGAATCCACTGACAAAAGAACAAAACACTGTAATTGATGAAATAATATTCTACAGACCAATGGTGTTCGATATTAGCACAAGGAATATTATCTTGATAAAATTTTACATTAAATAATTAAAAACCAAATAAGATAAACATGAAAATAATGTAAATTCTATACCAACCTATATACACTAACTGGTTCATACAAACTGATGCAAAAGATGAGGTGTTGGGGTTATGCAAGCAATTTGGAGTCACCAAAATTCTTAGTGATGGTTCATGAAGTATAGAACATTAATAATAAAAATATTTCAATGGAATGAAATAAAAAATGTATTAATACCACCCACCAAGTGCACTCACTTGAAATCTACTCCTCATGTATGTATTGATTGGAAACTAGTTGACCTTGTAAACCTGCCCAATAAATTGATGAGAGAGAGAGAGAAGTTAATTTTTAGAAGTTTTGGACCTATTAAAGATTATAAATATTGAAAGTAACTTGTGTGGATCTGAATGGAATCTCATTAAATCATCCCATATGCC
Organism: Torreya grandis; assembly: GCA_037957365.1. NCBI lineage: Eukaryota > Viridiplantae > Streptophyta > Pinopsida > Cupressales > Taxaceae > Torreya > Torreya grandis. The sequence continues at coordinate 390,572 of JARHVA010003094.1, forward strand.
AAGTGTGTCACTTAGGTTGTATAACTACATAAAACTACCTATTTTATAGTAATCTCCTCCCTTTCATGTTAAACTTGTGACATTTTCAGTTCCGAATAGTACCCTAAAATTCTATGACATGTTTTACGCTATTATAAATATTTAAACCTTTTTATTTTGTGTAAATCATGTACAAATATATTAAATTACCCAAAAGATGGCCTAGGATGACATAAGATAAAGTAAACAAATATTATAAAGACTAAACATATTATATGACCTTGTTTAAGACCATGGTGCAAGTTTTCAAACCTAGGAGACCACATTAAATTTTGAACTATATAGGGGGTTGACCTAATTTGACTTGGGGTCAAATTAGTTAACATTTTGGTGATTTCCTAGGGTTAGCAAGCCATCTATGCTAATTATCTAGGAGGATCATCACTGAGTAAAGCCAATCCAAAACAATCTCTTGCCTAGCATAAAATGAATTAAAGGTGCAAAAATGGGAAAAAAATAAAATTATTTTCAAAACAAAATTACATATGGGGGGATAAATAAGCCACCAAACCACCCATATACATTTCATTCTTTAATTATTTTTCATATTTCCCTTATTATATACTTTCACATTTTTAAATTACGTCCATAGGGAATAAACAGTCATGATAAATATAAATGGGGCCATTTAAATATTAACATAACACCCATCAAATTACATTTTTTTCCATTGATAAAGCCACCTACACATTCCATGGGCTTTGGAAGCCTATAAAAGTTTGGTGTTTTATTTGGAGAGCATGAAGTAGTTTTTAATGAAGCATTGTTGATAGATAAAACTTTGATAAGCTTTTGTGAGCCAATGAAGATGTTTAGAAATATGTGAAGGAAAATTTTAGTAGGAAATAGATATTAAAGATAATTATTTTGAGATACAGGTATAAGATGTTTAAAAATTCATTTGGTGTACTCTTGATTTGTAAAATTCACAAAAATTATTAATGGATTGATCATGCTTATAGTGGACTTGGGGATGTAGACAAACTATTGAACCCTATAAAAAAACTTGATAGGAAAGTGAGAACTTCATGAAGAGATAATGTTGAATATCTTCATGTAGGTCTAAAAGGGACACATCCAAGGAAGGCTAAGTGGATGGAAACTAAAAAAGTGAGGGAGAAATACCCTCACCTTATTCCAAAATAAATAACCATTAGAGATCCAAAAGCAACTCAGTAGGGAGGAGTGATCTAGGAGGATTGCCATTGAGGAAAACCAATCCAAAATAATCTCTTATCTATCATCAAATGAATTCAAGGTGCAATAATGGGAAAAAAATAAAATGAATTTAAAAACAAAATTATATATGGGGGGATCAATAATCCACCAAACCACCCATATATGTTTCATTATTTAATTATTTTGCATATTTCCCATATTATATACTTTCACATTTTTAAATTCCATTCATTGGAAATTAATGGTCATGATAAATGTAAATGGGGCCATTTAAATATTAACATGACACCCATAAAATTACCTTTTTTATTTATAAAGAAACCTATGCATTCTATGGTCTTGGGAATTGTATAAAAGGTTGGTGTTTTGTTTGGAGAGCATGACGCATTTTTAAATGAAGCATTATTAATAGATAAAGCTTTGATAAGCTTTTGTGAGCCAATGAAGATGTTTGAAAATGCATGAAGGACAATTTTAGTGGGAAATATGTATTGAACATAATTATTTTGATACATAAGTATAAGTTTTTTATAAATTTGTTTGGTGTACTCTTGAATTAAAAAATTCACACATATTATTAATGGATCGGTCGTGCTTATAGTGGACCCAGGGACGTAGATAAATTGTTGAACCCCATAAAAAAAAATTATTGTCTTTCTCTTTGATTTGGCTCCTCTTTTGCACATGAATATTACTTCCTTTCTAATCACGTATTTTTAGTAAAAATTATATTTTAATAATGTCTTTAAAGTTATGAAAAACTGAGCTTACTATTAAAAACATCCATTTTTTGGGTTATTCAAATTATTCTAAGTATTTTGATAATTGGATAAATATGAATCAGCTAAAGACCAATAGAATTTTCCTATCCATTAGGTTATAGAGTAATATATACCTGAATAGACTAAAAACACACACCAAACATAACAAGGAAATAAACACACAAGGGAAACACCAAAATTAAAGCTATTCTCTCTAAGCACTTAGGGAAAACACACATAAAGACATAAATAAATAGACACCTAATATAATATGTACATAATTAAACTTCATCTCATTAATAACAGGGATTCAAGTGGATCCCAATCACAAGGATAAGTAACTCCTCCCCATTCATTCTTTCTAATTTGAAGGAGTTGTTTTTCTTGCACTTGATAATGATGTATGGCCCACTCTAAGTATCAAACTTGGTATGTATTCTTAGATTTGCTCTATCTTCATTCCACTTTAGTACCATGCCACCCTTTTGGAAGACTATTAGATTTGATTTCTTATCAAAGGATCTCTTCATTATCACTTGATGATGTTCCATGCCTTCGTGAGCATTGTCTCTAGTCTCTTGCAACTCCATCAACTTTGTCAACCTCACCCCCATTGGAGTATATTCAAGAAATTCTAACTAATGTGCCAGCTCTAAGGTAGGAATTTCTTGGGATATGGATAACCTTACTTCTCTCCCATAAATAAGAACAAAAGGAGAGTTACATGTTGACTTCTTAAGAGTGATTATATTAGCCCATAAGTCTATCTTCAACATAGTGTACCAAGCTCTTTAATTTTTATCTAAGGTCTTCTTGATAATTATAATTAGGTTTTTGTTAGTATACTCATCCAACCCATTACCTTGAGGGTAATAGTTGGATGATGTGCTCAAATATATACCATTACTATTTGCCTAATCAGTTGTCTTAGCACCCATAAAATCAAGTGCATTGTCTGAAATGATGGTAGAAAGAGTTCCAAAACTTTTAGTAATGCTTTCATATAATTTCAAATAACACTCTCATTGGCTTCCTTCAATATAATTTCCTTAACACACCTTGTAAAGTCATCATTTGAGGTTTGAAACCCAATATTTGTTCTATCTCCTTTTATATTAGAATCACATGAATATATGTTGAATAGGTGTGACAATGGTTTAAATGTGTTCACCACCTTATAACTTTTCCAACCTTTCAAATTGTCTCTCTCCACTAGCCTAGGCTAGTCTGTAGACTGAGTCAAATTTTGGGTGGTAATTTAGTAGAAACAAGAACTCCTATAGGTGATGACCTATGTCAAATCACTATACATCAACTCCTTTGATTTATCCTGAGATCATTAATTCATCTCAAACCTGAATGAGTATCTATGCCTACAGGCTATGCTTTTTATCTCTCACCATCAATACATTATGGGTCTACAATCAGACTGTAGATGTTTCATTTGGGGAACCTTAGGATTCCTATAGGTGATGATGTATACCTTAACATTAGATATTACCCTATTTGATCCTTCTTTAGGTCACTAATACCATTCCAAACCTATATGAGATCCTTTCATGACTTGAGACCACAGTCTCACTCACTACTATAGGTCATCATTGTTTCAAATTCATTTTAGTTTATGCACTATAGCTTTCACTAAGTATTTTCAATGGGAATTTGACTGGGTTGAAACCACTCAAACATCACCTTATCTTAACCCAAAAAATTTCTCCTTGTGTTTAAGTGTTACTATTAGGCATAACCTATAAGAAGGAAAACATTAGTCTTACTCATAATTCATCAACTTCCACCAATAGAGGACACTTCATGAGGCAAGATCCTCTTTCAGAGAGCTTAAGTTAAAATCTCCCTTTAAGAAACTTTCTCAACTTTGATTGACTGTGATCATCGATAAAGGTTATGAGTGTGGTATTGATTATATTTTAATGTTTCTAGGATTTCAAACCAACCTCAAAAATTTCAAGGATCCAACATGAAGTTCACATATTAACAACCACTATTTGAATGTTTTTACACAATCATGTAGGTGATTGTTTAGAGACTTATTGACTATGATTGTGTTTTAAGCCTAGCACTCTATCAATGAAAATATTGAATACAAACTTATAATGGAGAAACAAATGATCATTCTCTCAATGGAAAAACATAAGGGTACTATATTGATCTTGAAGCCATTGATAGAAGAAAAAAATGCTACAATTGATGAAATAATGTTCTACAGACCAATGGTGTTAAATCTTAGCACAAGGAGGATATTATTGATAATAATTTTACATGAAAACATGAAAAACTAATTGATACCAACTTGAAAATAATGGAAAATATCTTCCAACCTACCAATTATTTCATACAAATCGATGTAAAAGATGAGAAAAACTAAGGTGTTGGGGTTATGCAAGTAGTCATGAGTCATAAACATTATTAGTGATGGTTCATTAATAAAAAATCACCAACATAAAACTATTTCCATGTAATTAAATCAAAAATGGATTAATACCACCCACCAAGTTTACTCTTTTGAACTTTGCTCTTCTTGTTTGTAGTGACTAAAAACTAGTTGACCTTGTAGACCTACCCAAGAGAGTGATGAGAGAGAGAAGTTAGTTTTTGGAGGTTTTAAACATATTTAAGCTTTTAAAGCCTAAAAATAACTTCTGGAGATCTAAAGGGACTCTCCTAAATTACTCCCACATGCTAGGTGTGCCACTTAAGCCATACAACTACATAAAACTACCTATTTTTATAGTGATCTCCTCTTTTCATGTTGAACCTATCACATTTTATATTTCACATAAATTAATAATATTCTATGACATGTTGTAAATTACTGTACATATTGAAACATTTGTTTTTTGATAAAATTATGTACAAATATATTAAACTACCTAAAAGATGGCCTAGGATGACATAAAATAAGGTGAACAAATATGACAAAGACAACATATTATATGACCTTATTTAAGACCATGGTGCACATTTTCCAACATAAGAGACCCTATGAAAATTTTAACTATATAGGGGGTTGAATTAATTTTAATTGGGGTCAAATTAATCAACAATTAAAATATTTCTAACTATAACAAAGTACCCATAGTCTATGCCTACATACTAAGCGAGAGTCTTTTTTCCTTATGAGATATTTATATATTTTATGAAGTATATTGGAAATTTATGAATTATGATAATATAAATTTCAATGTGTTTATTTTAAAATTCAAACATATATAAATTCAAACATCCAAATATCAATAACATTAGATAATAATACAATTTAAAAAATGATCTATGAGAATTGAAGTATTAGATAATAATACAGTTTTAGAAAAACTCAAAACATTGATTTTATATATGTTTCCCATTATTAACAATAAAAAATTATAGTCCTATATTTATTATATTATCCATATCTTGTTTATAATGGGAAGCTACCTATTCTACACAAGATAATAATATAAGCCTTTTTTCCTCATATTTTTCCTATATCATTTAGAATGTGCACATGCCCATTATATACAAGATAATAAAATTATCCAAGAATTTAAATAGGCTAGTATAACCCAAATAAGTTTTCAAGATATTTTAAACATTAAAATCCAAGTTAGAGGGGATATTGACCCCATTAAATTGATACTTCATATATTGCTTATTTATAGGAGTTCACAACATGTGATATTAGGAGTGTTGAGATTCAATTTTTCAATATAGGTCTTGGTAGGTTTCGAAACTATATGGATAGTTTTTTCTTGGAAAAATCATATTTTATTCATTTATCTATATCTTCATCTTTCATTCTAACATTTTAAATTTGAAAAAATGTTAAAGTTTAACCAACAATTTCTTCAAGGGATATAATTTATACCTCCTCCTTTATTTTATCTCCCTTTGGATTCACAAATAAAATCATATCACTATCAATAATTTCCCCCATATCTTTAAATTATAATAATTAAATAGGATTGGAGATTCAAATAAAATATTTATAGATGAAGTTGAACACAACTTTATCTCAGAAACCCCCATAATTTATTTCATTGTAGGCACGCAAAATTGCTTAAATTGTTTTCAATAAAATATCATGTTGAACTGCATTGATAGACTTCATAATAATTACATTCCCATGATTTACCATAAAAAGAGACATGAAAATTTTAAAATATTCATTTTTAAAAGTTTAAGAAAGAGGGAATTTCATGTGTTCCAAATTATTGAGATATGACTCCACTGACTAAATATTGTATTGTCTATTCAATATATAAAACCATAGGTTTTTTGTGCTCTTTTCTAAAATGATCTTATTAAATATTTTTATCACTTTACTTAGTCATCCTTCCTAAATAATTCCTTTGAGAGTATTTTTAAAATATGCTTACAATAGTCATATAAGATCAAGAACATTGTCATTCTTTTTCTAGGTTTTAGGGGAAAGAAGTTGAAAAATTAGCATGTAATATAGAGGAAGAGAAAGTTGATTTATCTCAATAATCTGAGCCAATATTAAAGTGTGTATGTTTAAACATTTGTCACATCATGAACCAAAATATTTTTAAAAATATAATATAGGTTTGATTCAAAACTTGTAATCAACCATGGGCTCTCTTTCATAAGATCTTATTACTAAACTAGAAATTGACTCAAACAAATAATGATTGAAGGAAGGTTTTTAGGATTTTAAAAAAAATCATTAAGGATGTTTATTGATTCTATAATAAAACCAATTTATAGGTCTCCAATAATTTTTATGATTCCTAAAAACCTCATTATACTATTTATTACATAGGCATTATATTAGGGATCTAGTAGTTTAAGTGCATTAAATAGATTGGTCATGATAGGCTACAAAAATTGATTAATGTATTATAAAATATATAAAAACTAGTTGCCTTCCTTAACAATCAACATTTTACCAATACAATTAAAAACATAATAATAGATAATGTTTGATTCAATTAAAAAGAATTTAACTATATGAGGAATCAAACTCAGAGTAGTGTCCTTGGGAATATAATAACATAAATTTGTGATAAAATTTAGAACATATACCTTTAACAATGGTTGTGAATTCAAATCCTCACTTTGTAACTCTAGCATTATCATATACATAAAAAAAACTATTTCAAAATTTAAAAAAATTAGTACTGACTGAATCTCATGTGTTCTACCTAGTTGAAAAAGAAACCACAAAGTATATAATATAATTATTATATTTTCATGTTAAAATATGGTCACTAATATATGTTGTATGTATGTTCTATTTATGTGTTAATATCATAGTCATCATGTGTTCTTTATAATGAGTTATGAGTTCTTTTACTAAATCAAAAACCATTCACCTTATCATATCAATATCACTTCCCTCAATATCTCTTTTGATCACTCTACATTATTCATCTCAAACAAATCCTCATCCTCATACTTGATCATGACATTGGTATTCACAATACCTTCAAAACCCTATCACAAAATATCCATGCCACTAAATAATGTATGGTGCATGCTCTTTTTGACCATTATCAAAACCTTGATGGCATTAACAATCAATCTATAATAAATAGGAATGATGGGAATATTTATAATTAAACTAAAAAAAAGGATTCATAAAAATATTTCAAGTATTCTTTAAGTTATTCTTCATTATTTTCCATGTAGAGATGTATATTCTCATATATATCAGATTAGAGATTGTCAAAATATCCATCCTCATTGAAATATTCTTCCTCTAGTGTAGGAGAGAGAGTGGTTAATTAAATGTGAAACTTACCCATACCTTCATATGGTTATCAAAAAAATTAATAATCTCTTAAAAGTAACTTGAGTGAAAAAAATATGTTATAATAAAGATGTTAGAATTCAAATAGATGCCACATAACTAAGTCACTCTACAAATTAGAATAAATAAGTTATCTTGTTCATAGAAAAATATTGATAAATGGAAGCACAAAGCATTCTAGGAAATAATTGAGATCAATTATTGAAATATTATTTTTATTATACTAGTAGTAGTATTTTTTTTAAAGTGGAGTTGGCATTATGAAGAATTCCATTGATGACAATGTAATCAGTGGAAGAATTGATATTAGAGACAAGCTTTAAAAGTAAAGTTTTCTAGGCTTTGGGAAAGCATGCTTACTTATTATAGATAATACCTCACTAATATTCTTTGCTTATGGGGCTTCACACTAACCATTGATCCTATAATAATTTGTTTTATTTGATCCTTCTTTAGGAAAATAATGAGGGAATACATGGGGTCATAAACATCTTGGGGATCCTAATGGTATCTCACATGGTTATTTAAATTTATAGTAGTAACATATCTCACTTTATCATCCACTACCTACTATATAACCATCCATATAATGCCAAATCCATACCTAGGATGATTTAATACATGTTTTAGATACTTGTATTCCTACCTTCTCATCTTTAGATTTAGAACTAGTGTTCAAAAAACATTGAGATAATGATTGAATTATTTATGGTGTATTACATTATGTTCTTCATTTAATAATAAATTACCTTTAAAAAAGGTTTAAATTAGGTACATGTTAATTTTTATATTGTCTACTTATCTACTCCACCTCCATTACCCTTAAAATTTTGAAAATCCAAGAAGAGGAAATTAAAGCAATCAAGCTTTCAATGTGGAATTATAAAAAGCATATTTAGAAACAATAAAAACATGATTCCCCACCTCTTCAATCTATTGATAAACCCAAGAAATTTGATGATGTATATGTGATTTTAGAATATAAAAATGATGGATACACTGCATCATGTGTATATTTGACTAAAAATAATTAGCAATCCATTTTGGCCTATAAACTTAGGTAAGGGTCCCATGGAGGGTATTATTTCTCTTAATTTTAGTGAAGTGAGTGGTTCAATGAAAAATAAAACACTTAATTTTATAATAAATCCTAAAATTAAGGAGGAAGAATTTTTAAATAGGAATTTTTGAGTGGGTATGAAAAAGGAGGGGCTAGAAGTAGTGATCAAATTTAAAGGGTTGGTCTTAATTTCAAGTAGAAGGGTATTTATTCATCCAACCTTTACATGATGAAAAATTGTAAGAAATAGTATTATTTTATATTTATCTTCTATATTTATCCAATAAGCTTCCATTAGCCTCATAAATTTTAAAAACTTAAAATAGGAAAGGAAATGAAAGATGATAAGCACAAAATGGTACTCTGAATAAATCTTCGATGCCTTTTAAATTAATACCTAAATGAGATGTGGTATTTTGGATTGTTTTATTTGAAGGATGTGTAAAAAACATGCTTGTTAATAAAGCCTAAGATAATTTTAAGAAAAAAAGTCAATTACCAAGTGTAAATCCAAACTCCACTAAATTTTCTAGCATCCTCCCAACTTGTGCCAAAATGGGAAATTTGGAATAGGGCATGTAAAAATGTTAACTTATAATTAAATGGGGATTTTTATTTAATATTGTATTTATGAGTTCCCTGATAGACATTTATGAAAAAAATTAGATCCAAACAATTCAAAATGTATGTAAAATATTTAAATTGGTGAAGGATTCTTATAATCACAATATTCCCTAATAGATCTAATCTTGGATAAAAATAATGATTTTTCAAGTTATTAAAAAAATACTATGTCAAACATTGGTTATAATGTGAATATTTTAATTTAAAATAAAATCCATAATTGACATAATTTTTATTCTAAACACAATATTAGGGTTTCAAAATAAATTGACATGTTATTGGTGTTTCAAAATAATGTTAAGAATTTGATGCTCCATACCCTCTCTATACATAGAGTAATTGGAAATCAAATAAAATAATTAATTATTTTATTTGATTTCCAATTACTCTATGTATAGAGAGGGTATGGAGCATCAAATTCTTAACATTATTTTGAAACACCAATATCTATACATAGAGTAATTGGAAATCAAATAAAATAATTAATTATTTCCTCCCATTGAATATCATAAATAATATTATAGAAAATGACTATTTTTAATCTTGTTATAAGATAAATACCTACACTAATGAGGTCAATAATATTAGTAGTGGCAACTCCTACCTACATCAACATAACACTATGATAATACCACAATGTTAAATATGAAACAAAATTTCTAGCCATGTTATGTTAATATCTATGGATATTCTATAAATTGCATACAAATTTGAAAAATAAGGGATAATCTCTAGTTTAAAATTTTTCATATGAAAAAAAGGATTATAAAAGGAAAATGAAATTTTTATAGGAAAGAAACAAAGTATGATCCAAAAATTACTAAATGATATACAGGTGGTAGTAGAGGCATATGCTCAATTCTACATGCATTGCACCATACAAACCCTTTATTTGTTCCTTTAGTGAGTTTACTTCTATTATTTTTATTTTGATAGGAAAATATTTTATCAAAAAATAATTATATTTCCAAAGTGAGTTTACTTCTATTATTTTTATTTTGATAGGAAAATATTTTATCAAAAAATAATTATATATCCAAAGCATACTTTAAATGGATGCAGTATTGGGTGCTAAGGCTTAATTTTGACACTTTACTTAACCTATCATGAATCATTTTGATAGTTATTAAATATTTAAAATTTCCATTAAAATTTTAATGTAATTTATAGTAGAGGAAATAAGTTTATATAAAAAATATATTTTTATAATAATCCTTTATAATTTTTGATGGTCTATCTAAAATTTTACTTTTCATCTCATACAATATTATGAAAAATGATTGTATTTTAAAGATACAAAATGTAAATACCTCCTTAAGACCATAAAATTTAGGCCCCATTTATAATTAATTAAAATTAAAACTATATAATGGGATTTTTTTGACTTCTTGTCACATAAATTAAACTATTAGTTGCCCCATAGGTAAAAGTTACACCAAAAATGGATGTCATTATATATTTTTGTAAAGTGGTGTTTTTTTAAAGAAAAAGAGCTTAAATTGGTTTTTTTACTTCACTAAAATCTATGGATTCTAACCCCATATCACCTTTTATACACAAATCATTCAAATAAAATTATCTAACATTTTTTATGGAGATAGTGGTGGAAAATTAGGTTGTGATTTTATTCATATGATAATGATATATGTTGGTAGGAGATGTTTATATAAATGTCATGAATCATTACACCAAAATATCAATGCATCAATAAATCTATATGTTAGGATCATAACAACCCACCATGATTTCAAATCCCAAACTCTAGGTTGTATTTGATCTAATACATTATCATCCATGCATTTAGGAGCCTCAAATGAACACTAAAATGTTGAATTATCTACCTGATTCATGAATCAAACCTAAGTGGAGGATTTTATACCAAATTTAACAAAATATTAAATTAAAACATCAAGGTTTTAGTGAAATCCACACACCAAGATCATAACATTTTCCATTTCACAGCAAGCTTGAGTAATTGAGAATGGAAACACCATAAAAAGCATGAAAGTGGTTAAATATTTCAAGGTTATTTAGGTAGTGATGGTAAGGGGAAATAACATGGTATTTCAAGTCATGAATTCAAACAAGCCCAAGAAAATACATGTACAAAGTTTAATGACATGTCACATTTATCAATGAAATCTTTAGCTTCAACCTAAATGTTTCAAATACCTAATGAATGAATGAAACATTTGTCATCTCAATGAAAAAATGTGTCATATATCCAATGACTCCTCTAAAAATGTAGATAACACACCATGTGTCAATTTGGACGAGTCTAAAACCAATTAGATGAAAATAATGATGCCCAAATATATTTTGACTTTTCTTTTAACAATAAAAATTAAAATATATAACTATGAACAAGATATGAATAACATAATAATATTTTTATAATGGGTAGCTTCCCATTCCACATAAGATACGAAAAAAAAATTGGTCATATTTCTTCTATCTTGTTTGAAATGGCCAGCTTCCATTCTTAATAAGATGGAAATAATATGAAAAACTAATGCCTATATACCTATATTGTGTAGAATGGGTAGTTATATAATGGTTTTTCAAGCTATTAAAAAAATATTACACCAGCTCCCAATTATTTTTTATTTGATAGGGTAAATAAAGATAGTTTTACAAGGGTCCATAAACCTCAAATTTTAACAGCATATATCTATGATAAAAAACAAGCCCATAATGGCTATAGAACAAAGAATGTTTTTATCTTAATAAGAAAAAATATAAACTAACAATAAATAAGTAAAACACATAAAATAACAACACTAGGTAGATTGAGAAACTCCTCAGAGCTATTATTGACCTGAGTAGCCTCCAATTTTGAATCCTTGATAGGTTCCTTATGCAGTTCTTTGGTCATTTTTCCCCTTGTGTGTTTGTAAGGGCCTTCAACCAAGATCTATATGGTCTTATTCTAGGTAGGAGTGGGGGTCCCTTTGGGTTGAGGGTTGGACAAAAGGTGATAATTGTCTTTTGAAACCTCCACTAGTTCAACAATTTTGTCTTGATTTATGGCCTTTAACATTAGAACCAAGTCAAAATCCTTTTTGATCATCATTGTTTCAGATTTTAGGTGGTTCTAGTTTTTGATGAGGTTTGACATAGTAATCCCTAAATTTTCCATCTTATCTAGGAAGACATCCAATTTTATGCTATGTTACCCAACATAATTCTCCAAAGTGAGATTTACACCATCCTTTAGGCTAGTTCCCTCCTTCCTCGAGGTGTCAAAGTATTTGGGTTTTTTATTATCATAATTAGGAAATGGGGCTAGCAGTCACTTGAGGGGAGTCTTATCTATGCTAGTTGGGGGGAAAAGGATCAAGGGGTGGGGGATCCCTCCTCCTTTTCCTAGGGGTCAAGGGTCTTCTTCAATATGGTATTTATTCAGGTGATATTTTACCACATAGTGGTTAACCATTTTGAAATATAAATAAAAACAATCCATGATGAATAATGTCATTCTTATTACTAACCTGGTAGGCTAGGGTAGTCCTTTCTAGTGATTTAAGGAGATAATAGGTTAAACTAGTTTTATAACCATAAAAAAGGTTGAGTAACAAGAAATGGTGTGAGAATGGTAAGGTGAACTTGCCTTCTCACATTAGGTACTTAATAACTTGGGGGCAAATCTTTGGCTAATGCTTGGGAAACTTATGCCTAGGATATCCCTTCTTTCCCATCTTCATGACCTCATCTATTTTGAATAATTTTTTCATGAGTTTAATCTTATGATTGTTATCCTTGAATTATTTCTTCCCTTCATAGGACATGACCATCACCTCATCTATGTTCTCCTTAGACACAATAATTCTCATTCCTCCCATTCTCATCATGCACTTGCTCTAGGCAAATGAAATCCATAGTTATATCTTCATCATGTCCACATATATGCTTCATGTAGGAAGTTAGGCCACCCTCATAATTATAAAGAAGATATGAATAATATTAAAAAAAATCATATATTCTTATCTTGTGTACAATGGTCATTTATAGAATTATATTTCAATCTGTTAAAAAATTACTGCTTCAAACATCAGTTATAATGTAAATACCTTAGTTTAAAATAAAACCTATAATTGAAAAAAGTCTTACTTAAAACAAAATATTAGGGTTTAAAAATATAATATATCAGTTATCAAGGTTTAAAAACAACATTAATATCAAAATTAGGTTGCATACCCTCTCTAAATATACTATAACTAAAAATCAAAAATAATGATTAATCATTTCTTCCCATTAAAAATCATAGATAAAATTAAAGAAAATGATGAATTGTTCTCCCACTAAAAGATAAATTACATTAATAAGGAAATGATAATGAATGAAAAATAAACAATTTAAACTTAATGTTTGATATTGTAACCTATACTGATGAGGTCAATAATCTTAGTCATGGAAACTCCTACTTGCATCACCATGGCATCATAATAATATAAGAACATTAAATTTGAAGAACAATTTCTAACCCCATTATGCTAATATTTGGGGATATTCAATAAATTGAATATAATTTTTAAGCATAGGGGATAATCTCCAATTTAAATTTTTACATATAAAAAATAATTTTATTATAAAAGGCAAGTGAAAAATTTACACAAAATGATTAGAGTATGATCATAATGATAGATAGACAATGGTAGAGGCATATACTCAAGCCTACATGTAATGCAACATAGAAATCATTTAATTATTTCTTTATCAAAATTATTTTTATTAGGTTTATTTTAAGGATAAAATATTTAAATAAATAATTATATATCCAAAGCACTATTTAAATGGATGTGGTATTAAGTGCTAAGGCTTAAATTTGACAATCGACTTTGCTTGTCATGAATTGTTTTGATGAAAGTTATCTATTCGACATTTCCATTCAAATTTTAATATGATTCATAGTAGAGAAAATAAACATTAGAGGAAAAATATATGTTTATTATAGTATTTTATAGTTTTTAATAGTCTGTCTAAAATATAACCTTTTATATAATATAACCTCCTTGAAAATGATTGTATTTTAGGTATTTTATGGATTAAAATGTAAATACAACCATACAAACATCAAATTTGGGCCCTATTTATAATTAATTGAGGTTAAAATTGGATAATGGATAAATATTTATTTTATTCTTGCCACAAACTAAACTAGTAGTTTCTTCAAATGTACATGTTTACTAGAAAAGGGATGTAATTTTATGTTTTCATAAAATAGATTTTTATAAAGTAAAATACTTTAAATTAGTAGTTTTACTTCACTCAAAACCAATGGATTCTAACCCCATATAATTTTTTTTGCATGAAGCATTCAACAATAATAATATGATATTTTTTATGGAGGTGATGGTGGAAAATGAGGTTGTAAGTTCCTTCATATGACAGTGAGTTCTCTTGGGAGGAGAATTTTCATTTCACATCAAACTTGATAAAGGACAAAGTGGTGGGGAAGTGGAAGGCCATACAGAGCATGAAAGTATTGAAATATTTCAAGGTTAGTTGGGTAGTGATGGTGAGGTAAATAACATGGAATTTAGGGTCATAGACTCAAACAAGTCTAGGAAAACACACATGCTAAGTTTAATGATGTGCCACATTTTTTGATTCAATTTATAACTTTAATTTAAATGTTTTAGTTACCCAATGATGAATGAAACATGTATCATCTTAATGAATACAAGTGTTAGGTATCCAATGACTCCTCTAAAATATTATAAAATGCACCACATGTTAATTTATATGAGTTTATAATTAATTAGATGAAAATCATGATGCCCAAATCTGTTTTGAACTTACTTTGATAAATTATATATATATATATATATATATATATATATATATATATATATATATATATATATATATATATATATATATATATGTGAACAAGATAGGAATAAGATAAGAATATTTTTAGAATGGGAAACTTCTCATTCTACACAATATAAGAATATAGGTCTTTGTTGGTCATATTATTCTTATCTTATTTGAAATGAGTAGCTTCCCATTGTTAATAAGATAAGAATAACATGAGCAACAAAGGTCTATATTCCTATGTTGTGTAGAATGATGAGCTGACCATTCTAAACAATATAGGAATATAGGTTCATCTTTCTCATAATATTCCTCTATTTTTAAGAATGGATAGCTACATATTTTTAACAAGATAATAAAAGTGGCCTTTACTTCCTATTTTTTAACAATAGGTAGCTAACCATTTTCAACAAGATAACATTCTAAATTTGTGTTAGATATTTTATTTACATTTTATTCCACATTATAAGGTTTTTTCACCCTATCAATTTTATATTTCATATATCTCTTATTTTTTTATTATCTTACATGTAATCTTAATGCTAACCTTCAATAGTCAAAAAAATGATTTAGACTAATTTTACACTTGACAATTTAGTTATGAGATTCAAAATCTATAACAATAAACACAAATATTATATTAAAATATTATCATATATAAATCATCTTATAATAGGCATCCTCCCATTATATACAAGATTAAAACATTGGCCTATGTTTCTCATATTCATATCTTTTTTAGAATGTGTAGTTATCCATTTTAAACAAAGCTACATAGTTTGAAAAAAATAGGAATATGAGAAACATGTGGCATTATTATTATATTTTTTTTTATAATGAGCATGTTTGTCCATTCTGAATAATATATGTATATGATCAATATAGACCAATATTATTATAGTGTAGAATGGGCATGGGACTCTACTTATATTATTATTATCTTGTTCAAAATTGACAATTATCTATTCTGAACAACATAGGAATAATATGATCAAAGGCTAATATTATTATCTTATGCAGAATTTTCATTCTACACAATAATAATATTGATATCTACTCATATTATTCATATATTTTTTAGAATTGAAATCTATCTATTTTGAATAATATAAAAAATAATGTGAATAATTGAGACCAATATTATTAGCTTATATAGAATGGCTCATTCTAGAAAAGCTAATAATATTATCTCTTATTTTTCATATTATTCATATCTTGCTTAGAATGGGAAACTACCTATATTGAATAAGATATGAATATGAGAAACAAATATCAATATTATTATAATTAGCATTATTTTCTATCAAAATTTAATTTTAAATGTTTTTTAACCTAGATTATAAGAACATGGACAAGCCAATTTCATTTGAAATCCCATTGTTTTCTTTCTCCAAAAGAGTTACTAAAAAAAGGTATAGACTTTAATTGATTCAAGTTTCACTCATCTAATAATGATTAGTCTACCAAACATGCCCAAATATATACTTTTAAAAATCAAAATTAAAATATAGAATTATTTTATATTTAAAGTAAAATTTTCCCATCAAACTGTAACAATGATTTGATAATTAAGTTTAGTGTAAGTTCATTAATATTGACCTTAAATTGCATTATCCAAGAAAAAAAAACCCACAAAATATCTTCAAACAATTCCCTAATATTAATCATTGTCCCAATAGATCTGGTTTATCAATATTTATTTTGTATTTATATCATTATCAAAATAACATTCATCTCCATTAAAATCAAGTGTCAATCACAATTGTCTTTAAACTGACTATATTCAAAGATACTGATAGTACTTTAGAGTACTATAAATGCTCTACATATTTTTGGATATGTGTGTGTGTGTGTGTATAATTCAAAATTAGTCTTGCAACATGCTTTAGAGCCACCTATGTAAATACTCTGGATATTTTAATAATCTAAAACTAATTCTAAATGAACACTTTGGAGCTGAATTACTCTAGAGTTGGCTTAAAATTTATCTTGAATTGGTATCTAATTTTGTATTATGATACTCAAATTTTACATAATTGCCTTTATGACTTATTTTTCTATATTCCATATAAATATTAATATCATATAAACTCCTTAATTAAAAAAAATTATACACATGTCTCATTACAAGGCCTACACTTATTGGATTCTATATTATTTTACTCTATTTTCCCAAATGTGTATATATATATATATCCCTCATAAATAAATTGATCATAAAATTGTGTGGTGACCTAGAAGATAACATAAATAATTCACACATGTTTTATCATTTATGGTTTGTCCCAAAATATGCCTCCAAAAATTATTTATCATCATCAAAATCATTGGTAAAACCATAAGATAACCTTAATAACCACCATATAATAACTTTTCCCTTTAATAGGAATAGATTGTATAAGCTGGAGCATCTCCTACATGCTAATATATTTTCACCAATTTGGTTTATTGTTGATAATTTCGATTCAATATTTTATTTTTCCCATATTATTTCTTGAATTTATTAATTTATTTTTATACTGTTATCAATTAATAACACTCCCATTTCCATTTAGATATTTTTTGAGGGTACACCAAATCTTCCTATATAATTTCATCTTCTTTTCTTATAGACTCTAGTTAACCTTTTCTTATCTATCTGATTAATCATATTTTATTTTTTAGGAGTTTTATTTTATTTTATCTTAAATCTTATTATAAGGTTAAAACAATATTCTCTTTTATTTAATAATTTGTTTAAAAAAAAATTATATTTCTTTATGTTGTTATTTTATTACAAATTTAACTTTAGACAAATCCATCACCTAGAGAGTTTGTTGTTCCTCTTATGAGGTTTTGGGTTTCTCTTCCTTTTATCTGCCTCTTAAATTGGTGATTTTCCCTTATCTATGTTTATTTTTTATTTGAGAAAGGTTTCAACTAATTCAGGTATTCCATCAGTAAGGTTTCTCTACACCTCCATCATCAAAACTTATACAGGACTAAATTTAGGTCTTATAACTCTAGTCATGGTTTATATAATTTCATCCACAACTTGTTATTTTTTTTTACATTCCTTAGGGGATAAAAATAACCTTATTTTCCATATTATTATGGGATTAGGTATGATTTTTTCAGCATGTAGCTCTTCCTTCTCTGACACATCAATGAAAAAAATTACCTTGGTCAAAACCCTAGATCTTTGGTGTTGTGCATTATTCCTTTCTATTGAGGGTTGATCTAACTTAAAATAGTGTTTTATTTTATCTTGACTTGAGAGTGATGAGTATTTTATTCTATGAAAATAACATTAATGCAAAAAAAAACCAAACATTTTAGTGAAATATAATCAATTCCAAATTATATATATATATATATATATATATATATATATAGGCTTGAATCAAATATATAATAAGTGTCAAGATCAAACAAAATTTATAGAAAGTAACATAATTAAATATTGAAAGTAAAACATTAAATGAAAACTATGAAAAATGAATTACAAAGTAAACACCTACAAGTTATATAATGAAATAATGTTCTAAGACTAAAGGCAATGTTATAAAATAAAAATAGAATGTGAATCAATCTAATATAGAAATACCAACAAAATTGTTCTTATTTATTAGGTTGAGTGGGCCCTTTATCCTCCTCAAATTGTAATGAGAAAAAAATAATAATGGAAACAATCAAACAATTCAATTTCAAATTCAAATTATCATAGATCAAAAAATTGTTTACAAAATATTAAAACAAAATATCTTTCCTTAATCTAAACTCATTTATACATCAAATTATTATTCTAAAGCTAGGATGTGATATTTATATAATGATATCCTCAACCAAATCCATAATCTTAATTGATATCTCGATATATTAGGTGTACATATCTTATGGATATTTATTTATTTCCTACATATTCAATAAAATAACATCCATCTCTTCAGCATGATAAATTATGAGTATTTGATTTTATCTGTTGAAGTCTCTAGAGTGGTCCATCTTGGATAGGGTAAATTTTAAGAGCCCATATTTGAAACCCCTCTAGGTTTGTTTAAGTGAATCTGATTCATAGCCTTGGTGAATCTATAAGTTCTAAATTTTTTTTTTTCATTTACAAATTTATTATATAACCACTCATCTAGACAGTGTAGCTAAGCAACCAGCCTTGTCATTTGATTATAGAATGTTGGTAGATAACACATGCCACCACCCAATTTTATAATGTCATCAGGTGACACATGTTGTCTCTTGATCACACCATGCATCTAGGTGACATTTGATGCCACTCAAGTACATCATGTTGTTAGGTAGTGTATATTGCCTCCTGATTACACCATGTAGCCAAGTGACATATGTTACCACCCAATTGCATGGTTCCACTAAGTAAAAATAGATGTCATCTAGTTACATAGTGCAACTAATGATACCTAATTGAATAATGCAGCTAGGAGACAACAATGCATGATTGGTTACCACTGGTCATATCTACTGGCTACCTCCATTACACCTGAACCTATAAATACCCCCCTTAACCCTTGTTTTAACACTTTATTCACTATTTTTTCTCTTCCCACTCTATTTACTTGCACTTTCGATGAAAATAAATCTACAACATCTAAATGAATTCAATAGCTATAGCATCCACATACACAAGCATCATCCATAAGTATATTTTTAAGAATTTATTATGTTTAAACTTCCTCAAAATGGTGGAGCATATTGACACATATGTTGATTGGATCAATACATGTAATTTTAGAGGCCACATTGACATGCCTTATTATTATACTAACACACACCTATTCTAATATATTAAGTATTTTTATGACCATATCGAGACTAGATTCCATGTGTGTATCAACATGAAATTGATATCCTTTGACACCTCTCCTTTGGATATCTAAAATTTAAATGGACTTCCACACTACAATACAAACCTTGTAAAAAATAAAACCCTCTTATCTGGTGAAGACAAAAAATATCTAGAGTATGTGTATAACTTGGCCATCAACCCAGCTAGTAAGTGATAACTTTATTATTGATATTTATTTTTATTTTTATAATTCATGAATCATTATTCTTTCTACTAGAGTCTATTATCCCAATTGCATGTTTTTCACTTTCATTGTAGATAGTTTTCTTAGAAGGGGAGTCCAAGTGGATAAAATATTTAATCCATTTCTAAAAGCCATTGTGTATTTATTCCAAACCATAATTATTTTACAGGGAAGACTAAATGGCATTCCCTATTGGGTTATTTATTATATTATTTATTCTTTGTTAGGGTTAAAAATTATTGGTATATATATATATATATATATATATATATATATATATATATATATATATATATATATATATATATATATAGCATTAGGTCAGAGTTGAATTATGATTTTACCAGTGAGACTTCCACCATTTCTTACTCCAATTTCATTATAGACTTGTATTATGAGGCCTTATATGATATACAAAAAACAACAATTCTAACTGCCCTGCATACAAAAATGACCACTATTTCTTTATCCCTTGAAGAACATGAGATTAGTTTAGCCTTTAAATTGATCAACCAACTATTAATTTACACATATTTAAAAATTTAAATTGTAACATTTCTTGGCTTATTACATATAATAATTTGTATATATAGCACAAGAAGATGGACAACATCAATACGTTAGTGTGGCCTTGAGGGCTCTAGTGATACCGAGTCCATGAATTCAATTCATTTTAAATTTCTAAATGCCTAAAGCCTTATTAAATATCATCTCCTATTGAAAGTTATCTTCCAAAATTTACCTGATTATTTATTTTTTGTATTATTTTATGAAATTCTATATTTCATATTATTTTATTAATTTTTTCACTTTTTGCCATAGGCTCTCGAGCCGTTGCCATTGAGGAATATTATCAACAACACTTTCAATTTTTTATACTTTAAAAAAAATTATTATTTAATTAAAGTTTATTATAGTGGAAAATTTATTAATTATATAATTTCCTCTTTTGGAGTTGAAGCCACCACTCTCACTCAAATTCAAAAATATAGAGTGAAAGAGGCAATCTCCCCAACTACACATAATAACTATTACATTTTAAATTAACACTAATTTATGTTTTTAAATTTGCCATTTTTCAATAAATTTTTATTTTACATGTCACCCCACATCTATGAGGGGAAATATGCCACCATCCCCACCACCCACCTAGATTTAAAGAAGAGGGAAGAATATCTCCCTTCTTACACAAAGCAGAGGAACCCTACAATTTTTAGAGTCTAATTTCCCCAATTTATCTATTGGTGGTGTTTCTAGTGCATATAAAATTACATGTTTATAGCATATTGATCTAGATGAAGAGTATATTGGGATCAAAAGTGGGCCTCCAATTGGTGATGATTTCAATCCACATGATTTTATTCAAGTTTCTAATGTTCCTATAATAGATGTTCCTTCTACCTCTTCTCCCTCTACCCCACCCACCACTGATAATTTGAACATGTCTAATTATGCTATCACTTATTTTCCATTGGATAATTTAGTGTTAAAAAAATATAATTGCCAATCTTAAGGAGGGTGTTATTGATGAGCTAAATATTTTAAAATAATAATAAATAAGGGAAAAAACATTGATAAAGGAAATTAACGCTCATTTTCACAATCAATCCCAAAGAGTGTATTTATTTTCTCTAGTTCAAAATGAACCCTCAAATATTGATGATTTATTCTTTCAATCTCAATTTAGGTTAATTTTAGTTATCAATGTTTATAATGACAATGTTTTGGACATTATGATAAATAGGTTGGAAAACTTGAATGTAGAAGCACAAACTTATTTCAACAAATGGGCAATAGATATAAACCTTGTTGCCATTACCCAAGTGGATAAGTAAAAAACTTTCATAAGTATTAATCATTTATAGCATATGTATTCTTGTTATTATAATTTGTATCTACCTATATTTCATTTTTCAATTGTAGGAAAAATATGAAAATTTGAAGAGATAAGCACAACTTCTTAATGTACATTTGAAAAATGCCCAAAAAAGTATAAATTTAGCTATTGCATTCAAGGTAAAGATTTTTCTCTTAAATAAACATAATAAAACCTTGAATAAAATTATTAAAGAGCATGGTATGGACCTAGAAATTTTATTGAAGTAGAAAATAGACATAGATCTGAGTCTACTTTCAATAAGAAATACGGCAAATGAAGAGAGAGAAAATATTGAAAATATAAATTCTACTTTAGAGGATATTCTTAAAGGAGTTATCAAGGATGGCACATAGGTAGGTCAAGATGAGAGTAGGGTTTCAAAAGAGGGTAGTGGCATGCAACAAGTGGGTGGAGGGTCTGCTAAAGAAAATTGTTAGTTTATTTAAAAAATAGTTTATAATGTTCAAAATGACAATGATATCTGTTAAAAAAATTATTATGTTTGAAATACTCTAATTTTATTTAATACATTTTACTTGACAATGATATATATTAAACACTTTATTATTTTTGAAATACTCTTGGTTTATAATTTTAAGATCTTAAATATATTGTGGTCAAGCTTAAATATAGTAATATAGTATTTAATTAATACTTGGGTGAGTATTGATTTTATGAACTAAATGAACTAGACTGTAGTCTATATTTCAAGGTTAAATGCATTTTTGATTGGAATCTATATCTCATTTCACATTAAGGAATACCCAGTATAATGTTGTGTGTTTTGCATCCCTTAATATGCCAGTAAAGATACAAGTTTTATTGTTACAATCATGATAGACTGCTATATAATTTTAAGATGTTAAATGTATTATCATCAAGCTTAAATATTCTATGGAGATATAGTAGTGTAGTATTTAATTAATACTTTTGTGATTAATTATTTTATGAACTAAATGAAGTAGTTTGTAGTCTATATTATAAGTTTGAATGTTTGGTTGGACTATGTATCTCAATTGACCTTAAGGAATACCTAGTTATAATGTTGTATGTTTTACATCCTTTAATATGGCACTAAGGATATAAGTTATTTTACTTATAGTTATGGAACCTATATGATTGTAATATTTTGTGATCCAATAATAACATTAGAGCTTTGTTTCCATTTATAAGATCGTATTGATAGTTAATTGCATCCATATTTATATGGCATGTCTGAATAGATTAGTCTTGGAAATTTTATTATCATGACTATGGTTTATTTATTTATACTATGATATGAATACAATTTTTATCATTGAGAATGAACTAATATACATGGATCTAATATTTAGGGTATTTATCATGTAGATGAGCAACACTTGTATCACTATTAGCATTTAATTACATGCATGCAATCAGGTAGTACTTAAACCACTAGGTTGCATCTTGCAGCTAGGAGGCACTTATTGCCACTTAGTTGAATCATGAAATTGGGTGACACTTAATATCACTTGGTTGCATTATGCATTCCGGTGATAAGAGGTATCACCTAGTTGTATGTTATAACCAGGAGACAATAGTAATAGGTATTGCCTAGTTCCATGGTGTCTAAAGAGTCTTTAGGGGTTTTTTAAAAAAAAATAGAATCTCATAAAAATAGACTATGTACACATAATTATAATAGGATAAAAAATGAAGTGATAAATTTTAGTCTCTCTATTATGGAAGTATTGCTACATTTTTTACTATCTCAAAGGTGTTTCATATTTTTTCTATGAAATTAAAGACATTAGTTCTAATTGAGTCACAATTAATCCATATAAAGAGTTTAAGAAACTTTTAAGTAGTTTACATGCATGAAATATATTTAAAAATTTCAAGTAGCACGAAAAACATCTAGTAAGTGAATCATAAGGCTATTAATAGTTTTATTGAACTCATCTTTCAAATATTTTTAAAAAGAAAAAATATGATATATTTTAGAAAATAGTAATTTATATAGATAACAAACTAAAACTTGGGTAGCTAAGATAATCCTATATAAAATTTCTCATCATAAGTGATATTTTCATCTACCATGTCTGTGTTATATTCAGTCTCAGTATTTACATCCTCTATATTGGTCACTATATTACTGACACCTCTTCTCTCAACTAAAGAACTCCATGTTGTTAGTGCTCTTTCATAATGGAATTTTACACATAATAATGCAAAACATATAGTCTCAATAAAGTTTCTAGTTTTTTATCCAATTGATTGTGAATTTTTGACTTCATAAAAGATAGTGCACTAAATACTTGTTCATCTTCCATAAAACCCAAAATCATTGTTTGGAAAATTTCATATAATCTAAAATATTCACTAATACTTTCCTATAAGATGCTACTAAGATAAAGTTTTTCCCATAGTCATGTAATCTCACCATTTTTAGTTGGGTCACTTAGACACTAAAACTGATCCATCATTGTAAATATAAAATGTGTTGACTAAGATGTTAGTAATTTTTAAAAAAAATACCTTTAATTTCAAATCCCTTCACCTCTATAGGTTTACATAAATATTTAATAAGGGAACCCATGTATTTGTGAAATAAATTGCTAATCTGTTGTTGAATGTTAACACTATTCCAAAAAATAGGATTCACAAATCCCATGCCTTCCAACAACTCATCCCTTTGAAAATGTTCTATGATCTCAGTAGATAATTTTTATGAGATTATAATTAATTTAATTCATGTTTTAGATATTATAGTAGCATATGTAATATGTGTTAAAGGTACATCTTTAGGTTCAACTTTCACAAATCCAAGTCTTCTCTAGAAAGTGTGCATTGGTATCTCCTTATCATTTACCATGACACAAATATGATCATTGATATTGAATTTAAAATAACTCTCAAGAATCTTAAAATTTTCCAAGTTCTAAAAATAGGTCCATAAAAGCTTTCATTTGATGTGTATAATATATCTGAAGATTGACATACTATTTTTCTTAAACTTATGAAGTTAATAATAAATATATCTCTCTCCTGGGCATGTTTTATTAAATATTTGATTTCCCTTAACATTAGTAGAATACTGCATAATGTCAGTAATATTTCCAAATCTATTAAATGGTATAATAAATCTTTTGCCTTGTCAACTTCCCTATGATATTTATACATAAAACCTATTAAAGATGGATAATCCTAAAAAAAATTACATGCAGGTTCATACATGGAAATCCATCTTTTATCAATGCATTTCAGTAGTTTTTTATCATCAGTCACCTCCATTATAAATTTTTGGAACTCCAAAAATATTTTTAGGCTACTTGACATATAATCCTATAATTCATGAATGAGATCTTCCACTTTTATGACATTACCAAATGTGCTAACAATTTTGTATACAAGATTCTTATTATGAGCCATGCAATGAATCAGAATCATAAATGGGGTAACTATTGTTTGAAGTTGAATATAAAGACTGCTTTTGTGCCCTTGCATTACTAATACACCATCAGTGCCAACACATACCAACTTTGTAAATATTGCATAATTATCCATCCCATATTTATCTCTCTAATTAGATATAATTAATTTGTGAAGGTTTTTAACATTACAATTTTCTACCATTTTATGAATAACTAATAGATGAGGTTGCCTTAATTAGTTATCAAAAGTATAAACATGCATGTAAATCCATGATGTATTGTCAACAATAGTGACCTCATCAATGGAGAGTGAGATAAATAGTGATATCTTAATTTTTATTTCAAATCTTCATTATTAGCCATTTCTAGACATTTTTCCATTTCCCAAGCACTATTATCTGACCAATGTGATTGTGGAATATCAAGAAACCCATTATGTTAAAACAAATTCTTATAATCTAAAAAATCATAAATATGTCTTTGATTTTTTTAAATGTGGTAAACAGTAGATAAATATACATATTTTACCTTTAGATTAGACTACATAACTTTTTCAAATTGATCTTTGATTATTCCCCCCTTTTCAACAAGATCTTTTTGTCATTTCTGATTATTTTCATATGCATGTACATATTTTATATGCATGCATTATTCTAAATTTTTTTATCTATGTGTTCTTATTTTTTGTTCATCTGGGTGCTTCATAGATATATATATTTTCCCATAATAATTCTCAATTGTTTCCAATTTAAGTTGCATTCTATGTTATTTTCCAAATTTCCAACTACATATTATACATATGAATTTCACTGGAGTCTCATTACCATTTTATGGTTCTATTAGTTCTATAAGGGGATATTTTACTTCCTATTCAACTTGAAAAGACATTCTAATTTTCCATGTACTTCTCTTCCTTTGTTAAGATTTTTGGGTGGAATTCCTAGTTGAATTTGGTGTTTGATGAGAACCACAAATCTCTTCTAAATTTTTCAGAGGAGTGTCTTCTAAAGGTGTCATGTCATTAATAAAATATTCAGGTGGTGAGATTTTATTATGATTAATTATGTATAATGAAATAAAATCATTATAAATGGGGATTTCTACATGTAAAAGTGGTTTTCAATTATTCCATAATTAAAAATAGAATTACTAATTTGAAAAATAGTTAATAAATACTTATATTTTGATTGCATGCCATTTACGTGGTTATATTTTCTAGGTTTCTAAAATAGGATAATATGATCAATTTTCTTGATAATTATTGTTTTTTTATCGTTACCAATTGACACCATTCTAATCTAGAGAATATGTGACTAGGTGGTGTGAGGATTCAATTAGGTGGTGAATGAATTTGGTATCAGTAAGACTTAAGACATAATAAAGAGATAATAGTTGGTTAATGACAAGGCATTACTTGGAGATAATAGTTGGGCATAGGTAATTTGTAATAAAATAATAGTGATCAAGTGGTATAATATGTAGTCAAGTAGTAGTAGTAGTAGGGTGATAGACAATTAGGCAATTATAAGGATGATTTTAGGTGGTGGTGATTGGGCAAATGTAAGGATGTAGTTAGGTGACCTTAAAATTCAACTTAGTAATGAGGTAAAGAATGAGACTTGAATGGTAACTCATATGAATATATGTACTATATATAAGGTGAATTACATGGCTACCCCCATAATTATTTTAAAATATTGGTGAGCCAACTCATGAAAAAGTTACATCCCAAAATTTTTGGCAATTGGGTCCTATGTTCTACTCCAAAATTACTAAATAAAATTTCCTAAAAACCAAATATTCTTGAATTATTTAATATTCACCATAAAAATTTACCCTAATATTAGATGTCAAAATTGGTAAAGGTGAGGAAAATTTTCACCAAGACTCGATTTTGTTTCTATTCTAAGGAGTTTTATCAGTCATATCCCTATCTAAAGATAGGTTGGACCCAAATACCCAAGGAAGTAGAGGGGAAGTTAGGGAGAATAAAGAGCCTAAATAGGACAAAATTAAAAAGGGTACGAGCTTAAAGGTTGTAAAAATAAAAAATGCCACCTAATCCAAGGTAGATAAATGTGGGAAAGGTGAGTTTAAAATTACCAACCTAGGATAAATGGAAGGAAGTGGTGAAACTTGGCAAGAAGAACCCTAAAGGTAAGTGAAAAATCAATGAAAATGGTGAGTTTATTGGGAAAAAAGTTGAGATGGAAACACAATTAAGTGAGGACCTTGGTATTATATAATAATTAGAGTATAATTTCAATAGTAATGAGGAGATTGGATTTTAAAGTGATGATCTACAAGATAATTATATTGACATAAGGGCTAGGGATGATGCCCCAAGTCCTTTGGAGGTGGTTTTGACTCATATCTATTTTCATCAAAGGAATGTAAAAGAGGAATATCAAAGGTTCCCTAAGAAAAGCTCTCAACCAAAATTTATCGACTAGGATTAGAATATCAAGTACAAAGATGGTAAAAATAATGATACTGAGGAAGGGGACTAGGATTAGAAGGGGTCCTATGTAGTGAATCCTACAACTATAAAAGATAACTTGAAGCTAAATAGGGATATGAACCTATTATATTCAACACACCCCACTTTACATTTTATGATGGACAAGTTGGTACTCCATTATTTTTAGAAGGCTTATTCATTATATGGCTATACATGCATGTTTAGCCTATTTCACTATCTATGGGAATTTATGAAATTTTGGAATTAAATTACCTTTGTTGCATTTTTTTCCTCTTGCAACCCATTTTTTTCATTATAATGATTTTTTGGAACTAATTTATTAATAAAAAATGTGGAAACTTAATATGTATGACAAGTATGTAGATTAACTTATTCAAATTTACATATTTATATTTATTATTTGGGCTCACTTATTTGGCATTATGAACATTTTGGTCTTCAACATTTTGGTCTTTAGGAACTTTCAATCGATAAATTTTGGTTGAGAGCTTTTCTTAGGGAACTTTTTGGTCAAAAACTTTGTGTCGGTAAGATATTCTTTAGATCCTTTTTATTCAATAGCTTTATTTTGGGAACATTTTGGTATTTAGGAAAATTTTGGCCTTCAGGAACATTTCAATCTTTGAGAACTTTCTCATCATTAGCTTTAATTTGGATTGTTTCAATCATAACTCACACCTTTAACAACTTTCTCTGACAATTTAGTCTGTGAGAAAAGTTTCACAAATCTCCCCAAAGAATATTTAGGTCTTCAAAGTCTTTCATTCAAAACTCTTGGCTCATCAAACCAAATGATTCAACATGAATGCAAGGACTAAATTCTGAGTAAACCACATGTTGACAAGTGTCAAAATATTAATAATGTATCACCCCTAAATAAGTACACATCCTACATAGCATGCCCACTAGGCTAAGGTGGTCAAGTTTAAACTGAATGAAGGTGACAAGCTTGTAGACATTGGTGATTAATGTCATATAAACTAAACATGAATTCTAAAAGGTTATAACCTTGAGCTGGTAACCAATTTCACATCCATTTATTGTAATTGAGCTCAAGGCATATTTCCTTTTATGAATCCAAATCTTTAGCTACACTCAAAAAATATATAATTTATGTTACAAAGTGCCAAGCCACCATTACTAAGAGATTGAATTTTACCAACACTAAAAATTAACAATGGCATATTTACATATAGCATACATGGGAACCTAGACACCATCTATATTATTCATCAAGGACTCCATTAAATACATGGACATAATTATTTATGCATTATAATTAGAGGGTATTTACACAAACTAATCAGCTTTGTGGAAGATTATAGAGAGTGTTAACCCATTCACTTATAAAGAAGACATCTCTCAAGAGGAATGACAAGTTTTAGGTGATATATTGATTTTAAAACTCTTAGAAAATTATTATGTAGCTTCTAAACTAGAGGTCATGTCATGTATTTATTTGTTATGAGATTTTTTATTTGAAGGGAGGGTTGTAGATGACTGGTTCCTCCACTACGACAACAACATCACTATCGTTTCTTACATATCTAGGTAATCATTCCAAAGGTATTTATGCCTACCCATCCTATATGACACCTTAGATTTACACATAATATCCATTTGTAATAAGAGTAAAAATGTGAAATAAAAAATGGTAAAATTTCTTCTCCTAGGAGAGACCTTCTTATTCAAAGAGACAACCAAGAATCATGTGCCCATTAATAGATTATGGATGGGAACATGCATTGGTATGGAACTACTAAACCATTTGTTTGGTCACATAAGATTCCACTTCCTTAATTTGGAGTGGGTACCATTAGCTAACCTATTGATCACCTTATAACACACCTTTTCATAGGGGGATATTATTATCACTCACTTGCATGAATTGATATTGCACAAAGATAGGAGGACCCAAGGTAGAAAATTTTACATGATGTCTTACCTCCTAGATGAAATTGTGGGAACCATAAATAGACACAATGGGGTTTTATGGGATCCAAATCTATAATAAATAAATAATATTATTTGTGATGTCTACTCATTTGTCCATATATATGTATATACAAGGAACAAATCTAGAATTTATATATATTTATATCCTCAAGTTAAGGAGGGTAATTTGTGGTAAACCTCCAACTAAATTTTACAATATTATCACCAACACACTCATTTATTTGGGTGATATTATATGTATCCATATTAAACTATCATATGTTTATTGGACACAAGGTTGATCCTAATCACCTCCCCAAGTATGTCCTAGATAAAGTAGCTGAATAAGAAATTTCCTATAAGTTATGGAATGGGATAGATGAAGACCTCACCAAAATAAATAAGAGAACATTTCATGGACCCCATATCATAATTGGGAGGATGTTTTACACTTATATTAGTCACTTCATAGAGGTTGTAGTGCTAAGAAAGATTATGACATAGCTACCTTTCCTCACAAGAATTGTGACCACCATGGGAAAGTGCAATAATGTGTTCACAATCTAGGAATTCCTTACAATTATGAGCCCTTTGACCATGGATTCCTATTTATCAATTCCAAAGATGATGTAAAGGTAAATGAAAAGTCTAGGACTACTAGTGTGAGTGAGGAATTACTTAAGGTAATCCAATTGGATCCTTCCCTTATACTTGGACAGACAAAATTTAGAATCCCACCACTAGGGGGATGGACATCTTCATATTTATGAAACAACATACCTTTACATCAACCACAAGACCAAAGAAAATACCCCTAAAATCTACCCATTATGATGATAACTATAGAGTAAGAGAAAGGTGAAGGGGAAACATTAATTATTACAGTACAAATGGAAGAGGAGACTCCTAAGGTTTAGGTTGAATTTGAGAAAATAAAACAAGAAAAAGTAGAAAAATTAATTTAGGCAAAGGACAACACTATTGGGAAAGAAGAGGAGATCATTTTCTTAGATTCCTATAATGAATAATACCTTGCACCTAATATGACAACACCAATAACCAAAACATCTAGAGTGATGGTTTCTCTTCCTACCCAACAAGTGGATATTCTTCAAGAAAAGAAGACAACAATTTATTATAAGTTAAAGTCCAAGGCAATAAAACCTCAAGTGTAGTCAACATAGGGACCAAGTGAGGAGGCACAACCTTGCATTGAAGGCCAACCAACAAATAGCGTATATGAAGAATAATTACATCAAGTTAAGGTTTTAATCTTTCAAAGGCTGAAAGGAAAGACACCCCTTAGGAGTGACCAATTAGGTAAGAATAATCTACCCACTACTCCATTTTTCCATTCTCCTATTATTTCATTAGTAATTGTCTCATTTTTTCCTCTTATGTCATCAATTTATTTTGGACCTATTTCCAAAATTGTTTATATAGTTATTATTTTAGTATTCACCTCTATTTACACACCATAGCTAGTATAATACCCAATTTTTAGTAACATCTTCTCAATTGAGATCACATATGCCCTCCTTAGGAGTAGCTCAGGCTATAATAGTGGTGGTCACCAAAAGAGATCCAAAGAAGAAGCTAGTATACATTATCCATCCAAATCCAAATCTAAAAAATATAGAGTGGTCTAAAATAATATGACCAACCATGTCCAAGCCATCCCTTGAGACTGAGCCTAGAAAAGACACTTAAATAAAAGCACATCCATTAGACCCATCAAAGTTAACCCTTCCAAACTAGGCCAAGGAATTAGGAACATCAGATTCTAAAAGGACAAAATTAAATATAACCAATCTTCCCACTATGATTTCACTCTTTGATAAGTCAACTATCTCTATGCAAAGGGTGGGGAAGAGGAAGACAGAAGATAACATTGGGAAGAGCTTCATTTTGGAAGAGAAGATATCTATTCTCTTTCAAAGAGGCAAGATAGAAATAATGGTCAATCCCTTTAATTGAAGAATCTAAGTCCTATATGAAAACCCACACTAGAGTATTGATATCCACTCATGAGGGCACTGAATAGGTAAGGAGAGAATTAGAACATGACCTATAAACCCTCAAGGAATAACAATAGGTAATCCATGTTCCCTCTAAAATAAAACAAGATGTCCATAATGTTGATTTAAAGTTATATGATATATTGGATATTATTGATTATTTGAGGGAACAATTGGACCCCATGCAATGTCAATAACTAAATTGTTTAAGGCTCTTAAAGAAGATGAGACCAAAATATATTTTTTTGGTTTTGTATACCCCCAATAAGGATTTCAGCCATCTCAAATTTTTATCACCCCTAGAGGCAATAAATGTGTTGAATCTAGTAGTCATAAAGACCTAATAATCTTGGTAATATATTTATATCCTCTAACACTTTAGTCATGAATATTACTGATCAATAAAAATAGGTAGTGCAGATTTTGAATGAACTGGAGTTAACACATGCATAGGATGGTGATGTAGGACATCCTTCTAAGGATGAACTATCTTGTTTTATTTGTTAAATTTTGGCTTGATAAAGTTGTCTAAGGGTCATGTAGCTTGTTTAGGTTATTTTTATGGATTTATGAGTCATATCATACACTTTAACTTTTTTTAAGTGTCAAAGTTTACTTAGATAGGTTAGATTTTAAAATTGGCATTTTCCTACCAATTTAGTAAATTTGAATTTTTGAACCTTCTTGTCTAAGTTTTGGAGTCTAAGTCATGTTTGAAGGGTTTTAAAAAGATATTATTTTTTTAGTTATAAGGTTTTAAAGTTTTTCTCAACTTATTGAGTTAAATAATGAGTCATTATTATAGGTATGATAGGAATTATGATAGTTTGGAGTCTCTCAACATCCTTGGAGGGAATCAAGAATTATTGGAGGAATTATAAGACATATAAAGTTGATAGATTGTTATGGAAGTATAAAATTTTGAGATATTTGAGGATGTATGAATTATAAATTCAAGTAAATCAAGAAAAGTACCTCAATTTTGAAGACACCAATATGCAAACCCTATTTTCTTATGCTTTGGTAACTAAGTTGATTATGTATGATTGAATGTTGGAGAAACAACCTATAAAGAACAAATTTATAGTGTTCATTGTGTCTTGGTAAGTTATATAATTATTCATAAAGTCTCTTTATATATTTATTTAGTTATTTTCATACTTCTTTGTGAGAAGATCAATACAGACCCTGTAGGTGACTGTGAAACTACACACAGTCAGACTCAAAATCTTATTTAAGTAGTCAACATAGGTCCTTTAAAAATGTTATAAATACTAAATAATATGTGTAGGATAATAATATACCTAATCCAAATATAATAGACATTTTAAACTCATTTGAAATTTTAAATCATTCATTTATTCCTTCTCAAATTTATATCATCAGATAAAACCCTGTGTTAGGGTTTCCAAACTAAATCTTGCTTTGTAGGAGTTTCCACCATTAAAAATTCACAAAAATTTGTGAATTTTTAGGTTTGAATATTATATAAGATATTTTAAATGTTTTAAACCTATATGGAGCTTCTATGTACATAAACAAAGGATTGAGAGTGAATTAGGCCTTGGGAGACCTAATTGGGGCTAGACAAAGGTTAGAAAAGTGGTTTTTGAGTGGATTTAGGTCAAGAAACTCATTAGAGAGAAGTTATTAAATATATGGTACTAAAAAATCACCTTATATTTTCAATATCTATCTACATTGGTCTGTACCATTTGAAAAAAGTGAAAAAAAGGCTAGTAGAAGAGAGACAATTTATACTAGTTGACATCAAGTTTGAGAGGTTGAACTTTTGGTTTCTTATCCTCTATATCATTTTGGTATCATAGATTATTAGATATTTGGAATAATTTGAGTATAATTTAAGATAGAGGACATGAATTAGCAACATCTCAAATAAGATTACAATTAGTTGATGCCTTAGTGGTAGAGGTGAGAAACTTGCAAGCCGGATTGATGAATATAGGTGATGTGAGTGAAGGAGAGGAAGAGGTTCCTAAATAATAAGATGTATAATAATTAGAGGAATGTAAAGTGGAGAAAATATTCATCAGAGAAGTTATAGGCGTGACATCAAAACCCAAGTTGGAGGTGTCAATGTATGAGGGTAATCTCAATGGTGAAAAGCTAATTGACTGGGTAAAATATATGGGTAAGTACTTTGACTATGAAGAGGTGAATGAGGAAAAAAATGTGAAGTTTGTAGTGACAAGTTTTAAGGGTCATGAATCCCTATGGTGGGATGGATTACATGAAGAAATAAGAAGGGGAAAAGAAAAGATAAGGTCATGGGACAGGATAGTGGCCAAGTTGAAGGGCGAATTCATGCCTAAAGATTATAAAACCAAATTATTCAAGAGGCCAAAAAATATAAAACAAAAATATATGTAATTTAAAGAATACATATAGTAATTATATAAACTAACCATCAAAGTAAGACACATTGAAGAGGATGCCGAAAAGGTTGTGAGGTACATTAATAGATTGAAGTTTAGTATTCGAGATGAAATCAACATTTTGTCTCCAATAAAAGTAGAAGAGGCCTATCAAGTTGCATTGAATACAAAATAAAATTTTAATAAATGACAAAGTAAAAAAAATAGAGGTAGAGGTAGAAGCTACATAGGTAGAGATGAACAATAGGAAGAGGACAACTAGGCAATAGAAATTAATGGTAAACTCATAGTAAGGAAGTTGATAGTAGTTATGAAAATATAAGTCAGCTTAATAGAGGTGGTTATTGATTTAGAAGTGAAAGGCCTTATGGTAGAGGAAGAGGATACAATGTATTTATAGGTAAATGTTTCAAATGTAAAAAGTTTATAAGATATAGATCCTATGAATGTCCAAAAGACCTTCAAGCTGGTAACTCTTGGAGTGAAAGTAAGAATCAAGTAGTTCTAATAGAAGAAGAATGTGTGGATTAATTACCAAATTACATTAAATAACCTGAAATGGTATATATTTTTTTGATGAGGAGAGTTTTGTTGAAGTCAAGCCATGAAGAGAAAGAGCCACCATAAAGAAAGACATTATTCAAGACTATGTGCAAAAGTAGAGGTAAATATTGTAAGGTTATACTTGATAATGGTATAATGAATAACCTTATTTCTTCCATAATGGTAACTCATCTAGGATTACATATAAAAATTCACTATAATCCTTACAATGTCTCTTGTATTCAAAGAAAACATCAAGTAGTTAATGAGAAATGCCATGTAGACTTACAGATTGGCAGTTATAAAGACAAAATTTTATGTGATGTGATTCCTATTGATGTTTTCCATATCATACTTATGAGACCATCATAGTGTTATACAATATATAATCATGATGTTAATTCTAACACATACACTATTAAGAAGGATGGCATCAAACATACACTAAATCCATTGCAGGCTAGTCAAGCATGGAAAGAGACCCAGTCTAGAGGGATTATGTTAGGAAAGAAGTAGTATTTACAAAAAGGAACTAGTTGTAGCTTTGAATCCAAGAAAGTATCAATGAGTACAAGTGTCAATAAAAATAAAGTGGAGCATAAGTTAAAAAACTAGTGATAAAAGATAATATAGAAGTTGGTAGGGGTTTTGAGGTATTGATTGCAGACAATAAAAAGTTCATATAGCTAGCCAAGCATGATGAGGTGAGTAATACATTATGTGAGTCTCAAGTAATGGATTTTATAGTTTAATAGAGGTCTAATTTGTATTTTTAAACTTAGTATTTGTCAAAGGAACACTTGTAAAGGTTGTTTGAAAACTTGTCTCATCAATTATGTTTGATAAGGAGTCTGGGCTATCTAAAAATATTTATTAATAAGATTAGTATGTTGAGAGAACTTGCTTTAAAGAACTCAATGACTAGAAATTTGATAAGTGGGTATAACCATGTGATCAGCCAAGTGATAAGTGAAAAGTTCATATAAAATAAGAATGAAATAGGAGAAGGAAGTGATAGAAAAGAAGAGCTTCAAGTTGATTCTATGCCTAGTGAATATAGAAACCAATGGATGGGAATGACATCATCAAGAAGGATGTGAATATGAAAAAGGAGTTAGTCCATAGCTAGATGAAACAAAAAGTATTCCAAAAGATATTATATACAATTAAATAAGATAAAACCAAGATAATGCAAGAGTATGGATTCGTAGAAGATAAGAAGGAGGTTATTATGTTTAACTTGTTTTTTTCATGTGTAAGTATTTTGAAGAAGAAGGACAAGGATAATTTGACAATGATCAATTTGGAAATAAATAACATGAAAGATATCATCAAGGGAGGAGACATAGTAGCTTTCACCAAAAGTCAAAGAGGTATAAATTCTTATAATAGGACTTGGGATCTAGGAGGATATGAAATTGAAAAGATGGAATGAATAAGAGAGAGATTCCAAGGATAAGATAAATACAAGATTAGTTTAAATTTAATGGAAAGTTTTTTTTGCTCCTCAATAGTATAATGCAAGTGCATCTTTTTAAAGATGAACTTTGTCTTGTTTTATTTGTTAAATTTTTCATTGATTAAGTTGTCTTGGAGTCATGTAGTGTGTTTAATTTGTTTTAATGGATTTAGGAGTCATATAATACACTTGATAATCTTATCAAAGTGTCAAATTTTTCATAGATAGGTTATATTTTGAAATTGGCATTTTCCTAGAAATTTAGCAAATTTGAATTTTTGAACCTTATTGTCTAAGTTTTGGAGTTATTAGTCATGTCTGAAGGATTTTAAATAGGTAATATTTTTTTCTTTATAATGGGTTAAAGTTTTTATCAGCTTATTGAGTTAAATAATGAGTCATTCTTATAGGTATGATAGGAATTAGGATAGTTTGGAGTCTCTCAACATTCTTGGAGGGAATCAAGAATTGTTGGATGAATTATAGGATCTATAAAATTGTTAAATGATTATAAAATTATTATTTATTTGAGGATTCATGAATGCTAACTTCAAGGAAATCAATAAAATTACCTCAATTTTGAAGACAACTTGCAGACCTTGTTTTCTGGTGCTTTGATAACTAAGTTGATTATGTATGATTGAATGTTGGAGAAAAAACATATAAAGAATAAATTCATGGTTATAATTGTGTATTTTTAATTTATCACATTTTTTCTAAAATTTATTTATATATTTATTTAGTTTTTTTCATACCTCTTTGTGAG
Organism: Torreya grandis; assembly: GCA_037957365.1. Lineage (NCBI taxonomy): Eukaryota > Viridiplantae > Streptophyta > Pinopsida > Cupressales > Taxaceae > Torreya > Torreya grandis. Next base: position 427,743 of record JARHVA010003094.1, read on the forward strand.
AAGATCAATACAAACCCTATAGGTGACTGTGAAGCTACACATAGTCAGACTCAAAATCTTGTTTAAATGTCAATATATGTCCTTTCAAAAGGTTATAAAAATTTAGGAACATATATAGGATAATAAAATACCCAATTCACATTTCACATATGTTTAAAAATCATTTATAAGTTTAAATCATTCATTTATTCCTTCTCAAGTTTACACAATCAGTGAAAACCCTATGTTAGGGTTTCCAAACTAAATCTTACTTTATAAGAGTTATCATTGTCTAAAATTCATAGAACTTGTTGATTTGTTAGGAATTAATATGATCTAAGATATTTTTAATTTTTTATACCTGTACAGAGCTTATGTAATGGAAATAGAGGATTGAGAGTGAATCAAGCCTTGGGAAACCTAATTGGGGCTAGACAAAGGCTAGAAAAGTGGTTTTTGAGTGGAGTTAAATTAAGAAACTTCTTAGAGAGAAGGTATTCAATAGAGGGTACTCAAAAATAACCTTGGATTCTCAATATATATCTATATTTATCCATACCATTTGAAAAATTGAAAAAAACTACTAGAAGGGAGATAGTTTATACTAATTGACATAAAGTTTCAGAGGTGGAACTTTTGGTTTCTTATCCTCTATATCAGATGGCACATGGAAATTGGTAGTAAGATCTATTTTTAAAAAATTCTTCAAAAAACCTCAGCTATTTTCAAATAGAGTTTTCAAGGACTAACTTTAAAAGACATTGAGGCTAAGCTGAGCTTGAGAGGAAGAAAACCACTAAAGGAAAAATCTTTTAGGTAGGCTTCAGAGCCACTAAAGTTGAGCAAGTAAGGTTGATAGAAAAAAGATGGTGAATATAAAATCTCTTCTTGGCATGATCATAATACAACTACAACATGATAGTTGATATAAATACTATCATTAGATAGAGGCCAAGAAGAAGTCTAGTTCAACACCACCTACCAGTTCAACAAGTGCATCAGCTACAACTTCTAGTTCAAGTCCATCTACCACTTCAGTTGCTCACAAATAATGAGAAATTCCATGTAGTCATTGATCAATCCTTATTTAAAGGCTATTTTTAATACAATTTTTTCATGTATTTATTTTAACTAACTACATTTGTCTTGCATTCGTGTCATAATTAACTAAATTATTTTTTTCAGCATGCACACATTGCATGACTATTATAATATATGAGTTATAACATATAGTTTTGTACTAAAATAGACCTTAGGTTCTATTCATTTTGATATAAACTAAAGTTTCAATACACTTAGAGGATAAGGTGACCCCTTACCCAAGTATTTAAATATTTTCAAAACCTTATTTCAAAGAATTGGAATTTTTTTATCAATACAAGAAGAAATTGATTCATTGATTTTCATGCAACTGTGTTTGTTATCTCTTCTTCAGTTCTTGTGTTATTGAAATTTTAACTTCTTTGTTTGTACCAAACTAGTAATTTTTAAGTGTGAAAATTCTAGAAATGATTGTGTTTGTTATCATTGATGTATGATGATATAAGACATGCAAAATCTATTTAAGACTAGTAAATTTCATTGATTTGATTAATTAGTTTAGATTGTTTTGATATTTTGAGGTGTGAAAGAGTATTTAATTTTAGTATACTGTTCTAGGTATGTGTTGTAACTACTCTATATAACTTCTTCTTCTGATCTATAATCTCTCCACTAATGGTGTACAATAGTAACTCCAAAGATAGAAACCTTTAACTGAGACCATCAAGTTCCATTATACCCATTTCCCTAGACTACCTAATTTTGCTTGTTCATAAATGTGCAATAGCTAAAAATGGAAAACATTAGTCATAGAGATACTTTTCCACCAAATAGATAACCTTAGAAGTAACCTTTTAATAACATAAAACCTTATTTTATACCTTACCTTTCCCTCCTTTTTGAGTTTCTTTTGTGATCTACCCACCATAGAGTAATTATCCACCCATCCAACTGACTTAGTGTTTTTTCCTTTTTGATTTCACACATCTATCCATAAACTTGGTTAAACAACCTGTAAGCTCAACCTGATATTCCACCAACTGGTTATTTTAACTACATACCTATAACTCATGCCTTAGAGTGGAACTTCATTTACATATGTATCCTAAAATATTAGAGGCTACCTCATTCAAGTTTTAAACTATGCATAACATCCACAAAAATAGGAATAAAATTTGGCATTAGAAGGAGGGCACAATTGTGCATTTTCTCCATATTAGAGGTTAGTCACTATATAGAGTTTCACTAGACACACCTAGGAGCATAACAAGCTCTATATCCTAAACTAGGATTTTAGTATCACCTTTATTAAATAATAGGAGACATTGACCAAAAATAACCATCCCAAAGGTACACTAAGATAGGATGCCTTCCCTAGTAATAAAAATTCCACTTATCAACCATCTTATGACTCAACTTTGGTTAGTCGGATCTACTATTTCCATTCCTAGAGATAAACACAATTACTAAAGAACTTGAATAAATATTTGCCTACATTTTTCTCTTTAAGTGAGAGAATGGAAGATGAGCATATTAAATCTTTCAAGGCTACTCTAAGATTAATTAATGTCTTAGATGAAGATGTTACATGCAGGATTTTTATATTCACTCTACAAGATTATACTAATGATTAGTATCTTAATTTTCAAGAAAATTACATTACCTCATGGAATGCTTGTCAAAATACTTTTCTTGAAAAATTTAGGCAAGTCACTAATCCAATTTTGGTGTATCAAAATTTCACTATCATGAATAAGGATCCTAATGAATCAATTAGATCTTTTAATGCAAGGTTTTAGAAGATGTACACTTGGATAAACATGTAATACAAACCACAAGTAGATCTAGCACTTGAGATTTATAAGAATGCTTTGTATCCCATGACTATAGTATTTATAAGCAGAGCTATCACTACCAATATTTTAGCCTAGGAATATGAAGAATTTATTGACATTGATAAGTATCTCAATCTATAACTCAATCATCAAAATTTAGGGGGGCAAATGTTCAATAATGGCTTTCCATCTTTGAATATAATTCCACATGCTAATCAAAGTGTCCTTGCATTCAACCAAAATTAGTTGTACACTTTTCCTCTCATGACATAAGAAATAAATCACAATTATGATTTCTTGAATAATCAAGAAAAAAGGAATCACCATCAATAGAACCAAAAAAATCAACATCTGACTCATTCCAACATAGTAGTCACTCAAGGAGCAGACTCCACCAAAGTTGAATTGGATTTGATATAATGAATAGTCCAAAAGTTGAGAAATGACTTCTTAAATATGTAGAAAAGGATAGGTAATACCACTAATCAAAACTATAGCCAAAATTCTAGCTTCTCAAGATATAATAGGCCTTTCAATAGACCCACTAATAAAGTATAACAACAATAGTCCATTAAGCTACCATAAATCAATATCATGGAGAAAACTTTTTCAAATTGTTGTAGAGTTAACAACACATCACAACATGGGGAATTGGATGGTGTGGAGTTATGTACATCCTTTGAAATCTTATAAAGGGAAACAGTTAGATAGGATCAAATGATGAATCCCCTAGATCTTCCCAATGAATCTAGCCCCTCAAGTTTAGCTATGGTCTTTGAAACTTATGATTTTCCCTCCCCAGTGAATATGAAAACATTATATAGGATAAATTTGATGAATTACAAGAATTTTAGTAGTTTAATAGGAATAATTACAATCTAAGGAATAGATATCCTCTTACCATTTCTACTCCTACTAATATAGTTATTCCCCCAAATCCCAAAGCTAATAATAATCTACCTCACCCAAAAGGGAATGATTAGCCTCAACATAGAGAAGAACAAATCAAGGGAGGATATAAATTTTTTGAGGATATGAAAAAGATCAATGCTAATATTGCTCTCCATGAACTAGATCAAATCACTAAACATAAGATGTTATGGAATTCTATCATAGGGAATTCTCTTATAGAAAATTCTAAAATGGCCAACACAAATGTCATATATAAAATCAAGCTTCAATTTCCCCCTTTTTTTCTAACCATTTGGGCATTAGATAAAAATATACATAATTTTCTGGTTGATTATAGAGCTTTAGCCATGGTGATGCCAACCTCTATTTTCCAGAAGCTTGGTTTAACCCTAAATCCATCCAAGAGGATTGTTTTGTAGTTGGAAAAAATAATAGTACATGTGATAGGGGAACTTAATAATGTACACATCTAGGTTACATTAGAACCTCAAATGAAGATGACTATTGATATATTGGTAGTAGATATTCCTAAAGTCTATTTGATACTATTGAGTAGATATTGATTGAAGATGTTCAATGGATATTTTTCCATATACTTCTCTCAAATTTAGCTTCTATGGAGAGGCATTGCCAACTAGATTAGGATTTATTAGGAGCCAAGGATGAATTAAACTATTACTGAGTACAACACTTTTAATGAATAAATAAGTTAAAAATCTCATAGTCTTAGAATTTATACATTTACTATATAACATGAAATATAGGAAGATCTAAGCAAGGATCAGGAATTGGTATCAAGTTGGTTAAACCACAAGAAAATAAGTACTTATCAACATATAGGATCTAATTCCCATGTATAAATAATAGAGTAGAGTATGAATACCTCATTTTGAAATTATAATTTTCCCTCAAGAATAACATCAAGGAATTGATGGTATATGGAGACTCATAACTAATGATCAAATAGGTCATAAATAAGTATCAATGTAAATTTTCATACTTAAATAAATACAAACATAAAGCTTGGGATTTAATCACATCATTTAAAGCTTTCAATATAGTGACCATTCCAATAGAATAAAACTAAGTTATTGACTCACTAGTTGCTTCAACAATAAATTTGGCACCCCTATAGGAGTCAAAAGTGTAGATATTTTCCAATGAATTGGTAATTTATACATCAGTACTAAAAAATATTTATAATTTTTGGGTGTTTGATTATGATCAGTAGATCATCCAGTTTATGACCAATTCATGACAATTTAAGTCCCAAATAATTGATGATGAAGAAAGAAGACATTAGTGCCATGAGGAATTGGATGAAGAGGATGTCATCCAACTAAAGGATAATCATCTCCCATTTGGGATGGTTTCCTTGTAAATATCCTTTGATATGAATCCTCAAGTGAAGTAACAAAGGCAACACAAAGTTAATGAGTTTGAGTTTAGCTCAGATAATTTGGGTGATGAAATAAATTCACACCTCTTCAATATTATATTAAGTTTCACTCTAGATGAAAGGTAAAGGGTCAAGTACTTGATCATTAGATATAAATATAATTACATGGACATATAATGACTTGATAATATTCAATCCTAGGGTCATCACCTATATAATTCCACTCAAGCTAGATCATAAGCCATTTAGGCAAAGGCAATGATTGGTTAATCCTATTTTAGAACCATTGATCTAGAAGGAAGTAAAGAAGTTACTAATTTGTTGGATAGTCTTTCCTATCAGGTATTCGACTTGGGTGGCTAATCTAGTTCTAGTCAGGAAAAAGAGTAGCAAAATTAGGATATGTGTCAACTTTAGGAATATTATCAAATATTTTGGGAAAGACAACTATCCTCTGGCTTCATTAGATGATGTTATATAGACTATGATTTTTTTTGGAATGATTCTTTTCTCATATGGATTTTTAGGATATAATCAAGTGTTGTTGGAATTCAAGGAAAGAATGAAAAATGCATTTACCATAAAATAGGGAATGTATGCATACAAACGAATGGAATTTTGCCTAACCAATGCAAGAGATAATTTTTAAAGAGCCATAGATCATGAATTCCAAGGGATAATAGGTAAATTCATAATCAAATACATGGATGGCCTTATTATTTTATAAAAAATAGAGTTGATCACATAGATCATCTAAAATCCATCTTTAAAAGATGCAACAAGTTTGGCATCACACTAAACCCCAAAAAGAGCATATTCAACATTAATGAAGGAAAGTTGTTGGGATAAATTATCATCAAATATGGGATAACCATTGATCTAGATAGAATTCAGGGAATTTCCAAAAGAATGTTCCCAATTAGCAAAAAGGAGCTTAAGTCCTTCTTTGGGAAGATTAATTTTGTAAGAAAATTTATAGTAGGATTTGTATAGATTGTCAAACCTCTAAACTGAATGTTTAAGTAAGATGCTAAAGTTGAATGGACACCAAAAGCCAAGAAGTCCTTCTAAGACATTAAAAGGCTATATCATAGGCCCCAATATTGGTAATCTCATATTTCTCTAAGGACTTATTCATGTACTCATTTTCTTTAAAACATATAATTATTGTTGTGCTCATGAAAAATAAGGAAGAGAGTGAACATATTATTAGTTTCATGAGCATGAACTTAAAGGATACAAGGCTTAAATATTCCCTAATTGACAAATAGATATTTTCCCTTGTCAAAGTGGTGAAGAAGTTCTAACATTATATTCTTAGGAATGAGACCATTGATATTGTACTAGATCCTTATATCAAGTTTAAGTTAGGAAACAATGAGTTGGGAGAGCATAAGGGTAAATGGATGGAAAATTTTCAAGAGTTTAACATTGAAATTAAACCTACCAAGATCATCATAGGCCAAGGTATTATTTAGTTGATGACTGAACTAGACCCACACATAACCATCAAAGAAGTCTTCCAAACACAAGTTTCCTAAAAGGAATAATATTTAGATATCATTCAATTATTACTCACTATAACATGTCCCAAGAATTCAAAAGAGAAGCTTGATACTTAAATTTTCTCATTATATGATTAGGAAGGGAATTATCTATAAGAATAACTATGAAGGCATCTATTTGAGGTGTGTATCATGTGATCAAGCCAAAGATATTCTAGAGAATCTACATGAAAAAATTGGTAGTGGTCATCCATCTAACAATACTACAACCCATAAATTACTTAAAATGGGTAAATTTTGGTCAATAGTCTTCAAGGATACTCACTCCCATGTAAAGATCTGCCATGAATTTTAGGTTTGGCAAAAAAGAGAGGTTTATGTAGTAATTCCACTATAACCCATGATCTAAAGAAGGTAATTCACCCAATGGGGCTTATATTTTATTGGTGTTATCAACCCAAGTTCTTTATTTAGGCACAAATTTATGCTCACTAATTATATTATTGCATTAGATGGACTGAAGTAGAAGCCACCAAGAATTCAAGATCATAAAATGTGGTCAATTTCCTTAAATAACATATCATAAATAGGTTTATTACTCATATGTCATTATTTTGTGACAATGGGTGAGATTTCAATCAAATGAATTCATATAATGAGACCATGATAATCATATCACTATTATGTCATCCTCTAATCACTACCCACAAGGTAATGGGTTGGCTAAATCAACCAAAAAGAACCTCATTAATGCTATCAATAAATAGGTAATTGATAAACTCAAAGAGTGGAATATATTACTAAAATATGCACTCTAATTAGATCAAACTCAATATAAGTAGTCCCTTAAAGACTCACCATATCTTCTAGTGTATAGGAGACAACCAATATTCCCAATCATGCTTAAGTTACCAACATATCACTTCATGTAGGAATACATGGAACCCAATGAGAGGATATATTCCATATTTATAGACACCATATAAATGGAGGATTCCAAAATTGAAGCCTTATAAAATTTTATTGGACTTTAAGATATCATCAAAAGGTGGTTCAATAAAAGAGAAAAATATAAAGCATTCAGGATTTTTGTCCTCATGCTTCTATGAGACAAAGCCCATGAAAATAAAGGACATCATGAAAAGTTCACCTCACTATGGATAGGAATTTATTAGATCTCCAAGATCTTGGGTAACAATATTTTTCATTTGAAAGACTTTTAAGGTAATGAATTGACATATCCAATCAATGGATAGTTTTGAAGCATTACTTCATGGTTGATCCATTCAGAGAGGTCTCAAAGTAACAATATGTGTTCTAGTAGAGGTAGGGGTAGGCTATATTTATTTTATTAGTTAGTTTCCTACTTTTAGTCATTTGTTTTCATCAGAATAATTCATTATTTCTAGGTTAGTTTTTTTAATTTCTACATTTTTATTTGGCTTAGTCTAGTTCCTCATTCATTTTAGTTAGTTTCCCACTTTATAGAATATTTTTCATTTTTATTTCATGACAATATAACAACTAATCACTCCTAGTATGACAAAATAATAACCTATTTTAGTGGTGTCCCAAACCTATGTTTTGAATTTAACTTGAATTAATGGGTGTTACACCTTGTACATCAAAATTCCTAATGCAGGTAAGTAATGAGATATTTAACCATGACATTGTTATGAAGTGGATGATTTCACTAGGTATATAAAATATAATCCCATAGATTCATGAAAATTTAGAAATATTTTCTTATCTACTTAGACTAAATGCACATTAAATGATAATACATGTTTAAGGTAATAACCATTGATATGAGTGAAGTTGACATGGACTTTCTGATGAACCCAATTATACCAACACTATCTCAAGGTGGTTACCTTCTTATGTCTTCCATTAAAAACAAAAAAAGAAAAGAGAAATAATCCAAAAGTCTAAAATAAAATCAAAAGATATTAAAATCGTACATGAAATAAGATCTATGTATCACACATCATGAAAATATATGATGAAAGAGAGGAAGGGTTAACAAAGGTATCTTTGTTGGGACTATGGACACCTAAATGGTAGCAAAGAAATTCTAGATCTCCCCAAATTTATATTGAATTAAATCATAATAAGAATAAAATCTCATGTCTTTTCTAAAATCTTTTTACAAGGAGTAAAAGATATCACTTTGACACACACTAGTCTAAGGTATAGGAAAATCAAGTATATTATATGAAGTTACTAGTAGTCTCTTTCATATTTATAACCTAATCATTTATTTTATAGTATGGTTCATGATTGATATTTGAATTGTGAAACCATGGATTTTAGGTTCTTAAAACTCAAGAGTATTCACCCATGTGAGTCATTATTTGTTGTATTCAACACACTCCACCTTGCATTTAATGATAGGCAAGTGAGTACCCCTTTATTTTTACAAGGCTTGTTCATTATATGGTTGTACATGCATGTTTAGACTATTTCATTATCGATGATAATTTGGGAAATTTTGGCATTAAATTACCTTTTTTTTTTTTTTCCTCTTAGAACCCATTTTTTCCCATTAGAATGACTTTTTAAAACTAATCTATTAATGAAAATTATGGAAGCTTACTATGTATGACATGTATTCAAATTTATTTATTCAAATTTACTTATTAGTATTTTTTATTCAAGCTCACTTATTTATAATTATAAACATTTTGGTGTTCAACATTTTGGTCTTAAGAAACTTTCAATTGACAACTTTTGATTAAGAGCTTTTTTTTAGGAACTTTTCAGTCAACAACTTTGTGTCATTAAAATATTTTGTAAATCCTTTTTATTCAATATCTTTATTTTAGGAAAATTTTAGTCTTTGATAAATTTATATTTGTCAAATTTCATTTGGATACTTTCAGTTGGAACTCACACCCTCGTTAATGTTCTCTAAACAATCCTCTTGAATGACAATTCGATCTTTGGAAAAAGTTTCATGAATCTCCTTGAAGAACATTTAGGTCTTTAGAGTCTTTCATTTAAAACTCTTATCTCATCAAACCAAATGATTCATCCTAAATATAAGCACTATATTTTACTAAACCACATGTTTATAAGTGTCAAAAGAGTATCACTATTACACCCCCAAATGAGCAAGCATCCTACATGGCATGCCCACTAGGCCAAGGTGGTCAACTTTAAATTCAATTAAGGTTACAATATTGTAGATGTTGGTGAATAATGATGCATGAATTGAACATGAATGTTAAAAGGCTATAAAATTGAGATGGTAACCAATTTCACATCCATTTTTATAATCAATCTTGAGCATATATTACCTTCTACTAATTCAAATCCCTAGCCATGTTTAAAAAATATATAATTTGAATAATAGAGTGCAAATAGATCATTACTAAGACCTTAAATTCTACCAGCACTAAGAATTAACAATGAAATCTTCATATAGATCATACATGGGAGCAAAGACACCATCCATGTTATACATCAAGTACTCTACATAATACAAGGATACAGTTTTTGATGCATTAATATTCAGAAGTATTTTTGCTAACTACCTAGTTTTATGGGAGGTCTAAAGAGCATTGACCCATTTGCCTATGAATAAGAGGTATCTTAGGATGAATGAGAATTTTTAGTTAACCTATTTCCTTTTAAATTATAATCACTTCATGATATAACCACCAAATCAGAGGTCATGCCATGCATTGACTTGTTACAGGATTTGTTCTTCAAAGGGAGGATTGCATATGGCAGGTTCCTCCACTACAACAATAACATTGTCATCACTTAAAAATTTAAGGAATCATTTCAAAGGTATCTATGTATACCCATCCCATTTTCTACCTTAGCTTTATGTAGTGTATCTATTTGGAAGAAGAGTAACATCATGGAACAAATAGTGAGAAAATGACTTCTCCCAGGAGAGATCTTCTCACTAAAAGAGACCACCAAGAATATTGTTCCCATTACCAAATTCCATATGGGAATACACATTGGTATCATAATAGTGACCCATTTGTTTGGTCACCCAAGCATCCACTTCCTTAATTTAAAGTGGGTACCACTACTTGGCCTATTGATCACCTTAGAATGTACCTTCATACTAGGTGAGATTATCAATGCTCATTTGCATGAATTGATATTACACAAAGATAGGAGGCCCCAATATGGAAAATTTTACATGATGTCCTACCTCTTAAACATAATCATGGGCATCATATAAAGACACAATGGGGATTTTTGGGATCCAAATCCTAAATACATTAAGATAAAAATCTATGATGTCTACTCATTTATCCTTAATTATGCTTATACAATAAACATATATAAAATTTAAAAATATTTGTATCCTTAAGTTTTGAGGACAATTCTTGGTGAACCTCTAGACAATATTTCCAAGAATATAACCAACACAATCATGTCTTTGGGTGACTAATGGTTTTATATGGATTACATTGTTAAAATGGTCATTAGAAATAAGGTCGATCCTCTTTGTCTCCCCAAGTACATCCTATAAAATTTAGATGAACAATAAATTACCAATTAGTTATGGAAAGGGATAGATGAAGACCTCACCAAAATAAAGAAGAGAAATTTTCATGGCTCCCATCTCATAATTTAGAGTATGTACTAAACTTATCATAGAAACTTAGAGAAGTTAGTGGTGCTAGGAAATCCTATTCCCTAGCTACCTTGCCCCAAAAGGATTGGGACCCCCATGGAAAAGTGTAGCAACATGTTCACAATCTAGGAGCTCATTACAAATATGAACCATTTGACTATGACTTCTTATTTATTAATTCTAAGGATGATCCAGAGGTCAAGGAAAGGGATAGGAATATTGGTGTGAGTGATGAATTACTTAAGGTAATCTAAGTGGATCTTTTCCTTACACTTGGACAAGCAAAATTTAAAATCCCACCACTAGGGGGATGCACATATTTAGATTTATAGAATAGTAGACCTTTCTAGAAACCACAAGATTAATCCAAAACCCCAAAAATACACCCATTGTGATGACAAATATAGAACAAGAGAAAGGTGATGGAGAGACATCAGTTTTTATATTATAAAAATAAAATGAAACTCCTCAAGTTTAGGTTAAACTGAGGGAAAAAAAATAAGAACAAGAAAAATTATTAAATAAAGCAAAGGATGACACTATTAGGAAAGAAGAGGAGATCATTTTATTATATTCCTCTAATTACAAAGACTTTTAACCTACTATGGTATCACTAATAACCACAACATCTAGTGTGATGGTCCCTCTTCCTACCCAACAAGTGGTTTATCCTCAAGTATAGAAGACATTAGTTTTTTATAAGAGAAAGTCCAAGGTAGGAAAACCTCAAGTGAAATCCATAGAGGGACAAAGTGAGGAGGCACAACCTTCAATTGAAAGCTAGCAAATAGATAGAGTAGATGAAGAAGAACTACAAGAAGTTAAGGTTTTAATATTGTAAGGGCTAAAAATAAAGGCAACCATTGAGGGTGACTAATTAGGTAAGAATGTTTTACCCACTAATCCATTTTCCCACTCTCTTATTATTTCATTATCTATTATCTATTCTTTTCCTCCTATGTCATCACCTTCTTCTGAACCTATGTCTACAATTGTGTTTAGAATTACTCCTTTAGTCTCCACCTCTATTTTTACTACCAATATCCATCCCAACACCCAATTATTAGCATATTTTACTCAATTGAGCTCACCTATACATTATTCAAGAGAAATTAAAGATACAATGGTGGTAGTCACCAAGAGAGATATAAAGAATAAACTAGTCTACAACTTCTATCTAATGTTACACCTAGGAAATGTAGACTGGTCTAAAATAATATGGACAACCATGCCCAAGCCAACCCTTGAGACTGAGCCTAAAAAAGACACCCAAATAGAAGCACAACCACTAGACCCATCAAATTTGACCCTTCCAAACTGGGCTAAAGAAATAGGAGCATCATCTTCTAAGAGGCTAGACTTGAACATAATTAAGATTCCCATTATGAGCCCACTCTTTGATAAGTTAACTGGCTTTATGTAAAGGGTGAGGAAGAGGAAGATAGAAGAAAACATTAGATAATGCTAAATTTTTGAAGAAAGAGAAGGGATCTACTATCTTTCAAAGAGGAAAGATAGAAAGAAGGGCCAATCCCCCTTCATTAAGGACTTTAAGTCCTATATGGAAACCCACACTAGATCATTGATAGACATTCATGAGGGCACTGAACAAGCAAGGAAAGAGTTGGAACAAGAATTGGAAACCTTCAAATAATAACATAAGGTAATCCATGTTCCCTCTAAAATTGAACAAGATGTCCAGAATAGTATTTTGAGTTTATAAAAGATATTGGATACTACTAATTCTTTGAGGGCATAATTGGTCCCCCACTCAACTTCAATAACTTAATTATTTAAGGCTCTCAAGTAAGATGATACCAAACTAATTTTTTTTGTTTTGTATACCCCTAATAAGGCTTTCATCCATATAAATTTGATGTCATCCCTAAAGGTATCAAATTAATTAAATATAGTGGTCATCAAGATTCAAGAATCTTAGGAATGGATTACATCCTCTAATGCTTTAGTCTTGAATATCATTGAGCAAGAAAAGCAAGCAGTGTAGATTTTGAATGAACTAGAGTTAACATATGCATGGGATGGCACATGAAAGTTGGTAGTAATATCTATTTTTGATCAAATGCTTAAAAAATACTCAGCTAATTTCAAATATAGTTTACAATGACTAACTTTAGAAGACATTGAGACTAAACTTATTTGGGTGAGGAAGAAAGCCACTAAAGTAGAAATATTTTGGGTAAGCTTCAAATCCACTAAAGCTAATCATGCAAGGTTGATATCACAAGTGAATAAGGTGAATAGACTATCTCTTCTTGACATGAGAATAATATGGGTGTAACATTCTAGTGAATACAAATACTATCAAGAGCTAGAGGACAATAATACCTACTAGTTTAGTAAGTGCATCATCTACAACTTTCATTTTAGCTCCATATACCACTTCAATTTCTCCCATAACAAAGAGAAATGCCATAAAGTCACCAAGAAATCCTTAGTTAAAGGCTAATTTTGTATACAAATTTTTCATGTATTTATAATAACTAACTACATTTGGTTTACATTCATGTTATAATTAGCTAAATTGTTTTTTGCCAACATGAAGACGTTGTATGACTATTGTAATCTACAAGTTATAACATACAATTTTGTATTAAATTAGAACTTAGGTTATGTTCATTTTGATGTAAACCAAAGTTTCAATACACTTATAGGATGAGGTGACCCCTTCCAAAAGTATTTAAATAATTTTAAAACTCTCTTTCAAAGGGTTGGAGTTTTTGATCAATACAAGAAGAAATTAATTCATTGATTGTCATGCAATTGTGTTTGTTATATCTTCTTCCTTTTCTATGTTATTTAAATTTTAAATTATTTTTATGTATCAACTCAATAATTCTAAAATGTGAAAATTCTCTAGATGAATTTGGTTATTATAATTTATGTATATCAGTCTAGGATGTGGAAAATCTATTAAAGACTAGTAAATCTCATTAATTTGAGTAACTAGTCTAGAAAGTGTTGATATTTTGAGGTGTGTAGGAGTATTGATTTTTGGTATAGTATTCTAGGTGTGTGTTACAACTAATCTATATAACTTCCTAGTCTAAGGTATAATCTTTCCACTAAGGGTGTGCAATAACAACTCAAAAGATAGCCGCCTTTAGCCGAGACCATTAAGTTCCCTATACCTATTTTCTTAGACTGATTAACTGTGTTTTTTCATGAGTGTGCAATAGATACTAATGATAAAAATTGGCCTTGGAGATACTTATACAACAAAGAGACAACCTTATAAATAACCTTTTAGGAACACAAAGCCTTTTTTTTTGCCTTACCTTTCCCTCCTTTTTGATTTTATTTTGAGTTTTACCCACCATAGATTAATTCTCCACCTAGACAACTCAATGTTTTCTTCTTTTTAGATATCACAATTCCATCCATAAACTTGGTGAAACAACCTGTAAGTTCATCCTACTCTTCCATCAATTGGATGTTTTAATCACATACCTATAACTCATGCCTTGGAGTGGAATTTTATTTCCATAGAGATCTTAAAATGTTAGAGACTACCCCATTTAATTTTTGTGGTGTGCATAAAACCCATATCAATAGAACCATTTAAGAGAGGAGTTTACGAGTCTCATAAATAGGGTATACAAGTCAGAATATAAAATTTCACTCATCAAAGAGAATATGGATCATGTGTTAAAAGTTATTAGTTAAGTGGTCATTAATTATGTGAAAGACATTGAGCATTTCCATGATATTTTGGGTAAGAGGAAAGTATGAATTTTGGGTTTAGGATAGGGAAGATCAAGAAAGAGAACATAAGCCATAATCCTAAATTTGATTGGAGGGATCAAGATATTTATTTCCTGAATGATCACCTACATATGATGAAGGATAGGAGGTTTCCATTACATTGGAGAAGTTGACGACTCCAAATAAAATATTTGTATGTACTATTGTGTTTAAAGAAATGTTTTCTTAAGTTTGGTGTCATGTTGGTCTTTTGATATATCTTTCTATCTAGTTTAGGTATTTTGTCCTTTGTGTGACCATATTGGTCATATTTATCGTTTACTCTAGCTTATTATTGTAAAAGGGTTGGGCTCTTTTTGAAAACCCTATTTTTTACCCAATAACAAAAAACATCTATTTCCACTCTTTTATGGGAAATGATTGAAATAATGCTAAAACTAGATATTTACTATATTTAATCTAACCATTTGAAATTAGGTATGTTATGATATTTTTTAGTTCCCTTATTTTCCTCCTGGCATCATTGATAGTTGTGTCAAGACATTCATAAAAATCTGGAATACTATAAACATCCTACTTATAAAAATAGTATGTTCTAGAAATACTATTCATATATATCTTTACAAATTTATTTCAATAATATATCTATAATATGTTGGAATAATGCATATTTAAGCTTACCTAGGGTTAATAGGGTAAGTTATTTATTACCGAGGGTAAAATTTATTTACCTCGGTTAATTTATTTTATTGTTGAGAATTTCTCATCAATATATTTGTTCGTAGTATGAGAAAACAAATAGTTTGTTTTCTCTATTTTATAATCATTACAAATAGTTTGTTAACATGAAACAAACTATTTGTATTATAAATACACTGCATTATATAAGAAATTAACAAGAGATTATTAAGAGGATATAGAGAAATTTGTGGATTATCACCTATTTTCTAGGTGTGACAAATTTATTTATTCTCTGGAAATATTTGCAAGTTATTTGTTGTGGGTTCTTTCTCCTGGATTGATCCTGTGGATCCTGTCTTCCTCTTAAGAAGATACACACTGAAAATGGGGGGGAATATGATAGTAATGCTTTCTATGATTTTTGTATTGAGCATGGGATACAACATCAATTTACTGTCCCACACACTCCTCAACAAAATGGTGTAGCAGAGAGGAAGAATTGAACATTGAAAGAGATGGCTAATTGTATGATTCACTCTAAAAATTTGGGTCCACAATATTGGGCTAAAGCTGTAAATTGTGCAAACTACATTCAAAATCATATGCCTCACAAAGATGTGCAAAATATGACACCAGAAGAAGCTTGGTCTAAGATCAAGCCTGATATTTCAAATTTTTGCATCTTTGGGAGTCAAGAATGGGAATTCGTTCCTGATGACAAACATAAATCATTGGAGAAGAAAAGCCAACCACTCATTTTTGTTGGCTATTGTGAAGATGTAAAAGCCTACCATCTTTTTGATCCTATCACACATGATGTGTTTTTTCGATGGGATATTCAGGTTGATGAGCTACCCACTCCATAGGAGTGTACATCTAGTTCTTCTTCTCCCCTTCCTTCTACTGAGGATAGTGAGGATTTGCTTTCTATTGTTGATGATGATGATGTTACACTTAATCATCCACCACAACCATCTTCTTCACCACCTTTGCCTAAGTGGGCAAAGATCACTCTACAGGCAGCTAGTTCTTTTGTTGGTAATCCATTTGATTCTCATCGCACTCGCTCACAAACATCTGGTGTTGCTCTTTTGGGACAAGCTTGTACAGATGATCTAGTGTTGTTTTCTAAGGGTATTGGTATACCCGAGTGGGATGTTGCTATGTATGATGAGTATTCTTCATTGATGAAGAATGATACTTGGGATCTTGTCCCTCTTCCTAAGGGAAGAAAACTTGTAAAATGTAAATGGGTCTATAGGACCAAATATGCTGCAAATGGATCAGTAGATAAGTACAAAGCTAGATTAGTAGCTAAGTGTTTTTCACAAGTTGAAGGGGTTGATTACTCTGAGACCTTTGCCCTTGTAGCTAAGATGGATTCTATTCGGCTTGTACTCGCTCTTGTTGCTTCACATTCTTGGTATGTTTTTCAGATGGATGTGAAGAGTGTTTTCTTGCATGGTGATCTCCATGAGGAGATCTATATGGAGCAGCCTCCAAGATTTGTGCAGGACTCATCATTGGTTTGTAGACTCCATCGTTCTCTTTATGGCCTAAAACAAGCTCCTCAAGCTTGGTACGAGAAGATGGATAGTTTTCTTTTGAGTTCTAGTTTTATTCATTGTGAGTCAGATCACAATGTATACATCTTAAATCAAGGTGAGGAGCTTGTCATTTTGGTTTTGTATGTTGATGATCTCATCCTCACTGGAAGTTCAGATTCCTTGATACATGACATCAAGGACAAGTTGACAGATAGGTTTGATATGATAGATCTGGGACTTCTACATTATTTTCTTGGTCTTCAAGTTTTTCAATCTTCTGAGGGCATTTCTATTGGATAGTAGAAGTATGCGATAGATCTTCTTCATCGATTTGGCATGGTTGATTGTAAGCCTACACCCACTCCATATCAGTCAGGTATTGTGTTGTCTGCCACTTGTATGACTCCTCTTGTTGATTCCACTTTGTATTGGCAACTTGTAGGTAGTCTTTTATACCTGACTCATACCCATCCCGACATCACATTTACTGTGAACCTTGTCTCTCGGTTCTCACATGAGCCTCATGAGAGTCATTGGCAAGTAGCCAAGCATATTTTGTGCTACATTTGGGGCACCACTCACTTTGGTATACATTACACACCATAGAGTTCTACACAGCTTGTTGGATACACTGACTCTAATTGGGCTGGTGATGTTGATACTCGCAAGTCCACTTGTGGATTTGCTTTCACACTTGGTTCAGGTCCAGTTGCTTGGGCATGCAAAAAGTAGACTGCTATTGCATTGTCCTCTACTGAGGCTGAGTATCGAGGTGCTGTCAAAGCTAGTCAGGAGATACTTTGGCTTCGACAGTTGCTTGGAGAGTTTGGCTTCACACAGCAGGGTCCTACTACTCTTTGGTGTGATAACCAAAGTGCGATTTCTATTTCACACAATCCTATTGAGCATCAACAGACAAAACACATTGAGATTCACATGCACTTCATTCGACATCTTATTCAGGATGGAGTTCTTTCTTTGGAGTTTGTGCCTATAGCTAAGCAGATTGCAAACATCTTCACTAAACCTTTGGCTTCTCCTCATTATCTTTAGTTGCGAGCGATGCTTGGGGTGAAGGAATTTGTCCTTGGGGGGGATTTCCCATGAAGTCCTTCCTTCCTTTATTTTTCATATATTTTGATTGGTTTGTACATGGGTACCTTATCAGGCCTAGTAGCCGGGACCCATCCTTGTTTGTCATTCTCCCTATGTTTCGCTTAAGGGAGGGTGTTGGAATAATGCATATTTAAGCTTACCTAGGGTTAATAGGGTAAGTTATTTATTACCGAGGGTAAAATTTATTTACCTCGGTTAATTTATTTTATTGTTGAGAATTTCTCAACAATATATTTGTTCGTAGTATGAGAAAACAAATATTTTGTTTTCTCTATTTTGTAATCATTACAAATAGTTTGTTAACATGAAACAAACTATTTTTATTATAAATACTTTGTATTATATGAGAAATTAATGAGAGATTATTAAGAGGATATAGATAAATTTGTGGATTATCACCTACTTTCTAGGTGTGACAAATTTATTTATTCTCTGGAAATATTTGCAGGTTATTTGTTGTGGGTTCTTTATCCTGGATTGATCCTATGGATCATGTGTATCTCCTGCTCATTCCTTCATAATATTATTTGGATCTCCATGTATACATAATCTAAAGCTCGTTATGCATGAAAATATAGAGGTATGGCACTCCTATGTTGCTTTCATAAGACTTCAATGCTAGTTTTGTATATGACTAGAGTTTTTATCACATAGGACTCTAGATATATAAGACTCTGGAGTTACTTCAAAATTGTTCTTGATTGGTACTTTTATTCTCAAAACTTTTTCTTTTCACATTTATGACCTATTATAGTCTGCATATATAAATTTTGGCACCTATTTCCAAAGGATTTTTATAAATCATTAATAGATTAAATAATAATGATTTGTAAATAATAGATAAGATAGATATCCTTTATTTTAATTTTAAAAAATCATAAATTATAAAAGCTACATCTAAATCCTCTTTAGACCTAATTTGTGCAAGATAAATGACGACACTTTTAGTTATTATGAGACATATTATGGTATCATTATCTTCCACACGCTTAATTTATAACAAGACCTCATCCATATTATTATTGTTTCTACTATTGTTCCCTTTGTAGGGTAAAAATTTAAATGATTTTACTATATTCATAATACCTCTATAATTTTGCCTATGTTTCTTATCAAAAATCTATACTTTTAAACTCTCTCCCTCTAGCATTCAAAATGTTCATAACTTTGTTTTGTGGTGATAATCTAATATGGCATTGTTACTAATATCAATATAAGTCTATACCTCATTCCTATAAATTATTTTTAATATTTTTAAATCATTTGAATAATGAATTTGGTCCTTCTCAAGGGCCACTTCAATTTTATTGTAGATATTGGCTCCCTTTTATTTATAGAATCTTCTAATTTGTCCCATCTCCTGATGTAGGTTGTATATGAAGAATGGAGAGACCCAAATATTATTTGAGGTGATTATTATAGTTTTTTAAAATTTTCAAGTATTTTCCTCAAATTTAATCATAAATTAAAATTGTCTAAACACTTTAATAAAATCTCTCACCTTGTGTTAATCATTTTTCATTAAAATACATATAGTTTCCTCTAAGATGTTATATTCCCTAGTCTTGTTCTCCCAAGAATATTTATTTTTAAATAGATAAATGTAAGATATAAACTTTAATTCATCCAAAAATAAATTAATCATAAAATGGATCAAATGACCTAAGAGATATTTATGCAGGAAGAATTCACATAATTATTTTTGTTGTTCAGGGCTACTCCCTAAATAATCCTCCAAAAATTGCTTTTCATCATCAAAATCATGAGGAAAATCATAATGTATAATTAATAGCTACCATCTAAAAAATTGTTCTCTTAAAATAACATGTACACATTGGTGGTGTTTTTTGTCTCAAAACACTATTTTTCCTTTCTAACTTCTTAAATTTATTTCTTCGATTTATTATTTTATTATTTTTTAATTTGTAAAGAGTTACAATTTCTTCCATTTGGCTATCAACTAGGAATATACAATGTCTATTTTTACATTTTTGTTCTCATTAGTGAAAGGAACATGTATGGTTATTCTATCCCTATCTATTTCTTATTTTAACTAAATAAATTTATTTTCTTTATCAAAAATTTTAATTTTTCTTCTTTTAATTATTTTTGTACATCCAAAATAGTATCTTCCCTAATTTGAATAATTTGATCTAGAAATGAAATTTATTCTTATTTATTTATTATTAAAAATTTAACTTTGGAGAGGCCTAGTACTTATAATGTTTGTTTTTATTTATATGGAATGATAGGTTGATCCTCTTATACTTCAAGCAATTATGCTTTTATTTTTTCCATGATTTTTTTCTTGGAGTGAGGGCTAACCTAATGCATCTACATGTTTGTTTTTGTATTTCCATAACTAGAAAATCCTTAGAAATAAATGAATATTCTTTAGCCTTATTTAAACTTCCTAAGATTTTAACAATAAACCATTATGTTTGTGAGTCTTCCTCATAGGGAAAAAATAAATCTTATTCTCCTACTACTCATAAAAGGAACATGTCAGTTATTTTATGGGCATCTCTTCCATCACAAACACATCAATGACTATAATTTGTTCTATAAAAGTTTTTTCTCCAAATCATTAAGGACAAATTCTTTATACTTAAGGTTATTTAACACTAGAATGATGTTATCTTTTACCATTGATTTCATAAATTGTTTATTTACATATAATTTCTTTCCAAATTTTATCCCATATCCAAACTCTAGAGTTATAATTTTAATGGCTTCTAAGGATTATGAATTTTTATTCTTCCTTTAAACATATGGATCTATAGTAGGGTCTAAATCTTATTTCTTGAATTTGATTTATGGATCCTAAGAAGATATTCTAGTAGGACTTGAGAGTCTTAACCCTTGTTTCCTCCTTTTTTCCATATCTCCTCTCCTCCATACCTCTTTAGGAAATGTGTTTTGAGGATCCAATTAGTTGCACATATTTATTAGCCATTACTTGAATGGTAGAGTACAATTAATGGGGAATATTTATCAAACATTATTTTTTTCTTTGTTGTACCTCAATTGATTTATCATTTTGATGTAGGATCCTAGAATAGTTTTAAAGTATACATCACATTTAAACATCTTCATAATCCACAAGGTAATAATTTTCTAGGGTTACATAAATGATCCCTTTTTATCCCTTTGCATTATAATTTTACACTATAAATAAATTTAGATATTGGATCCCCTTATTTATGGAAGATATTAATTAACTCATTTTAGGTAAACCTAGACTTATGTGCAAAGTATTCACCTTTATATGAAATATGAGAGAATTCACTCAAAAAAAATAGGGGTTACCTTGATTGTTATGTCACATCTATTGAAATGATACTTTTAGAGGTTTTTTCACATACTATTCTACAATTTATTCATTACATCCTTTAAATTTATTTAAAAATACAAGTCATCTTGTGGTTTTAAATATATTTGTAGTAGCCTCATGTTATAGTAATGGTTAAATAGATTCAAGATTTGATTTATTTTTCTAGCCCATGACCCAAATTAAGTAGTGAATTAAAAGGAGACAAAGATAATAATCAAGGTTTCATTTGTAAATAGATTATTTGCATAGTAATATGTAAGGTGGTAGCATCTCTTGATTAGCATCAAATGGTTGTTATGAAAAATTTTAAGTGGTTTTGATTTGGAAAGTTCTCACATATTTATTATTGTAATCAATACCACCATCATTATTCTCATGTGATAATTAAATGTAATTACTTATCATATCAATGATAAATATCATTATTGGGATAACTAATTATTATTCTATTTTTGTTCAAGTGAGATGATATAGGGGTTGTTTGGGAAAATTTGAAAGCTAATCTATACAAATCTTATAATTATATTAAAAAATTTAAATACTAGAATAATTAAGTTGACCATATCTTTAATTTTCCATGATTATTGAGGTCAATGTGGTCAAAGATGATAAAGAGGAATATAATGCGGTTAATCATTTGTACTTTTTATATTTTTCAAAAGATCTACCATTTGCTAGTTTTCAAATTTTCACTTTTAAAAAAAAACAAAATTAGCCACCATTTGATAGTTTTCAAATCTTCCATTTTTGTAGGAAAATAATAGCCATTTTCTCTTTTTCAACTCTTTTAGTTTATTAAAACCATATAATTAGAGGTTTTATTGAGGTGGAAAATAGGATCTCTTCCAAATCCTAGCTAAAAATTGGAAAATAGACTCTTCTAGCTTAGGTAAACCTGACCCTAAGGATGAGGTTAGAAAGAGAACAAAGTGGAAAGTTCCATCTGAGGGATGAATGAAACTAAATTTTGATGGAGCATCAAAAGGGAATTTGGGAATGGTAAGGGGTGGTGGTTTAATCAATGACCCATAAGGTAATTTAATTGTGACCTATGTGGGTGGCATGGGTATTAAGACTAATCATTAGGTTGAGGCTTTGAAATCCTTATGGGGTATCATATTAGATAAATAAATGAATATTAAAAATTTAGTGGTGGAAGGAGACTCCCTTAACATTGTGAATTGCCTTAATGGTAGAAACCTCATAATCTAGTCCATTAAACATGTCATTGATGAAGTTATAGACATTTTGAACTCTTTCTAGCAGGTGCAAATCCAACATACGTACAAAAAAGGTAATGGGATACTTGACTGGTTTACTAATAGGGGAGCTAACAATATTAGCTTTAGGACTTGGTTTAGTTTTGAGGACCTCCTTAAAGATTTGATTTCTAAAGTTACCAAATGAATGGAAAACCAATCCTAATAATAATTATCTTATTTATGCTATCTCTTTTAAGTAGTGGAGGCCAAGTTCAATCTTTGAAATTGTGATAAAAGGCCTTTAGATCTTAGTGGTACTAGGGAGAATATTATAGAAAGGGAAAAGGTAATTTAAGAAAATCATAATTTCTCCCATGAGTATAAAACTCATGATAAGGTATGGGAACATAGAGACTACAAAAAAGGTAGGTTAGTCTATTACATGGAGATTAGAAACAACATGGGGATTTGTAACAGAATTGAACCCAATTTATAGCAAGAGGTTTAAAAAAATAGTAGAGTTTAGAATGCCCTATAGGTTGGAGGTTTCATAGACTTTATGGAGATAATTGAAGGTTTTGACAGAGACCTCTCCATCCTATTCACTAATTCTTTGGAGGAGAGAGTAGTGATGATTAATGGGGTCACACTAGACATAATAGAGGAACTCATCTCTCATGTGATGGGTTTCGATATTGAAGATACCAAGAGCTATTATACCCCTAGAGAATTTAATCTAGATAAAGAGGCAAGACAACAAGTATATGGATTAAATTTACAATGGATTTGATAATGAATCTCTCCGTAAACCTTTCTCTAAGGTAGCCTTTCACCTTATTTAGTTTGTTACTTTAGAAGTTAGATATAATTTTGTGAGATGGTCCATGTTTAGAATGTTCAATTACTTTAGACATGGTATTGCCTTTAGTTTTCCATTTCTCATTCTTAGATCCATGGAAACCTATATAAAACAATTAAAAAATGGTAATTATTCTACCCCAAGACATGAGGGGGTCATCTTTCTTATTTTAAAATACTTTAAACGGATGAACCAAATAATGTTGGACTTAGTTCAGAAACATCAAGAGAATTATAAAGAAGGGCTGGTCGATATAAGGAAGATTAAGAAGGTGTGGATTAAATACCTTGGGAGATTGAGTAGGGTTATCGGTGGTAAGAAGAAAATGGTCAATAAAAACATTGGCAAGAATAGAGAAGAGATAATCCAGGATTAGGACAACATTAAGAAGCATCTCAAAGGTGCTTATAAGACCATTTTCCATAACAAATAAAAAATTGAGAAGTAGGGTCATAAAAGACTACAAGTTTTTTAGGAAAAAAAGAGGGGGGTAAAGTTGTGGGTGTGGAGAGTGACAAGAAGGATTTCGATGCAACCCACAATAAAAGTGAGAAGACTAGAAAGTAAGATATTTATAAAATAGAGATGAAGCATCATAAAGGGAAGAAAGATACTATTAACACTGATAAATGGGAGGCTTCTTAGATTCAACAAGAAAAAAATAAGGATTTTAATCAGCTTGCCAATTCTATCAAAGAAAAGGGGAATGCTGAAAAAATAGTCAAAGAAATAGACCTCTAAAAATCCCTAATGATATGGTTCATGCATGAAATATTAACCCTTAAGATCAAGATGAATGTCATACATTAGGAGAATGATAAGTTGAATAAAGCCTTAGCTGGGAAAGAGGAAGAAATATAGATTTAAAGGCTATGTTTTAGAGTAGATTTACTTGAATAAGAAAATAAAAATCTATAGAGCAAAACTAGTTACCTAGTTAATTATAGTAAGGATACAATGAATGAAGGAATCCAAACCATGGAGAACCTTAGGGATCATCTCAAAGAATTATTTGACCCCTACTATAAGGGTAAAGGTAAGGGTAAAAATGGCCAAAGCAATAGTGCCAAAACACAACATTGACTATGAAATTCTTTTAAAGTAGATTGATTTGAATCTTAACAATATGAAAGCCTATTGGGAAGATGTTTTTGGGAGTTTGGAGTAACATAGTTTTTTAGTTGTGTCTAGCTATCTTTCAAAACAATTGTATCTATTATTTTGTTGTGTTCTTGTTTGTCTCTCTAATGGGTTATGTGAGCCTTTTGTTTATTTTGTTATGTACCTTCTTCTAGGGTTTGGGGACCCTAGTTTAAATAATCCCCGTTAACCTTTATAAAAAAACTAGTCACCCTTTAATTTTATCCCTCAATGTATTATTATTTTATGTGATTGATAGATATATCTATGAGTTATAATAAAAGAGTAAATAATTATTTCTAGGTAAATGTCATTATTATAATAGTTAATTATTTTTTATAGATATATGTCATGTTTTAATATTTAACTATATTTTTTTAGATGACCCTTATGGTCATTAAGGTTGTTGGAAAATGTCAATCTTGAATTCCCGTATCAATTAACATATTGTGAATGTTTTATATTTAAAATTGAGTGGGTAAGGAATGATCCACATAGTTTACCAATATACATGATATCATCAAATTTTAAAGTGTTTCAAACTTATTTTTATATGATGCTAAATATGATAATTTCCCATTATTTTCATTATATGCCAAGATCAGTCACACATCAATTGACATTATTTATTTTCACATATCACCTTTCTCACATGTTCTTCATGTTTACACACACACACACACACACACACACACACACACACACACACACACACACACACACACACACACACACACACACACACACACACACACACACACACACACACACACACACACACACACACACGCACGCACGCACGCACGCACGCACACACACACACACACACACACACACGTACATGTATATGTATGTATGTATATGTCTATTCCTAGAAACACACATATCTTTGAGACTTAGATTACATTTATACACATATTTGATTACATCTCTCATTCATTTTTAATTTATTTATCAGAGAGTGTTTTATAAAGTTTCTTTCATATCATAGTTATTTTTTTAAATATATCATCAACTTCTATTTCATTTGGATAAGATGATCAAGTGGAATTATTTTCAAAAGGCACCAAAGTTTGATAGGGCAGAGTGTATCTAAGAAGGATGATATTAAATTGAAGAGATGTGGGATTATGATTCATTATTATCAGTGTTAAATTATAATTAAATGGAGAAGTTAAAATTCCTTTTTAATTTGATGAATTAAAAACATTAGAATATGTCGATAATAAAGGATATTGTATTACCTATGTAGAGAGTGAATTGTCAAAGCATACATATTTTCTCATTTCCCTTATTCGTAGTGATTACATGTTTAGTGACTCAAATGAGTATAGTGGGATGGAAGAGGGAGATTTTAGTGATAAAAATGAAAGCACAATCAATATAGGTCATAAATATAGAAGTAATTTTGTCAAAAATAATGTCATTCTTGAAACATAAATTTTCTAATAGATATGATGACATAACCCAAGGTTTTTTAACTCATGTGATAGATCATAAAATTTATGAAAAGAGATTGGGACCCTTGATGTTTGAGATGAAGTCATTAGAAGGAAATATAATCAAATTCTTATTCAAATCTGACCAAATTCTTAATAATAAGTGTTCATATAATAACACTTGGTTTATCCTTGAAGCTATCAAATTATAATGTTGATTGGCAAATGAAAGAGTATGACTTATATGAATTTTTATCTTATGAATAATATTTATTAGAACTTACATTTTTTTTCTTGTAGTTTCATTCTTAAATGAATTTTTTTAAAGGATCAAAACTATTAAATTTTGGGGATAATTAGAATCATAGGTAAAGTACATGTACATGAATTGTCATATAATTTGGATTTATGCGACTTAAATTCTAAATTCAACACATAAACTTGGTTGTGAAGCTCTCTTATTACCTAGGTCATTTATCTTATATGACTAATAGGTATAGTAATTATTTAGAAATATTTTTCATTGTTTTTATTTTACCATTTATTTTAAATATAGGTATATTAGACTTGTCAAAAATATAAAAATAATCACATTACTTAGAGGACATTATCATAATACATATAAATAGAAGCATTATTTCACTACATATTACTAATAAAAAATCATTTATAGAGGAATAAAATCGCATTCATATCATTAAAAACATAATTAATTTAGAAACATCATTGGAAGGTATAAAATCATGAGAATCAACATGTATATCATCTATCCATTTTTTTAATTGTATCATCTTTCTTAATTAGAAGCATACTGACATCAAGAAGGGTGTTGGTTAATTTATGATTTATTATTTTTATACTTTATGATTTTTATAAGGATAAAAATAAGGTGAAATAAAATTAATATATTAATTTCAAAATTTACTTTGAGTTGCATTTTATTTACTAAATTGTATAAAAAATATCACTAGCATACCAATCTTTCACATCATCATAATCATAATCAACAGAGTCATTTCCTTCACTTACATAAGCATGATACTAATATATGTAATAAATATAATTATGGACAAAGAAACGATCATATACATCCAAATTTTTCCAATCATTGGCATAACTATAAGGCACAACATGGGTAGATAACAAACAATCCAGAAGATGACACATAATAGGGTTTTAGGAATGTAAACGCATAAAAAATATCAAACCCATAATATCAAAAGGAATATAATAATTATTCCTACCATTAGGATAAATATGAACATAAAACCCTATGTTTTGAAGGATTACAGATCAAAAATTAAAATTTTAAGATAAATAGACACCAAAAAAGGAGAAACTAGAAATTAAATTTAAAAATTAAACCTTAATTAAAACAATTAATTCCATGAGAAGGAAAAATTTTAACCCTAAGGGAAACCTATTAATTTTATCAGTCAATAAAACTTTTAGGTTCACCATAATATTTTGAATTATTTTTAGTTTAGTGATATAAATAATCGAAACTATTGAATATTCATATTACATAAGATATATCATTCATTATGTAGATATGAATGCAAAAGGAAGATTAATATTGAAATGAATATATATAGAAATTAAAGGAGGATAGGGAAATTATATTTTTTATATTATTATTTATTTATTTAATATTAAAATAAATAATATACAATGGCTTTATGATTTCTAAAATTAGGGAAAAATAGTTTTCAGATTTACCAAGATGCTACTGATAGGGTGTAGATAGCTTTGGTAACTAGATGAGTCCACTATCTATTGGAACTATATTTATACATATTGATAATTGTTTCCATCAAAAATAATTATGCATACCTATAAATATTATTTATATGTAATTTCAAATGTATCTTGAAAATTATGGATCCAATTTTGACACTTGCTTGACTTATAAAAAGGTGTTATAAATATAGGTTGAACAATCACAACCATACCTTGTTGAGTGGTTTAGTTTTTCCTATATTGCATTACTCTAAAGAGGACTCAAAATACATGTTATTATCCCACCAATGTGCATATGTGATCAGTACTGATATGATAGTATGCAATGAAGTTATGTGGCTTTAAAAACTTGAAAATATGCAAATTTTACCTTGATTAATGTGTTAAAACATAGATTCTGGAAAACTCAAATTAGGGTTTTAATATTTTCATGATTTATGATAGCGTATAAATGATATTTAAATGTATTTATCAATGTGTAATTACAATGTCAAATTGATCTAGATATAAAATCACTTAGACTTGATGTGTTTATATCTAAGATTGTGGATAATTTCCATCCATAAATAACATGAAAAATGTGTGGGATGACCCAAGTCTAGGGTTTAAATTTGAAAAATATCCATTTGAGGAATTTGGGGCAATGTCAATGAAGGTAGACACTACTACTAACCAACATTCTTTAATTATTTTTGACACTATCTAGGAATAAAGAAATAATGATCTAAAGTATGGTGACATTTTTTCTTAGGATAATAGATCATTTAATAATAGACTAGGGAGATGTTGTATATGAATGAAAATAAATTAGGAAGGCTAAGCTCATAGATAGGTGAATGTCTATGAGATAAGGGTGTACAAGATTCATAAGCATACTTATAATTCATGTATGTCAAGGATAGGTTAAAATTGATAATTATAAGTGCATAATACCAACTTTTTGTTTCTAATAATATATGTTTTTATTTATTTTATAATTTATTTAAATTTTATATTTTGTTTCTCTTGTTAGAATGATAATGATTACCCTTATTCATGTTGATTACATTTCCTAATTTTATAATAACCATGATAGATGGAGTCATGTAACTTTTTATGAAAGACACCTTAAAGGTTGATGGGCATTTGGGTATGGTCGTAAATATTCATGGATATTATGTTAATTTGTTTGATCTAATGGTATGGATATTTTCTATTTTTTTTATAAGTAGAGTGATAATGATGTTAAATCCCATCTTAGTTAATTTCAATAGCATGCACCATAAATTGAGGGAGGTATAGAGAAGTCATGGTTATGACTATTTAGGTAGTTATGGAACCATTTATTCTAGATATAGACCAAGTCATGATTACCTATCATATATTTGATCCCATTCAATGATAGAGGTTGATTATAGTGGACATATTAGGAGTATAGTGATGAAAGTGCCCTCAGATGTAGCTGAGATTATTTTCATGGGACACATTAGGGTTAGATATAGGGGTGAGTATTGTGATGATGAATCCACCATGCCTCATATAAGTAGTTTATACATTTTATGTATTCGGTTCATGTGACTTAAAAAATTTATGATATACCTTTTTGGACACACACACACACACACACACACACACACACACACACACACACACACACATAGAGAGAGAGAGAGAGAGAGAGAGAGAGAGAGAGGAGAGAGAGGAGAGAGAGAGAGAGAGAGAGAGAGAGGAGAGAGAGAGAGAGAGAGAGAGAGAGAGAGAGAGGAGAGAGAGAGAGAGAGAGGAGAGAGAGAGAGAGAGAGAGAGAGAGAGGGAGAGAGAGAGAGAGAGAGAGAGAGAGAGAGGAGAGAGAGAGAGAGAGAGAGAGAGAGAGAGAGAGAGAGAGAGGAGAGAGAGAGGAGAGAGAGAGAGAGAGAGAGAGAGAGAGAGACATATGCATGTATGTATTATGTATATCACCAAAAAAAGTATCTCATAAATTTTTTTATGTCATATGACCTAGATACTAAAAACATATAAACACCTTTTATGAGGCATGGGGGATTCATCCTCAACATTCTCACCCCTATATTGTTTTGTGTTAAGATGAGCATTATGTAAATTTGAATTAAAAGGGTAGAATAACATATGATGTAATAAATAAATAGGTAATGTAAATAAATCAATATGATAAGTAAAATATCATGTGGTATCCTAATTAAATAAACATGTGATGTATCATATCAAAATATAAAAATGCCCTAAATTATAAATTTTGATATATACATTAATCTCAAAGTATGAGATGGGACTATATGATGATATGTTGTAGACATGCAAATTAATATTTATTTCCAAAATAATTAACTTTTGCCATCCTCTTATAAAAACTTATCTCATGAAAATTCCATGGTCCTTTATCACCATTACTTACATTTCTATGTGGATGACTTATTCATCCAAGAACCTAATGATTACCAAATATTTGTATTCATCATTATAAACAACTAAGCTTATCTCTAGATAGATCCACACTTCCATTTTAGTTATCTTTGCTCCTCAGACAAGGCCCCTATTTCAAGAAAATACCATATTTTGGTAGTGTTTTAATCTATTAATAACATCCTCCCACCAAATACTGACTAGTTGCCTGAATTAAAATTAAATTAACTAGTCATCCTATACATTTTTTAAAGCCCCTTTCAAAAAATCTCAAAAATGATCACTAGAAAGCCACATTTTCTAACTATTTTTTCACTAGAGGCACACATGATTGAAAATCACCAAAATATCTAACTTCACATTGAGAGGAAAAAACCTATTCTTCCCAACTCAAATTCCACACATCTAGAGTATCCCTAAGAAAAATTTGAATGCATATCCAAGGTCATAAGTCACTATTGCATCACTTAATCACACCATGATTACACCAACATATAACATTACAACCAATATTTCAAAAATCACCATAACATGTGAGAGATACATAGAGTTTGATCCCTATTAAGAGTATTGGTATGTAGGTAATGTTAAATAGAATGGATATTGATGTCAAGCATAACTTTAGCCACTAAAACCCTTTCCTTATTTATTCCTCGTGACCTATTATGTTAGGGTTCCAAGTGAGGAAAAAGGCAAACACTAACTTGTATAGTTATTCAAGTGATCTAAAACACACACACATAACATACAAGTGAAGGCACACTAACTAATAATCATAGAGAGATAAAACCTTACTAGATGTTGGAAATCCCTATAGACCTTAACATACGTTGACCTCATCCAGTTAGCACAAACTTGTCTTAGAAAGATGCATATTTATGACTCAAATTAACCTTACATATTTATACAATCAATTTCACAATCACACTTAAAGTCATGCATATTTGATTTCATGGTAAGTTATTATTGTTTAGTATTTTCCATTTTTAACATATTTATTATAATATTTAGAAAGTTCTAAATTGATCTGTGTGATTTATTGCATTTATATTCATTTTTATTTTATGGATATGTTTATCTATTTAATATTATAAATATATTAATAAAAAAGTTGATTAAACATATTGGTGAAATCCTCTATTCATTAAATATTTAAAAACCCTAACCATTCATGTTTCCATAGTTTATTTACTTAATTTTTGTTTTTTTTTAATTATTGTATTAGGGTTTTTGGTTTTGGTAAATTATTTTTTAGAAACAATCTTCCAAGTTTCAATTTCATATTTTTTGTAATCTTATAAATTTGTTTCTACCTCTCTTATAATAAGTGCTAGATTAAGTGCTACTCAAGTTGATCATAGATACACATAATATTTTTAAACATTATCATTTATTGACACTTTCTCTCTTATAGCAACATGTCAAGATTTAATATCCCTAAGTGCATGCCTTAAAGGGTGCACCAAGAAAGGGATGGGTATGTCTTTGGTATTTTGGGAGAGATATTTTTTCTTATTTATCAGTCCTACATCCATTCTATATTCTTCATATTTTATCCCTTGAGCTATCTCCTTCAATCTTACATCTTATATATAATTAGGGCCTATAATTTCCTACTATGTCAACCCATTAGATGTAGTATTATCTGACATCTATGCCTTACAAACTAAATCAATTAGATTAATGTAGTTCTAAATGTTTTGGAGTAAGCCTCATAACTAGGTCATCATAGCTAACTTAGTTCAAGGTTAATTGGAAAGTTTAGGACTAAATAGAGTTAGTCGATATCATTGACATAATATTTGGGAGGGATTAGGATCATTCACCACTATAAATATAGGTAACCAATTTAATCCAGTAGAGAGGAACATTCATTTTAAACTAGTATTGCTTATACTTCTAACCTAATTCTACATTTGGAGTTATTTCTTAGATATTATCATGGAGATAAATCTTGTCCTGTGGAGTCTTATTTACAATAGGAAGAGTTATTTTAACCTAGATCTTGATTCAACCTTTGAGATCCTTACAACCATAATAATCTCTTGAAAAACACCAATAACCAAGGAGGATATTGAGGATCAACAAGACTTTCTCTAGGTAAGTATATTCTAAACCTAACTCTTTCATTTTATAGGTAAAAGTTACATAATTTCTTGGTTAATAAATTCATATCTCACTTTTAAAACTTTATATATACCTATACTTAGTGTGGCTATAGGATCATTTGAACTTTCCATTTATCCACCTTAGGTAACCTAGGCCCCCATTTTAATACCATAGTTCCTTACCCATTTTGATATGTTTATAACCCTTCACCTTAAATTTATTGATTCTGTTATTTACTTACAATAACAAAAAAACCTAGATAGAACTATTTCATTGCCTTAATTACCTATAGTATTTAGAACCACCCTTTCTATTTACATTTTATTTTAAATGCCCCACTTGATAATTTTTTATACACATTTGATCATATCTAGATTCATTTATTATAAATGGGATCCCTTTGATTTACCTTATCTAAGTCTAGATATTTAAATAGGATAGTTGCATGTCAATCCTAGCTCATCACATATATTCTAGGGAACCCTTCATTAAAATAACCATTTCTTTCACCTCATCAATGAACTATGTCAAATAGATCGATCCCATTTTGTTTAATTTTGATGTCAGTGTTCAATATCAAATAAATTAATATATCTCAATCTCAATATCTACTTTTAATAAACTATATCAAATCGTTTGACATGGTTTTATCTCTATGTTTTTATTGATATACATATTATTTCAGAAAACACAACATAGTTTTATTCCTAGACCTACATTTTACCTTAGCCAAATTTATTATACTACTTAATATAATTCTATTTATCCATATTTTCAACTAACATTATTGAACCAATTGATACAATTTTATCTTAGATTCATTTTCCTAGTCGACTATATCAATAAATTTGAAAAAGTTTTGTGGATACATATTTAATTATATCTAAGATTCTTCCTCATAAAATACATCAATCCATTTTATTTATTTCTAAGTTAATTTTATTTTTTAAAACTGCATTGATCTATCTGATTTAGTTTTAAATTTCATTTATTTTTAATCACTTGTATCGAATTATTCAAGTTAGTTTTGTTTTTCAAATTAAGGTAACAAAGTGTCTCAACCAGCTCAATCTAGTATTAATATTTTTTCATAATTTTATTTACATAGACTAGATTTATCTATTTTATACATTTCTATATTATGTGTACAACTTCATAAACCAACATTGATACCATTCTATTTCATTTACTTTCCAAGCATAACAAAAGAAAATTAACTTTTCATTTTAGAATTTAATCACAAATTTCATTTCAGATTGATTGTGTATTTATTTAAACTCAATAAATTTTTAAAATCAATTTTTGAAATTTATTTTATATTTGTTGGCTTTCCCTAGAACCTATGTTCTAATAGTTTTTAAAGTACATAGCTATTATCATGAAGGGCTATGTGGTGTTATGTTTATAATCCTTTTCTATTATTAATAGATATCATGATGTGAGGGGTTTACCCCAATACTCATAAACATACTATAGATCTAAACATGGACTTATTTGGCTAAAATTATGAGCCACTCTAAGACAATTTATTAGATTGACTGATGTGAGTGGATAAGGGTAACCAATATCTCATGGGACAAATTCCCCTTATTTTTAGGACTTTTTTGGGATTGAAGGGCTACTAAATTCCAATTGATTATAGCATGGGTAGGCTATGATCTATTTACCATGAAGGTTTAATATGGTTTCCTCAAGATATTCAAGTTCCTAATGTTGGCTACCTCTACAAATGAACTATTTATAATGTAATGGATAGACCACTTATTATAAAAAATATAAAAGAGATGGAAAAGGTAAGGAAAAAAATATATAAATTTTCTTGATTCAAGATAGGTCTTCCAAAACTCAAAAATTAAATCAGTATGGATTGTAATCAAATAATTGGGAATCAAATATACCTATTGCACAAACTAAAACTCCACAATGATCAAAACTTAATGTAATAATGTATGAACATGAAATCTATAACTCCATTAAAAGAAATAAATTACACAAACATATATCTATTTACATGCCATGACTAATTCAAGCCTCAATATAATCAAAATGAGCTCCAAAATTCAATTAAACCAGTTGTTGCATATTTTAATCATATATCAACTTGTATACCAACAACATCAAAAATCTTTTTTCATAGATTACTTCTCAAATCAAGATGTTTGGAAAACCATCAAGACAAAATATTGAGGAAAGATAGGTGCACTCCTAGCTCAATCTCTATAGAGTTTTGATACTTAAATGTGTCACCCATTAATAATGGAAAGTAATGCTGCTCAAATATACAAGGCAATCAAACTTGTTTCCTTGATGCATAACCAATATTTTATGGTCTTGTTACCAAAATTAAATACAATAACTAATTACAACTCATCTTCTTGAGATATAAAATTAATAATAGAATGGATAAATACTTAGACATGGTATAATCTCCTAGATTACAATAACTTCCAAGAATTTTAAATGAAAGGGATCAAAAATTCAATGTAGTTTAAGTTTTAATGACCAATAAGTTGTTGATATTTAATTTCCTCCACAATTCTATTGACAGTTCAAATAGGAACAACTACATTATTATGCAATGATCATGAGGCTCACATGAATGATAAAATGATGGATTTAATTAATTCACACTTCTAGTTATCTAGTTCCTAATATTGATTTGATTATTATAATATTATCTCATGATCCCTTTGTAATTAATCCACAAAATTTCAATGAATTTTATTTTAAAAACACTTTGATTTACTATCTAGATATTTAGACCTTGTGTAATAACTTGTAGTCATAAACAAGAAAAAACACTTGGCATGACATAATTAGTTTGGGTCAATCACAAAAAACATCACAATTTTAATGTAATTTATCCAATTGAGATGAAATTTAAAATAAATAATTTAAAATACATTTTATATTATTGATCCAAATTTGGTGACCTAGAACCTTATCTCTTCTACAGGGTAAATAACCATCTATAGTCTGGACATGTATTATCTATATAAATGACAATTATGTAAATGGGCATAAATTCAACTATGGTGATCCAATAAATCTGAAAGTTTAAACACATAATTTGGGTTACATTTCATATCACCCATCCAAATTTCATGATAACTCTTAACACATATTACCACAAGTGCGAAATAACCTATAGACAAGATAAACATCATATTAGGTTGACAGTCACCAGAATGATCAAATTTAACTAAGGTAATCTAATTGATATGAAATTTAAGAAAAAATAATTTATCATTTATTTATTATCACCCCTCCAAATTTCATCATCTAACTCTTAACATGCATTATTGCATGTCAAGAACAACCTTGCAATTGATATAGACTATAGATGGTATTTCCAAAAATATGGTCATTATTAAAACTTAAAAAAATATAACTTTATGTATCCAAATAATCTAAAATTTTAAAACTTTAAATATTACTACTATTTATAGAAACCCACTAAATTTGCCTAATTCTTAATGCAACATTACCATAAGGTCAAATAATAATCTGTAAACTAGATAGACATCTTAGTTGACTAACAATCAATAAAATGGTCACAAATTTAATGTGATTATCCAATTGAGATTAAATTATATATATATATATATATATATATATATATATATATATATATATCATCACCCCTCAAAGTTTCATCATATAAATATTAACATACTTTATCATAGGTAAATAACAACCTTTCCAGTTGACACAAACTATAGATGACATTTCCAAAAATAATGGTCATTACTAAAACTTCTACAAATTTAATGAGGTGTATAAAAATGATCTAAAATTTTAAACATGGAAATATGAATATAGTTTATATAAACTCATTAAATTTGGTAACCTTGTTATTACCTAAGATCTACCTCAATGTAATAAACCATTAGGCTATATAAATGCATTTTATGGCTAAATGATAGTTACAAAAATTGTCATAATTATACCACCATTTATCCAATTTAGATTAAATTTGAAACACATATTATAGGATAAATTTTATTTCATAAAAAAAAATTGGTAACTTAAATATTAATGAAACTACTCCACACAATCATGAACCTTATATATAATAGACAAACATCCTCTAGGAGGATGATTATTTATAAAAACTATCACAACGTTTAACTCAAATATCCAATTGAGATAAAATTTATAACATACCTTTAATAATACATTTTATAAAACCTATCCAATTTTTATAAGTAAATTTGTAATTCAAATATACCCCAAGATAGTGAACCTTCTGCCTAGTGATGTAGGCATAGCTACAAAGAAACAACCATAATTTTTTCCAATAACTATAAATGGTATGAAATGTTTTATGTATATTCTATGTATCATTTTATATGAATCAAAAAAAATTACTCATCCAATTCTTTATACATCATTACTATAAGTAATAAAACCTACATATTATATAGTAGTTGGTACATCTCCACAATGATTCAAAATTGTCTAATTTTTTGTACAAAGATTTTAAATGTTAAATTATATGATCCTACAAAGTTTTCACATCTAATTCCTTCCAAATCATTATAAAAAGTAAGGAAACATATAGATAGTGTAACAATTAGTATGCCTCCATGATGTCTCCAAATGGTCTAAATTTGGTACAAATGTTTTAAGTGTCATATTCTATAACCTCAAAAACTTTCACTAATTGAATCTTATTACAAATAAAAAATAATGTTTTACAAGTTTATGTGACTTAACAGTCCTTATAGTCTGACATAAATAGTCAAAATATCTCTACATTTTTCCAAGCTAAAGTAAATCTGTTACAATATTATTCTAAGAGGTAAATAATCTAACACAAATAACACCACAACCTAAAAACTAAAAAAACACACATCAAAATCTATTTTTTATTGATGTAATATTGTACAAACCCTGATATGTTCCTACATAATCACCATGAATGGATGATCAACTAAAGCAATGCTAAAAATTATCAAGTGATACTTGTTAAACACAGTCACATCAATATGCAAGAGAAAAATAGATATGCTAAAACAAAAGGGTCCTCATGTGTAATCTATAGTAAAGGGGAGTGTTCGATACAAAAAATGGATACTTCCATAGGGAGAATACTACTTATTCCTAATCCAAACTACAAATCATCAAATTCAAACAAGAAAGACAAAACCAAAAACTAATCCTTTAGAAAAAATAAAAAGATGAAAACACTAAATTTTACCTCAATATATGACATATTAAGTTTTAGATCTATTTAAGCCTATTTGTGTGTTATAAAATTTATTGATTATTGTTTATAGCTCTTGCATTCATGAGAGGAAGTTAAACAATGTCTCAAATAGTTAGAATTTATGAGAAGGATAAATTGGATGTTTGGCTTGGAAGAGAATGACATGTGAATTAATCTATTTCCAGCTAGGCATATATAGTCCTGATAGAGAAACCTTTGGTCTCACTCATGGCCTTGATCCATTTCCAACTAGGTTAGAAAGCCTGTGATGGAGATTGTTGAAATCACCCATTCGATGAAAGAATTAGATTTTGCATTTTTAAGTTTAATTTCATTTTAATTTATTTCATTAAAAAATGTTTTATCATTCAATGCATTGAGGGTTAGGGACCACTCCATGGGTATAATTATTGAATCAAAACATTTATAACCATTAAGACATGTCTAATTCAATTCAGTGTTTGTATTTTTCTTCAAATGTCATATTAATTCAAGTTTGATGTATTTAATAGGAACTTAAAATGTTTATAAAATTTGTATATTCTATTTTGAATCACAAGGTTTCAAATTCTATAAATACACAAAGAAAATTATATCAACATATGTAGGTATTCAACAATGATTCACATTCTAATTTACAAACTACTGATAATGCTCATACTTTATTATCAACAACTTGAAGTTATAGGCCCCTAAGAAAATGAGAACACAACATTGTTAACATTATGTTGTGTAAAATTGTATCAATTATTTTAAAGTCTGACCAGCTTACCATGTTAATTTTCTATTCCTGATAAAATAACAAGATACATTATGGAAGATTCAAGAGCCAAAGATTACCCTTTTAGGAACTGACTTATTATGAAAAATATGCTAACAATTCTAGTCAATGTTTGAAAAGACACACTACAAGACAACAAGAATGAAACCACACACCAACTTAAACAAGTTAGGAAAAAATAAATAAGCAGAAACAAAATAAATTAACCCAAATCAAACTAGACTAAATCAAATAGAAAATCAAGGACACATTAGTAATGGAAAAAAAATTATATACAAAATATGTACAAAAGGGAACCTAAATATCTTCACTTGAACACAATATTTGACAAAAAAACATGAAGTAATGCTTTAATCACTATCCATTAATTGGTAGTAGCAAGTCCTTGACTTGGAGATCTCTTAATTTGAATGTATTTTATCCCAAAAGATTAGATACCTGGTAAGGACCAATCCATAAAGGACTAAACATAACATGTTGACCCTTTCTTTCATATGATTTTTCCCATAACAAAACCAATTCTGAAATATGAAAAGCCTTCACTTGTGCTTTCTGATTGAAATATATTTTCATCATAGCTTGAGATTTGATAAAATTCTATAATGCTTCATTTTATCTATCTTCTAATTAGAATAAATCCAATAATCTGGACTAGATTCTTGGATCTACTTTCATGTACTCCTGTATGAACTGATACATGGAATTCTTAATATATGCTGAAAAAAATATCTCTACTCCATAGACAAGTAATAAAACATAACTATTCAAGATCTATTTATACCTTATTCTATCATCACATAAGGCATATTTGAGCATCACATGCCAATTGGGGGGATTCTAATCAATTACTTACTAAATGGAATTTATCAAATTCATATTCATAGATTCTACCAAACCATTTCCTTAGGAATAATATTTTGAGGATAACTTCAATGCAATTACATTATGATTCAATTGATTAGAATGTAGGTTTGTTATCATAAACAAGTGCCAAAGGAGTCTTAGATTGAGTCACAATATATTCTTCTATAAAGATAATGACTTATTTAAGTATATTATTCCTTATTACTTTATTTTTAATCCACATTGTATAATAGTCAGTGGTAGTGAGAATGAAGTTATGACCAACTAATGTGTTTAGATTTATGACCCCAATGAAATCTAATCCCTACTGGGTTAAGGGGTGTTCTTCTATTACTAGTTATAGTAGCATAGGAACATGAATTTCTATTTTAGCAAAGATCTGAAATGAATGACAAGTCCTCACATATGCATAGGCATATTTGAATAATGTTGGATAATAGTATCCATCTCTATGAATTATGTGGGTTGTGACATTATCAAAAAGATGACCACTTCCTAACCTTTCATGAAATGAGTTCATCACTTCTTATGCTTCTTCCTCAGATAAACATCTCAAGTGAATTACCTCATGGTTATTTTGATACAAAACTCATCTTTACAACATATATCATGCATTTTTCAAACTTTGTGCTCTTCTTTGAGTCTTATCAAAATGGGTTGGTGGCTTTCCATAAATTAAATAATGGTTAATAGAATCATACTAGGGATCAAATTGAGCTTTATAATCATTAACTTCTATAATGGATATGTTGGGATCAACTTCTGAAATAAACATGGATAAATCTTGACTACTTACTAATTTTGTTAGTTTGAATTCAATATCATACTCCTAAAGCTTAGTAACTTAACAACCTCTTCTTTCACCCAACTCATTATGTCCTTGAATTTTCTTGACTATAAGGCCTATAACTATGACATGTACCTTATTTCTCAATATGTAATGATGATTTTTTTTGACTATTTTCACCAATGTGTGGGCCTATTTATCCAATGTAGGGTACTTCAATTTAGCCTCTTTCAATATGTGTTCATGAAGGCTATAAAGTGCTCTCTATCTTTAAATCATTATGTAAACTATAGACAATATAATTTTGTACCCCTAGGGATGATTAATTATCATTGGTCTTATTTATTTAAATATCCTAAATAAACCCTATCCTAAGGTTTAGTTTATTATCCATTTACTATCTTGGTAAAGTCTTTACTTTCACCTCTTTACCCCTCCTAACCTTCTAATCCATTTATAACCTAATAATATACCCATGTAACCATTTTATCCCCATATGGATTCATTACTAGCAACTCCACCCATTTTTGAGCTATTCTTACCCATGGTTGAAATAAAGTATCCATTTAGGGTGAATAGGCAATGATTCTCCCATGATCAGCATCAATTTTCTAGTTCAACATTGATTCATAAATACTCAACCTACCTTTGCATTCCAGACCAAAACATTTAGAGCCTTGAATTATTGTTAAAATTCTTGGAGATTTTGTGATGTTCCTAATGAAACTCTATTAGATTTTCATTGCATTTAGTTATATCCTCTATGCAACCTGAGTTGCTTCCTATGCCTATGGAAGAATTTCATTCTTCTCACAAGTTGATTAAAGGTAAGTATCATATTCCATTTTATCATTATTTATTAGTTAATATTTTAGTTATCTATCTATTTAGTCATTAAAATATTATAACATCCTTCTTTATCCATTTATCAACCTCTATTAGCAAATATGTCTCATCTAATTCTTTATTTTATTAAACTTAGCCATAGAGATAATTGACACTGATTCATTATAAATCAGTACTAATTTTACTGATCAGTATCGATCCTATCAGGATCAACATCAATCTATTGTGTTTAAATCATAAGATCTAATACCTCAATCCTTAGCCTCTATTTGAAATCATTTTCTAATTATTATTGATTGAACATTGCCTTTATATTATAAATGACTCTACCCAATTGAGTTCATGACATAACCACTATCATTGATCTCCCCAAATTTTTACAACCTTTGTTTATGCATTAAAGTGACATAGCCTTTGATCTATCCCTCTACGCAATCATTTATTCACCCTTTCATGAAGCCATTTAAGAATAATTAGCTATTATCCAAGATGTTGTAGATTTTGCTTCTGAATATTGGGAGGAATACTTCATTTACATTGATAGCTTATTTTAGGACTAAATATTAATCAACATTATAATTGTATCATTTATCTATTTGTAATTTCATATGATTTTTATTCACTTAATTTCATAAATAGTGGATTGACATCCTTTTAAATAAGTGTACCACTTCTTGGAACTGATCTCTGATGAGGCAGTCCACCTATCTCCTTTATTAATCTATTTTGTCAAGTACTTACATGTGTGTAGGTTAGCCTTCCCATCAAAAAAAGAGATTTCATTGTCACTGGATTCAAATCAATATGTAACATCTTCTTATCCATAGGTATTACCCATAAACCCTATTTTATTTTAAGTTTTTAGTAAGTAATATTTAATGTAAAAGGAAATAAAAAACTTATTAAACATTATAGCATGCCCAGTGGGACCCCTAAGGTCTTAATTTTATTGTTGAAATTTATTTATGTATTTTTCTTATTTTTCACTCCCTTTCTTTTTTTGTTGAATTAATTCAAAAAAAAATCTAAAATTGCATCTTTCCTCTTAAAGGTTAAATAATCTACATCTATTTTGCCTACTTAATTTACTCATATAGAATAATCTAAGAGGTAAATTTATCATAATTATCACTTTTATCACACATAAATTAAATTACATTCACAAAAAAATCATCAAAATATTTGACATGTGGAAATTGACAGGGATTTCATCACCTCATGGTAACCTTATTTCTGATGATCCCACTTGGATTTCACCACCAAGAGAAGGACCAAATTAGTTGTCTAGCTAAGTATCAAATCTAGTCTTTTGATATATTTTGGCTAACCACCCAACACCCTTATGTTTTGGTGTGTGAAGTGATGGGGTAGGTCCCAACACCAAGCCAAGTATCGATACCAATATAAAAATCCTTGATTTCCAAAACAAAACCTAAGACCATTCTTAGGTTTATGCTTCTTAGGACCCTTGGTATCCTCCCTTTTCTTTTATCACACTTTAAATTATAAAAACTAAAAACTTCTTAAGAATGTTTTTATCATGTGCATCTTTACATCCTCACTAAAAATGAGAAAATAAAAAAGAATCTTTGCATGTTTTTTTATTTATTTCTTTTTATAGAAACATGGTTTTGATGCAAGCATAATTGCAAAAAAAAACCAAACCCTCAGTATTACACCTAGGGCAATCCTAAATTCACCACTATACTAGATAACAATCCTATAATACTTAATCATTATCTTAGTTCTTGAGCCATATGTATCTTGTTATCTCCCCATACACAATTATCTAAGAACCCATATGGAATGCCCTTAGAAGAGGGTGAAAGATTTATCATTGTTATGGTATCTTCCCATAATAACCCTCCTCCATCTAGTTCTAAGACCAAGATCATACAACCCTTAGGCAATCCACCTCTGATGACATCTAGTGCTCTATCACCGACCACTACTCAAACTCAAAATGTTACCACTCCTCAGACTATATCCACTTAACCTATTACTACATCACTCTAAAATCTATTCATATCATTCCCAACAACCCTTTCATTGATTCAAACTAGTGTATCCTTAAGTACCCAAATGCAGCCATTACAACATGCCCCTACAAGTCGACCACATCAAAAATATGTACCCTTAACCACTTAGTACATATCACCTACACAATCTATCGAGCCTATGTATATCCATTTAAAATATATATAATATGTGGTGTATTCTCAACACATCATAACCACATCGATTGGTTATCCCTTATCTCAAGAATTTTCCATACAGTTACCTACATACCAACTCCCACAACATAACCTTTTGGGAGGAATTCCTCAACATAACATCCAACCTGACCTCATGATAATCCTTATGAATAGGATGGCTAACTTAGAATCCTTTGCCTCTAGGTATAAGAACATGATTGCCTATGAATAGATTTTTAATAACCCTATCAATCCAACAATTTCTATTAAGCCTTATCCTCCATAGTGGGAACTCCCTAAGTTTATAAAGTTCTAGAATAAGGTGGACCCAAAACATCATATTTGAAAGTTTTAACATGCTTTCTACCTCATAGATCAAAATGATGCACTTCTTCTTAGGAAATTCCCTATGTCATTAGAAAAACTTGACCTAGATTGGTACAACTCAATTCTATAACATTAATTCTTTTCATTTGGGTAGATAGCTCAAATATTACTAGAACACTTTTCTTTCAATATAGCAAGAAAATTTACCATTATTGACCTTTATGCCATTCAATAATTCAATGATGAATCAACTCACCTTCTCTCTACCATAGCCCAAGTCAAATGAGTTATTCATAAGAGCATGTGCTAAACACATCCCATTGATGTTATGAGTATAATC
This sequence comes from Torreya grandis, assembly GCA_037957365.1. Classification (NCBI taxonomy): domain Eukaryota; kingdom Viridiplantae; phylum Streptophyta; class Pinopsida; order Cupressales; family Taxaceae; genus Torreya; species Torreya grandis. The sequence goes on from JARHVA010003094.1 coordinate 471,659, forward strand.
TTTTGAAACTTTGGATGAGGCCTTTTCAATGGCCCATAAGCTTGAAATTAGAGCCCAAGAAGAAGGGAAGGTTAAATTGTGAGATAATTTTTTTAAATTTGAGCCTTCTAAAGGAATTAATAGTAAAAAAGCAATAAAATTAAAGGAGTTTCTAATGTCATAGTTGAAAATTCATCACCACCAAAAACTAAAAACCACTATAAGCCCTCCACCTTGTAGACATAGTCTTAGAAGACATTGAAACACTTTACGCCATGACAATATACCCATTTAGGAGAGTCCTATGCACATATTTTAGATAAATTCTTAAAGGCTTCTCTCATTGAGCTCCTAGTAATACCTGTCAATGAGTCTCATCTTAAACCTAGTTGGTTTATGAAAAATGATTTATGTAATTTTTACTACATAATAGGCCATGATGTCAAGAAATGTCATTATTTTGAAGGATTAGTACATAATCTTATAGATCAAGGGGAGTTACAATTAGATAATCCTAATGCCTTCATAAACTAATCTATAGATATATTTAGGAAACCATTCCCAAATCATGCCTCCACATCAAATTCCATGCAAGCTAAATCAAGATCCATGTTAGAATAGGAGATTCACATAATTAACACCATCCACAACTAACTTCTACCTAAAGAAGTTTATGATGATAATATCCCTAATATGCTCATAGGAGACACTTTTGAACCATCTAATCTAAGAAAATACATCTTAAAAACTTCCTCTAATTTATTAGATCTCATTATTTAGGATCCACTAGAAGAATCCATGTTTGAAAGCACTCAAGAACTAAAAGAGGAGAATTTTATTTAAGAGAAGGTTTGTTTAGACATTCTAAAAAACTCACGTATTATTCCTCACGTCATTTCAATACCCACCTATAGTATACCCATTCCCACTAGTCTATTACTCCCTAAAGAAACTATTGTGTTACCTCAAATTTACTCTAGATTAGTTCCCCTCACTATTAGGGAGGCACTAAATTATAGAGAGATCAAGGGAAAAGTTGTAGATATCAAAAAACAATATTAGAGCCCTAAGGGGAAAATATTTGAAACATACTCCTGTTAGGATTGAACTCCCTAAAGAGGACATCTAAACAACCCCTGAGTAGATACAAAAAGGAAAAGCACCACTACCTCCTCTTTGGACAAGAGCATCTATCCTAGGGCCCCATTATTTAGCTAAACTAAAAGATACCATTATATAATATACCACTAAAGCACATGTACCACCATAATTAAATCTTCCCACTATGTTCATGCCAATCCATAATCTATTAAAACCCTCTTACCCATAGGTTTTAGGTGTAAAGACTTACCCTAAACACAAAGGGCATATATTAGGGACCATTCAAATAGCTAGTTCAAAAGACCAAGGTTTGAGGTCATGTACCTCTTCCCTACCAACACCCTAAAGAATGGAAAAGTTGGGTCAAGACCCATTTAAGGGATCTTATTCTAAAATCTTTGATCAACTTATTTAGACCTCCATAATCATGCTACCACTTGTAAAGCTTGTCAACCTATGTATTCAAAAACTATCATGGTATAGATAAAATAGGACATGTGTATACCATCAAATAATAATAATACATAACACAATAAGTTTTAATTCATTGAATGTTATAGTCTAAAATCTATTAGACAAATGTGATCTATTAATAGAATAATCAGATCATGACCATCCCCCTAGGGTTACATCCACTTTAGGAAGTAACACATTAAAAAAATATATAAAGGAATAAAAACCCTTTGATATATCCCAAAACCAATATCTCCCCTTCACTATGGATGACTCTAAGAACACAATGAATCCCCCTCTATTCTAGATAGATGTAATTCATATAGCCACATGATCCCAAGCCCAGGGTTGTAAAACCCATAATCATGAAAAATCTAAAGTGACTATTATTAAAACACTAGTTCCTACCATAAATAGTCCAACTACACTTTCCCTCAAACCTAAACTCTCCATTTTAGCAAAGGCATAAAATAATAATGCTTCAAAACTCATATAGATATTTGTTCTAAAGAAGTTACATCAACTTCCAGTCAAGATGTCCTTATATGAACTTGTCCAAAACTCCCCACAACACTGTGAAACTATGGTAGAAGAATTACAAGCCAAAAAAATACAAGTATATGAACCCCAACCATTTTCAACCTTTATTGTGTCACTTTAAAAACCCTTATCCATAACATTTTGTGATTAAAAAATACCACTCTTATATCTAGGCAATTAAGATCCTATATTGTTTATTACTACCTAGATAGATCAAATTTGAGTTAAAAGACATGATAAATAATGGTTATATTATAAACATCATCTCTTCCCACACATGTAAACAATTGTAAGTACCTGAGATAATAGTATCCCAATCACCCATCATTCTATGAGCCTTTAATGATATTATTGCCCATACATTAGGAATGCTAGTACTTCATATTTAGGTAGGTGTGTAGGTTCTCCCTAAATTATTATATGTTATTGAAGGATAATTTCAATACAATATTCTCCTAAGATGTCCCCAGATTTGCATTATGCATTGCATTCCCTCTACATTACATCAATGAATTAAATTTAAACACAAGGGCAAAATCCATAATGTCTTAGCTAACCCTCATCCCTTCAAAACTTGTGAATTTACCTTTTAACCCAATGAGGTCCTAATTTCATTTCAAATTTCTACCTTATCTTCATCTAATGAAGCATCTACTAGCATAATAATCCCTACATCTAGACTTGGTATGGAGTCCATTGATTCCACATTTTAGCAGTTTTTAATTAGAGAGTACTAGCTACTAATGCTCAATACTCTCCCTACTATAAAATAATATGGATGCCCTAACAAATAATTAAATTATTATCCCAATTGGGGGAAGTTTTTCCCTTTAGCCCATAATTCCTCTACACCCATCTGATCTATGGGGGAATTGACCAGCCTTATTTAGGCCCTTATAAATAAACTCAAGCTAAACCATTTACATCAAATTTTTCATTCCTCTATAGACCCTATTTCATAGATATGTACTTACAATGGTATGCTTGGAAAGTTTTCAGTATGGGACATTACAAGCAAGGCCCACATGAGGTTGTATCGAGGGAGTTTATAAAACCCCATGAAAAATATGGCCTTAGTTTTAGAAAAAATCCTAAATCCTCCCCAAAGATTACTCTCCCTCTCATCCCAAAGGAGGATACACCACCTTCACCATCTAGTACCCATTCCTCAACTAATGATGTCATATCCATTCCAAATAAATTTTTCTTTAGTCAACACCATTTATATAAAGCCTCTCATCTATCATCATGATGAATAAATTTATACCATTCCTATATCCTACCCAAAAATGATAGGGTAGGATTCTTGTACTATCCATATTATTCAGTGCCAAGATGATGAGTCAATATTAACTCATTTAGGTGCTGAGAACTCCCATCTACATAAAACCCTTCCATTAAAAACCTCTAGTATCTTAAATGAAGCCACCATTGACATTAACATAGGGTCCCTAAAGACTCCATGCAATTTTAAGGTTAGTGATTCCTTAGATCCTCAAGAATTCTATGATTTCACTACATTTCTAACATATCACAATGAATAATTCACTTGGTCCTATAGCAATATACCATGTATCGATACTACCATCACCATCCACAACATTGTAACACTCACTGATGCTAAGCCTATCAAGTAAAATCTCTAAAAGATGCATCCTCACATTGTGCTCTTGGTTAAAGAAGAGTTATAATGACTCATATCCATTAAACTTATCCAATTTATTGATTACCCTTAGATTGTATCTAACATCATCCCTATAACAAAGCCTATAGGGGGACTTTAACTTTGTACTGACTTTCAAGACCTTAATCTTGCTTGTCCAAAATATTATTTCCCTCTCCCTAATATTGACCAATTAATAGATCTTACTACTGGCCATGAAATCTTATCACTAATGGATGGTTTTTCTAGATATAATTATATCCTTATCGTACTAGAGGACCAACATAAGACCACATTTATTACTCCCTGGGGGACCTTCTATTATTGTATTATGACTTTCAACCTAAAGAACACATGATCCACCTATCAAAAAGCCATAACATACATATTTCATGATATTATCCATAAGATTGTGGAGGATTATGTTGATTAATTCATCAACAAATTGAAGTTATGAAAATATCACCTTTCCATCCTAAAGGTTATTTTTCCCACTTAATCTAAGTTTGTATATGTCTAAATTCCAAAAAATGCATTTTTGGAGTATTGATGAGTAAACTCCTAGGTTTTATTGTCTCCATCTATGGGATAGAATTTGACCCTACCAAAATCAAATCCATATTATAAATTCCACCTCCATCAAATCTAAAGTATATCCATAGTTTACAAGGTATATTTTCAATCTATTCATCATTTTATCTCCCAGTTATTTGATTGTTGTTAACCATTTCATCACCTTTTTAAGAAGGATATCCATTTTAAGTGGGACTCTATTTTTAAGAGGATTTTCATGCTCTTAAAATATAACTTATCTCACCACTAATTCTCACTCCTCTAAAATAAGCACAACCATTCTTACTCTATATTTTTGCTACTAATCATGCCCTTGACACCATATTATCTCATCATGATGAGCATCACAAAGAGCAAGCCATGTACTATATCAGTCACACACTTATTTAATATGATATGCATTAGTCTCACACTAAAGTTTTTTTCCTATCTCTATTATTTGTTACTACTAAGCTATGACATTATCTCCTCAATCATAAAACCTACATTATCACAAACACTAATCCTTTGAAGTTTATGTAGTCCAAGATTTATCAGAATCAACAAATGGCCAAGTGTTTTATGATTTTTATAGAATTTTATCTAAATTTTATCCATCAAGAGTTAGTTAAAGGTCAAATCATTGATGCTCATCTTGTCGAGGTGCCTCTTTCTGATAATCAACAAATTAACTACAAATTCCTAGATGATTATATAGCCTCCACATCTCAACTAGATCTGTAATATCAAATGACTCTTTTCTTTGATGGATTATAATGTAAACATGGTAAGGGTGGCAAAATTATCCTAAATCATCTTAGGGGGACACCTATCCCTTTATCCTTTAAAATCAATTTTGATTATACTAATAAGATAGTAGAGTATGAGGCTTTAATCATAATTCTCCAAACTACCTTAGCTATTTATATTAAAACACTCAATATATATGGCAATTCCTTTCTTGTGGTTAATCAAATTAAATGAATCTATCAGTGTAAGAATGATACTCTTCAAAATTATAAAATCTTAGCTGATCAATTATTAGCCACTTTTGATCATTATGATATCCAAGCCACTCCTTAATCAACTAACAAATTTGTGGATACTATGGATTCCCTAGCATCTTTTATCCCATCTTCATATCAGGAGTCTAAGCTATTTATCCTCATTCATAGGATTAATTAGCATTAATTTACAATAATTGACCTTCCATCCATCCATAGTGTGGAGGAAAGTCCATCATATCTTTGGTATTCATAGATATTTGATTATTTATCTAGGGGGATTACTCCTCTAGATTTATCTATAAATGCTAAGTGAGCCTTTCAACATTGCATCACCTATTTTGTCATACTAGGGGTGTCCTTTATAAGCATGTTTTTGACAACATTCTTCTTCATTATCTCCAAAATCATGAGGCTACCTTCACTATCAAAGAAGCTCATGATGGGTCATGTAGGGGACACATTACTGGCCACAACATCTCTAAAATAGCATTATAATTGGGTTATTATTATCCCACTTTAAATCAATACTATTGTGAGTATGTTAAGAAGTACATCAAGTATCAGTAGCACACCAACTTATCCCATGTCCCTAACCAAGTATTTCAAGTAGCTCAAGACTTTTATCCTTTTTCCTAGTGGGGGCTTCATCTTATAGGTCAAATTAGTCCTAAGTCATACTAGTAATATGGGTTTATCATTACCACCACTAAGTACTTTTCTAAGTGGGTGGAGGATATCCCCCTTATCTTGACCAAAGTAGATAAAATCATTGAGTTCATTACTCAACATATCATTTGTCACTTTGGCATCCCTCATAAGATGATAATGGAAAATATTTTAAGAACAAAAAGGTTCAAGAGCTTTGTGATTCTTTTATCATTAAGCTCAGCTTTTCCTTGCCTTACTATCCTCAAGCTAATGGATAGGTTGAGGCATCCAAGAAAAATATAATCAAAATCTTAACCAAAGTTGTTAATGAAGAAGGCAAGAATTAGAACTTATATGTTTCATATGCCTTATGGGCTTATCAGACTATTATTCAAACCCCTACAGGTGTTACCCCTTTCTCCCTAGTCTATGGTACAAAAGTTGTACTTCTTCTCGAGGTTTAGATTCCTTACCTTTGCATCTCCATAAAAGATATCATTTTTGATGATGACTTTCATCAAGAAAGATTAGCTCAACTCAAACTCTTAGATAAGCATTGCTCACCTACCTTTAACCATTTGTATGTATATCAAGAATGAATTAAACATGCCTATAATAAACATTTAAAACAACATGAATCTAACATTGGTGACCTTGTCTTAAAACAAAACTAATATGGAAAAAAGAGAATGGGGAAAATTTGTGAAAAATTGGCTCAAACCATATATCATCACCCATAAATATGGATCTATGGCATATCACTTAGCCTCTCTTGATGGAAAATTAGAGTGTGATACCCTTAATGCATTGCACCTAAATCATTTCTACTATTAATAGTATTAATTACCTTTGGTATACCTAGTTTAATCTTTAGGTTTCATATCCCTATTACTCGTATACCAAATAATGATATATAGAGACATGTGGTTATCCGATAACATTTCCTATCATTAACCTTAAGTATAAATACCATAGATATATTCATAACATAATATAATTAGATTAACTTCACCTATAATGGGAAGAAGCTCCAAATCATTATTCCATAAAATCCCTTCCTCACTAATTCATTTTGAGAATAAGTGTTTTATCTTGTATATCAAAACTTTGGGAAGTTATCTTAGGATACTTGGGGCCAATACATAAAACAAAAATAGAATTGGGATCAAAATCAAAAGTAAATCATCTATGAAAACAAAATAAAATCAATGTGAATAGGGTACTCCCTCAAAGGATAGCTATGTAAATCCACAAAATCTGCAAAGCTATATAAAATATCAAAAAGCATAGACTACTCCCTCAAAGGATAACTATTTCAAAAAGTATATATTAAAATATATACCACTCCCTCAAAGGATAGATATCATGCATAAAGTATCCCTATAAAGCTTCCCACATCAATAATTTTTCTTCAATTTAGTAGAATTTTTGCATTAATCAATCTACATGGATTGGTGAACAAGGATTCTAGGTTAACCCTTAGTTTTTAGTATACAAGATGGAAACATCTTCTTAGAATCCATTTTTAATCACATCCTAAAATAAATTCAATAATATCCTGAACTAAGTTGACCTAAATTTTTTTGGTTTGTTATTTGTAGTGGGTTAAGGATCTATTTGCATCCCTTTTTATGTAATTTCTTAGGTCATGGTAAGATCCGATAAATGAGCATTCAACCTTCTGTAAATAAATTTATTACAAAATTTTAAACACACACACAGACATACATTAACCAATATCTTAAAATAGGTAATTAGTAAATCTCTAAACATTTAAATCAGTAATTTACAATTTGTATCCATGATAATCATAATCCATAACCATTAAATCATAATCCATAACCATTAATCATGATCCATAAACATTACTTATTATAAATCTAAATCATAATTTATAACATTTTAAATCCATAATCCATACATAAACTTTACAAATCCATAGTCAAATAATAAAATATACATCCATAATCTACAACTAAACCCATAATAATCCATAATCCATATAAGTCACATCCATTTTAATCATAAAATATTTCTCAATAAATCAAAATCACATCCATATCCATAATCCATACTATATAAACAATAAATAATATAAGCATGATCCATAAAACAATTCATAACATTTAAATCCATATTAAAATAATCTAATTACATCACATAAAAATTCATAATCATAGTAATCTAATTCATTCCATAAAATGAATCTATCACATGTAAAACCCCATAATCTAATCACATCACATATAAATCCATAATCCATAAAAATAATCTATATCTATAACAAACTATAACCCATCACATAATCCATAACATCCATAAATCATAATAATCAATCACATCCATAAAGAATAATAATCCATAACATCCATACAACATAATAATCCATGATATCCATAAGCATAATTTTCCATAAATCCATAAATAATAACATAATCCATAAACATGAAATGTATATATCAAAATATCAATGTACATCATAGTATCTATATATATGTCCATAGCTCTCAAGCTAGTACAAGTTAATATATATACATATGGATCTATTACATGAACTCTAATTTACTTAGATGAATACTTGGTAGATATCCAACCCCATATCTACCCCCATCTCCATCCCTATCTCTCCTCTGAGTGACACTCCCCATACTCATTATCCCTATGTGCATCCACATGGAGGACCTTCCTTGTATGGATATGTGGATCACATAGTGGGGAATCTATGGAAAATGATCTAGAATTATCTACTCATAATACCTCATCTCTTCTACAAGCTCATTATACCACTCAATGTTGATATTCCATTTTAGTATCATGGTCAAACCTACCACCTCTCCAATAACCTATATTCTCTCTCTCTTCCTGCCTCTTCCTCAAGGTGTCCTACTCTACCTCATACCTATCATGTCCCTCCACCACCATGTCATGATTCATCTACAATGAGTAAAAAATCACCTATAAAGTATCCAATCAGGGTTACACTATATCCCACTCTATTTGTACAACATTTAACACCCACTGTGCTGAAGTTAGCTATCATTAATAAAAGGTACACTACACCCTCAGTGTATCTTTCTCCATGATCAACTCTCTAATATCAATCTCCTCATCCTATATATCATCCTCTCCACCCACATTCACTTCCCTAACTACCTAATCTCCCATCTCATCATCTATCTCCTCCTCCATCTCCTCAAAATCAGCCTCCTTTACTGCCTCCTCCATCTCCTCATCCCCTCATCCCTACTGTGTGTTAGGACACTATTTTTTTAAAAGTATGGGATCTATACCATCATTATAGACATATTGGTGTGAGTCAATCACTTGGGTGATGATTTTTATTTTTGGCATCTTGGCACCAGTTGGAGGAACTAACATATATATTACACCAACTAGGAGGTGACTAACTAGCACTCAAATCTTTAGGGCATCTTTTAAGAGTGACAACACCTAGAGATTGAAACATGAATGAAATAAGGTGATGAATCTATTAAAATGATCAATAAAGGCTCCAGATCAACACTTGGCATGCACTCTCCACTTTGACAAGGAGATGATCCTTTGTGTTATAAAAGAGAGCTCGAGCTAGTAAAGTGATGATGTGGCATTGATGTAGTGAATCTATAGAGAAATGGAACTAGAATATTAATACTACCATTAGTATTAATAATAACATGGACACCTTTGAGGCTCTAAATTATAGTTCCTAAGCTCTCCTATGAGCATCTAGGCCATTAAGTACTTTAAAGTTAATCATATACTCTATTTATTTTAAGTGTTAGGGATTCTATTCTACATTTGAACTTTGATTAATTAAGAAGGTTATTGTGCATCATAAAATGTTCATGGTTTATACTTATTTGATGTTGATTAGTTGAATGTGCAATGAATGTAATAGTCATAATGTTGCAATTCTAGGTCAGCTATGTTAAGTAATGTGTATTCAATATTTTGATCTAAGTGGGTAATGGCATATTTATGTTCATTGATGACATCAACATATTGTGAAGGGATAACTAAGTGTGGAAAACGTCATGCACTAAGTGTTCCCTTGCTAACAGGTGTTATCCTAAGTATGAATAAATAGAGTGAGAATAGTCCCTTGACCCTTCAAATCACTTGAATGATGTTAATCTTAGTGAAACAAAGGCTTGTGCCCTTGGGACTATAAAACCACCTCAATATATCCTTCTAACCCTATGACTAGAACTAGTCACCCAAAATAGGCTTGTTCTTATAGACCATTATGCTTAGACAAAAAAGTCTTGTGCTAATGAATCTAAAATATCCTATGTTGGAATGACCAAGTCTTATGAGTGAAATCTTGTGACATGACATAACTAGCCCAACATGAGCCCTAGTTCTTTTTGTATTTCACATTGAGAAAGCACATAAGGCTTGTGTCTTATGTGAATTGATCCCAACATAGTCTAGTGATAAATATTGAGTGATATGGGAATATACTATGTTAGCACCTAGCTATAATGAGTATAGAAATGACTTGGACAATCAAATGAGTTTTTGACTTGATGAATTGACCCCTTTTTATACAACATTCTAGTTCTATTTCTAGGACATATGTTAAATTTTATTACTATAATGGTGCAATAGAATAATTCTCCAACTCTCCCTTGAAAACATCTAGTGCTAGTTGCATTAGGTGAAAGATAGCTTTGTGCTAAAGCATCCAACTTTTAGATGATAAAATATAAGAAAGTTGGTTCATAATAACTTTGATGATACCCTATATGATGTCTTTTTCTATGAAATACCTATTCATGCCTCTAATTATATCATAGGTTATTTTAGTATTTAAAGAACACTTCTCATTTTAGAATTTAGAGCATGAGTTGTAGGTTATGGTGATATGGTCACTTGTGATGAAATAGTAATAGATCAAGTAAACTATTCCATGATATTTATAAATCTTTGGGATTGGGAGCCACATTGGTCCTCAATAATCTTTGCACAAGATGTAAGAATATATATTGATATCATTGGGCTATGATTGAATTCTAATCTAAAACTATTCTCAAATGAAGATCCACAATGGCTTTAAGCTAAAATGATCTCATTAACAAGGGAGAAAAAGAGAAGGGTAGGGTAGAAATAAAAAAAGTTATTGATATTTACCTCAAACATCATGACAAAGTTTAAATTCCAACTAGACATACATTTAACCAATGTATAACATGAAATAACATACACCCAAATCTTATCACAGAGTAGGAAAGTATCTAAGGATAGTATGAAGAAATAAAAGTAAGAAATAGCTTTACTTTAAAGATTTACTAATGTAATCAAATAACATATGCACATCCTTATGTAGAGAAAATAAAATGAAGTAAACCCAAGAACATTCAGCTAATCTAACATTTAGAATTCTTAAAAACCATTTAAATTTGCAATCTAGAATAGACAATTGAGAGAGAAGCTAAATAAAAATTCACACAAAAAAATGAGGCAATCTTCTCAAAATTATCTACTTATATTAATTAATTTGAATTTTACACTAGATTTGTATCTCAAAAAGTTCTCCCTTTTTACAAATGATAATGCTCCTTTTATAGGCTTCAAGGAATTATGTTGATCAATTGCCTCAATTTACAAGTGTACAAAATGTGAAGGATAGCTATCTTTTCTAAAAAAATCCTTAAAATACACTAAAATTTCTAAAATAGATTGACCTTTAGGACACGTGTTAAAAAAATGCACGTGCCTTTACAAAATAATATTCCATTTCAAAAATTTACAATGTTTTATCAAAAGAGAATATCCTTAACCAATAAGTGGACCCTGTGTTGATGAAGACCCCTGGATCTATTGAAGTAAATTCATCACCTTTTGATGTTACTCATAACTAACTTCAAGTCAAAAATAGGCTTAAAGAGGAGTTCATCTTCTTGATTTTCCAAATAATTTAGGTCTTTATCATTTCTTTCTAAAGCCTCTTTAATGCTTTTTGCCTCGATTATCTTATTTTATGTAGTTAGGATAATATCCAGGATCCTAATTTTGTCCCCTCTAGACTTGCCTTGGCTCTTATTTCTTACCTCTTGCATGACTAAGGTGACTCTGTGCTCGAATTCATCATCTACCATGATGCCCATGGAGGTGAGCTTTGAAGGCTTCATAATAATGGTCCCCAAGTTTTTTTCAATTATGCCTAGTAGTTCCTTATTTTATTTGATGAGTCTCTCCAAAGATTTAGACCATGTACTCAAGTTATTTATTTTATCCAAAATCAAGCCCATGATGGTGTTGAGGTGGGTAATGTTGATAGTTTTAAAACTAGGGATTCTATCCCATGTCAAGATGCTAATAAAATAATTTATTTTGTCTTTGGAACCCTGACATTGGGTGATTAAACCCTTGAATATTATATCCTAAAGGTACAATGTACTCTACTTTAGCTTTATTGACTTTAGAGAGTCAAACATGTCATGGAATGATTTCTCAAACATTTCAATAGTGGATTAAGGAACTGATAAAATCATTTGCTTCTCCAAATCCTCATTCTTCTTCTAAAATTTATTTATTTGTTGTTGCATGCCCCTAATGCTAGTTTTTAATTAAGCACTTTGAGCTTCAACCAAACCAAGTATATCCTCTTCATGCATGTGATCCTCACTTGGTCTTTGGCCTCCCACTAGATTCAAACCAACAAATGGATCCACCTTTTAAAAAGTGAATTCCTCTCCACCCACCATATCTTTCTTTATTGTTAGTCTTTATAATCTAGTAATGGTTGGGTCAAATTGGGAACTTACTAAAGAGTGTGTCATTTTTGGAGGCTTTGGGGCTTTCATTTGGGTGCTACCTAAAGATCTAGGAGTAACCATTTGTCTTTCCTACTCTTTATATTATAGAGCCACTATCCAAGGCTTAAGTTGTTCATGAACTATGTTGGTAGACTTTATGATGGCCCATTTATGTTGCAACATTGGGATCTTTATTATCTTTCCATGTACAAACCATTCAAGAATGGTTGGACCATGAATTGTATACTCATCATTGAATATATTAAATTCACTCAAAGGGTGAGTGAGGGTTATTTTAGGCCTCTTGGTTCCTACAAGAAACAATTCTAATTTATATTTTTTCTTTTGGGGGAGAATAAATGGAACTAAGTCCAAAGCTATCTCCTTCCCTTTTCTTTTCCTACTTCCTTAACTTAGGGTTAAGGTTTTCCTTCTTGAGATTCCTCTTCATCAAACCCATAAGAACTAGCCAATGCCTATAAGGCATCTTCAATTGTCTCCCTAAGATGCAATGATATCATGTCAATGTATTCAATTAGATACTAGCTTATTATGTTTGGTAGAAGAGGTTTCCCCCTCATTAGGGCTTTCTTCAATCTTATCGTTTCCTTCACCTTGGATAATTATTTCTTTTGTCATTTGTGAAATTGGTGCCTCTAGCTATTTTAGAGGAGGTTTAATATATGCTCCTAGTATAAAATGGTACTACATAGGATTCATCTACCAGATTTCACCAATCAGATTCTCATCTCTTTTCAACCTAGCCTCAAGCTTGATGTTGTGCTTATTCAATCTTGTCAGGGCCTTTGAAAATGAAGATGCCTAGATATACATGGTTTTATAGACACCAAGTTGATGTTCATACTTCATATTAATTTTATTGGCCTTGAAATGATTCATAGCATTATCTTGGGGGTCCCACTACCTTAAATCATCAAGATATAAATCAAATGAGTCCCTATGCTTGGAGATGGTATCCAAAATATCCCAATTATATAGCATTGTTCTACTGATAGTTAAATGAAAAGGATGAAGTATCCCCTTCCTCTTATATTTTAATACACTATCAATTCTATGGAACAATTGGTATGCAATCTCTTATTTGGCCACCTTGGTGGGCACATAGATTGGCAACTTGAGAGGTTGACATAGGGTTCCTTCTATCCTAATCATAGTGTAGTAAAGATATAACCAAAGGTATCCAATGATCTCCACATACTTTTTAATCAAGGGACTTACCCTCATCATGGGTATCCCTATAATAGCCTCAAACAAGGCTAGATACACATAGTCACAAATGAATTATACGTGGTCCATGTACTTAAATATGTGTAGTTTAAAATAATAATGGGAGACTATTTATCTTCCCTTAGGTGACCAATTTTTGATGTTAGGGATGGTAGTGGTGGCTAATAGGTCATAAAAAATGTAACACATCATAAAGAAGTGGTTTATAGTCCTATTATTTATAGCAAAAAAAAAATTTAGGCAAACATTGATCAATTATCCAATAGGAAGGGTAAGTCCTTTTTCAACCCTAAAATATACATACGGGACCCATAGTTTGCTGACATAAGTAGTGGAAGGGGCCTCAATAGTCTATTTATCAAATTCATGATTATTATAATCCCTACCCTAAATTAGGTAATAGGGATCCTCCCATTAGGGTCAAAAAATACATGTGCTCCTAAATATAGCCATGGGACTAGGGAATTTTTTAGGTCATTCTAGCTAGACTGTTGCTTAATTATGGGCAAGTCCACTTGAGGATTGGGGAGTTTATAATAGCTTTCAAAAGCCATAAGGGAAATGAAATAAACTTTATTAAAATATGTTCATGGATAATCATATCTTGATCAAGTCTAAATGTTAAGGTGTGGAGCCTAAAAGCTTCACATATGAGCGCATTACCAAAGTTGCATGTTTACAAAGTCACTTGCATCAGTCATGAGTGACCGACGTCGATCTGATGCAGTTGAAGAGATGCCGGTGTCGGTAGAGGATCAGTCGACGTCGGTCATAGGTAAGCAGGCAGGAACTGGCATCGGTTACCTGTGTGTCCAGAATGCTATTTCCAAGGACAGAACTGAGTGTTTGCATGATGAGTTTATGTCTTAGTCTTAAGTTCACATTTCTATTATTAGTAAGATTGTTTTTAGAGCCCTTGTTCAAGAGGCTTAACTGTTGGTTGTAAGTGCATGCTCAAGTCTCCTAATTATATATGTAGAATTAGATCTTCTTATCTTAGTGTGATTATTGTAGTAGTTCATTGTATGTGAATGTTGAAGAATAGTACAGAGTTGTATCAATCCAGGATGTTGGAGTTGATTGTACTTGAGAGAGAGAGAGATCTTGAGGGATAGAGATCTAGAGAGAGATCTTGTGCATCTAAGATAGGTGTGGAAGAAAGAAGTTTCTTCAATTGTATTCCTTTTGTAAAGAGTTTAATACAAGTTTTCAGGGTGGTTTCTTGTATCTCTTGTTCTTTGCTATTATTTGATTCTAGTTACTTATCTATCTGATTTAATTCCACAGTTTATTGCTTTAATAAGTGTAATCATATTGTTGGTTGATCCCCAACAAGTGGTATAAGAGCCTTGGTTGTAGGTTTAGAGTTTGATATCCAATAATTGGTATCAAAGCTCAGGTTCACTAATAGGTGGTTCAAATCTGTGTAGTGTGTATTGATTACAGGTTACTCATAGGAGTTTCTGCAGGGATTTCTATTTGAGTGGGAGAAGCAATGGTAGATGAAAGTAAACTGAGAATGGAGAAGTTCAATGGCAAAAATTATCAACATTGGAGAATGCAGATAGAGGACTATCTGTATCAGAAAGATCTATACTTACCATTAGGTGGGATAACAAAGAAGCCCACAGACATGGAGGATGAAGAATGGGAAGTTCTTGACAGAAAGGCTCTGGGGTCTATAAGACTGAGCCTAGCATCTACTTTGATATCCAATTTATCACAGGCAAAAACAATGGTAGAGTTGATGAATACTTTAGCAAATTTGTATGAAAAACCCTCAGCTTCTAATAAGGTATATCTTATGAAGCAACTATTTAATTTGCATATGCAGGAAGGTGGATCGGTATCTAATCACCTAAATGATTTCCATGGCATTGTAAATCAATTAAGTTCAGTCAAAATTGTATTTGATGATGAAATAAAATCTCTTTTAATATTATGTTCTTTGCCTGAAAGCTGGCATAGCTTAGTAATGGCAGTTAGCAATACTGCATCTGCATCAAATATTTTAAAAGTAGAGGATGTTGTTAGTGTTATCTTGAATGAGAAAATTTGTAGGAAAAGCACAGAAGAGACATCTAGGAATGCTTTAAGTTTTGAAAGTAGGGGAAGGCAAAAAGAGAAGAGCAAGAAAGGGAGATCAAGATCTAAGCCTAAGGGGAGAGGTAGATCCAAATCTAGAAATGGCAAGAAGCCACAATGCTGGAATTGTGGAAAGATGGGGCACATAAGCAGAGATTGCTAGTCAAAGCCTAAGGAGGACAATTAGCATGAATTAAAAGAAGAAGCAAAGGTTGCAGGTATTGCACAAGATGCTTTAATATTCTATTTGCATAATAATATAGAATCTTGGGTGTTAGATTCTGGTGCATCTTTTCATGCTACCCCTAATAGGGTATATTTTTGTGACTATATCCATGGAGATTTTGGAATAGTGTATCTAGGGGATGATGAGCCTTGTAAGATTATTGGCAAAGGTAAAGTGCAGCTGAAAATGCATAATAGCAACACATGGGTGTTGAGAGAATTTATGCATGTTCCTAGCTTGAAGAGAAATTTGATTTCTGCAGGAAAGTTAGGGGATGAGGGTTGCATAGTAACTCTCATAGTAGAATCTTGGAAAGTGACCAAGGGTGCACTTGTTATGGCCAGAGGTAAGAGAGTAGGTACTCTCTATTTGTGTAATTGTGTTACTAACAATTCTCCTTCTGTATTATCTACTTCAGATGTGGATGCAAAATTGTGGCACTCAAGGCTTGGCCACATGAGTGAGAAGGGGATTTCAATTCTTAAGTCTAAAGGTAAGCTTTTAGATTTGAAAAGCATGGATCTAGAATTTTGTGAGCACTGTGTATTTGGAAAATAGAAAAGGGTTAGTTTTCTTAAGACTGGGTCTACAAAGAAGAAGCATAAGTTGCAGCTTGTTCACACCGTCATGTGGGGACCAGCTCAAGTATCTTCTATTGGAGGATCATAGTACTATGTTTCATTCATAGATTATGCTACAAGAAAGGTATGGATCTATTGTATTAAGAAGAAATCTGATGTATTTGAGACTTTTAAGATTTGGAAAGCTATGGTTGAGAATGAAACAGGCAAAAGATTAAAGTGCCTGAGATCTGAGAATGGTGGAGAGTTCTACAATTATAAGTTCAACTGGTATTGTTATATGCATGGAATCCATAGACAAAGGATGGTTCCAAGGACACCTCAGTAGAATGGAATTGCTGAAAGGATGAACAGAACAATTATGGAGCATGCAAGATGTATGAGATTGCATACTGGTTTGCCCTTAGAGTTTTGTGCAGAAGCTATTGACACTATAGTGTACTTGATTAATAGAGGACCCTCTATAGCTCTAGATGGTGGAATTCTAGAAGAGGCTTAGATAGGTAAAAAGGTAGATCTCTCTTTTCTCAAAGTTTTTGGTTGTGAAGCCTTTGTGCACATAGATAAGGAAAATAGAAAGAAGCTGGATGCTAAGTCTATGAGGTGCACATTTATTGGCTATGGCTCAGATGATTTTGGTTTTAGATTTTGGAATCTAGGAACTAACAAGATAATTAAGAGCCGTGACATTGTTTTCAATGAAAAAGTGATGTATAGTGATCAGTTAAAGAAGCTAAATCAATATGGGTAGAGTAATGGTGAATTGGACGAAGTGACAGTCCAAAATGAGCTCACAAGAAAAAGAAATAATCACTTGCAGGAAAACACAGAGACTGATGTTGGTAGGATAGGAACCAACGTCGGTAGAATAGAAACTGACATCAGCCATACAGAGACTGACATTGGTAGGATAGGCACCAACATCGGTCAGGAAAAACCGGCGTCAGCCAGTAACAGGTCTGGAGGTGACTGAGGTCGGTCACTGTCAGAGAATTTGGGTGGACAGCGTGTTATGAATGAGTCTCATACACCCATCAAGAGGTCAAAAAGGGTAAGTAAGCCTCCAATTAGATATTCTCCTTCATTATACTATTTATTGCTAACTGATGGTGGAGAACCAGAGAGTTTTGAAGAAGTAATATAGGTGGATTCCAAGAGTCAGTGGGAGTGTGGCATGGTTGAGGAGATGGAGTCCTTAAGAGAGAACCAAACATGGGATTTGGTTGAGTTTCCAGCTGGTAAGAGAACACTGAAAAATAGATGGACCTATAGGTTGAAGGAAGGTGTGAATGGATAGATGAGATATAAGGCCAGATTGGTAGTGAAAGGATTTGCACAAAATCTGAGTATTGATTTTGGTGAGATTTTTTCTCCTGTTGTTAAGATGACTTTTATACGGATTGTACTGTCTTTGGTTACTGTTGAGGATTTTCATCTTGAGCAGCTAGATGTTAAGACAACGTTTCTTCATGGAGATTTGGATGAGGAAATTTATATGGAATAGCTGGAAGGATTTGAGGTCAAAGGTAAGGAGAAGTTAGTGTGCAGATTGAAGAAAATCTTGTATGGCCTCAAGCAAGCTCCTAGGCAATGGTATTTAAAATTTGACAGGTTTATGACTGAGCATGGCTACAGTAGGTGTCAATTTGACCATTGTGTGTATTTTAAGAGATTGGATAATGGTAGATATATTATTCTATTATTGTATGTAGATGATATGCTAGTTATAGGATCACACATGTAGGATATCTCTGAGCTTAAGGTGAAATTAGCTCAAACTTTTGCTATGAAGGATTTGGGAGTAGTAAAGAAAATCCTTGGTATGAGCATTAAGAGAGACAGGAAAAATCACAGGTTGATATTGTCTCAAGAAGATTATGTGGACAAGGTGTTGAAACGGTTCAATATGTAGGATGCTAAACTGGTAAGCACACCTTTGGCTGGACATTTTAAGTTGAGTAAAGAACAATCTCCTAATTCACATGATGAGGTAGAGTACATGAGTAAGGTTCTATATTCTTCCGTAGTAGGGAGTTTGATGTATGCAATGGTGTGTAGTAGACCGGATATTGCCCAAGTAGTGGGAGTGGTGAGCAAGTATATGGCCAATCCAGGTAAGGAAAATTGGAAAGTAGTTCAGTGGATCCTTAGATATCTGAGAGGAACCAGCAATAGGCACTTGTGCTATGGAGGTTCAGATACTTCTCTACATGGTTATGTAGATTCAGATATGGCAGGTGATTTGGATGGCAGGAGGAGCACCACAGGTTATGTTTTCACTGTAGGTGGAATGATGGTTAGCTAGATATCAAAGTTGCAGAAGGTTGTTGCCTTGTCAACTACAGAAGCAAAGTATATTGCAGCCACAGAAGCTAGCAAAGAGATGATATGGATGACACGGTTCATGGAAGAGCTTGGAAGGGAGCATGAGAGTTGTAGATTGTATAGTGACAGTCAGAGTGCAATCCATTTGGTTAAGAACTCATCCTTTCATTCAAGAACCAAGCACATACAACTAAGGTACCACTTCATACGGCAGGTATTGGAAGATGGTGATTTGAAGCTGGAGAAGATCCATACAGATAGGAATCCTGCTGATATGTTAACCAAGCTGGTTATAAAGGAGAAGTTGAATCTTCATTAAACTTATGATGGTCTTCATGCTTGAGTTGAAGATGGAGGAGCTAAAAGATGTTGCTATACAGGTACTGGTGCAGCTATTTATCTCCAAGTGGGAGATTGTTAAGGTGTGGAACCTAAAAGCTTCACATATGAGTGCATTACCAAAGTTGCAAGTTTACACAGTCACCAGCATCGGTCATGAGCGACCGACGTTAGTCCAGTGTAGTTGAAGAGATGCCAGTGTTGGTAGAGGATCGGTCAACGTCGGTCACAGGCAAGCAGGCAAGAACCGGTGTCGATTACTTGTGCGTCTAGAATGCTATTTTTGAGGACAGAACCGAGTGTTTGCATGATGAGTTTAAGTCTTAATCTTAAGTTCACATTTCTATTATTAGTAAGATTGTTTTTAGAGCCCTTGTTCAAGAGGCTTAACTATTGGTTGTAAGTGCATGCTCAAGTCTCCCAATTCTATATGTAGAATTAGATCTTCTTAGCTTAGTGTGATTATTGTAGTAGTTCATTGTATATGAATGTTGAAGAACAGTACAGAGTTGTATCAATCCAGGTTGTTGGAGTTGATTGTACTTGAGAGAGAGAGAGTTCTTGAGGGATAGAGATCTAGAGAGAGATCTTGTGCATCTGAGAGAGTTGTGGAAGAATGAAGTTTCTTCAATTGTATTCCTTTTGTAAAGAGTTTAATACAAGTTTTTAGGGTGGTTTCTTGTATCTCTTGTTCTTTGCTATTATCTGATTCTAGTTACTTATCTATCTAATTAAATTCTATAGTTTATTGCTTTAATAAGTGTAATCATATTGTTGGTTGATCCCCAACACTAAAATCCTTAAAAATAGGAGCAATAACATTGATATAGTGAAGTACCTCAAGTTTTATTACTACATAGTGGAGACTAACCATCTGGATAGAGACTATGCCATAGTACCTATGCTGGACTATGGAATTATTTTCATCCAATTTGATGATTTCTTGTAACTCTTCAACTGAATAGAAGATCTTGGACCAATTATTATTTCCATTATTCAATTTTGTTACATCTAATACAGTGTCCTTGAAGATTCTTCTATCCACATTTAAAGTTAAGTATAACTCTATGTCATGTCTATTCTATTTATTTCATGTTTTTATGGTTGTGAGTCTAAAAGATACTCAAAAGTGGTATGAAATCAAATTTATGGCTAATTTGTACTTGTTTAAATGGTAATTAGACTCTCCTTAACTCAACTATGATCAAACTAGGATCGAATTAGGGCCTTTATAGATGCTAGTGCTTTTTGCTAGTCTTTTCAATATTTAATGGTGGTAACTATTAGCACTTAGGTGAAATTGGTGATAATATTTTACTAATACTTCCACATTTATACCTTTTGCCTTTTTTAGCCCACAATATATTGGGGTTTGTTTATTTTTACTTAAGTGGTGTTGATGTGGTAGCTCTGTGGCATTTAGTTGGTCTTTTCATAACATTTGGTTCATAATTGCTTTTGAACTTGACCATTTCCTTTTAAAATTTGTCTTTGATGTTGTTCCATCAGATTGATCTATGTGGATTGATATATATTATTAATCTCAATCCTGTTAGTTACATGACATTAATTGTTCCCCACACTAGGCTTTGTAGTTATGCCACCTAACAATCCCACATGCCTTTTGAGCTCTTACATCTTTGTCAATCTCATGGGTAGAATGTATGTGTCATGTGGTGGTCTTATGGTCCTTTAGGGATCCTATTAAATAATACATAGTGGTCTCACTTCATTTTATCATGGTGTTTTGATTATGTGTGAGCCATCGATCTTGAAAAAGGTATATGAACTTTAAGTTATCCCAAGATTAAGCAAAGAGCTTAGGTTAAACAATTTTGTCTAATGTTTTGTTTCATGTTAACAAACATGAAATAAACCTTAATTTAAAGTATTTAGACTAAGTTTAGATCATAGAAGAAGGGGACCCCATATAGAAAGAGGGTCTAACATAAGGTTTTTAACCTAAGGTTTTTATCATATTTATAAATATGAGGTAAACCTTAGGACAAATACTTTAAGTTAGGCTTCATAACATATGGCATCACATTTTGGGAATCCTTTCCAATAATCCCATAAAACATTTCACAAGACCGTGGTGGGGGTAAATATATATAGACTAAGCATAAGGTTTTGAACTAAGGTCTGATCCAATGTTAAAAACATTATTCAACCGTATGATAATATTAAATCTAAGCCTATGACATTCATTATTGTCCCTTATGTAGATTAAAATTTTAAGCCAAAACATAGCTTCCAAATAATTAAAAAATAGTTTTAGTATTGAAGCACAAAAATTCCAAGAATGATATGTTCATTCATCTAAGTGGGATCAGGGCATGAGTTTGAATTTTGAATATCTTGTAGATGTCAATGATGGCCTCATGGATTTCAATGAAATTTTCATGAATGCCAAAATTAATCTTACGCAATATATCATTGGGTTTTGAATTTGATAACCTCATGAACATCAATGATGGCCTTACATACATCAAATGATGAGTGTGAGAATGTCAAAATCAAGCTTGGGTAATATATCTCCATAAATTTAAATTTGATAGCCTCAAGGATGTCAATGATAGTCTCATGGATGTCAAATTATATCCTTGTGGACATCAAATAATGAGCATTAGAACTTCAAATTTAAATCCCATGGAACATAGTAAGCCTTTGGGAATTTTGACTTATTACACATTATTCAATTGGCTTCCTTTGAAAAAATGTAAACCATTGATCATGATCTAAGTAGTTGGCTCTAATTAGTTCCTAAAATATAAATCTTTGGACTCATTGAGTCCATCTTTTTTCATTCAATTATTTCCATATGAATGCATGAAGATTGTATATCTTATAGAGAAGCAAGCGACTTAAATCAGGGATCAAGACAAATAAGACTTAGGATAAAGTCTTATGGATAAGGTCTCATTTAGGTTAATAGTTTCATATAGAGCCTTAGGGCTAAGATTATAGAATACTTTGGAAATAAATTTAGACCAAGCTAGGAGTTTGATAAAAAGGACCTCACATACATTAATTTTGGACCATGTCAAAATGAAAGGGGATAAAGGAGCTCAGGGAGTGAAAGGGACCAAATTCATAACTCTTAGATTAAGGTTGGGTCATGTTGAAAAGCATGACCAATAATTAATATAAATATTAAGATTAAATTCATGAACCAGTTAAAATTCTACTGCTAAAATTATTCCCACCAATTTTGAATTTGGGTCTAAAAGAAACTTGTGCTAGGGTTTATGAATGAGGGTTTCAAGAAGCTCAAACATGGATTCAAATTAACTTTTAATAGACTGAAGGTTAATAAAAAGTCAAATTGAGATAGAATTATAAAACCTAAGCATTATTTTGTTAAGGTGAGCTCCATTAAACCTGTGATATAAAACATAGAGATCCACCATTAGCAACATTAGGTAAAGCTAAATCAAAATCATGAACAAATAAAATGAATCAAACCAAGGGGTGGATGATCTTCAAATGTAAATAATTTGGAAAAACATGCCAATTTTTTTTTGATTAAGTGAATTTATAGTATCAAGGTATTAATTGTATAATTTAACACATGGGTCCCCAATTTTTAAAAAAAAGGGGTATGTTGACCTCAACAAATGGTGAATTCTAGGGGAAACATAGAAATATGTTATAATTTAGAGACTTTGGTTCAAATAAATAATTAGATTACTTATTCCACTTGATTGGTGCCATTATCAAGATTAATTCATGTTTGCAATAAACCTTGCATCTATAAAATTAGGATCAAACATCAAAACCTAGACATGTTGTGTGTGTGATTTGACTCCACTTACTATTTTCCATGGGATTTAGGAGGCAACTTCCAAGTTCCATGTCTTTAACCATTAAAATTTACTTGTATCATGTTTGGATATTCATTAAGAACCATGATTTAGCTCTAGAAAGGCTTGGGCATTACTCTGTTGCTATCTAGGCATCTATATTCCTGATAAAGATGACTTTGGCTCCACTCATGGCCTTAATCCACTACCAAATAGGCATCCATATCCTTGATGGAGATTACCAAAATCACTTTTTCTTGGAAATTTTTTGATTTAGAAATAAGCTCTTATTTTTGTATTTTTTTTGATCTTTTAGGCCTTCTAGGAAAGGTTAGGAACCAAGTTAACTAGGTTTAAGGATTTGGTAAAATGTTTAATCTTTAGAAAATCTCCTATGGTTGTAACCTTTGTCCTAGATAAGGATGTTTGTTAGGTGAAAGCATGACTATGCCTTAATAATTTGAGCTTTCCTCCCACATATGTAATTCTTCTTACAACCAAATTTAGATAAGAACAATGTTTAAATTTTCATAGAATAATTGACCTATCTACCAATCCTTACTAGTTTCTTATAATTATAACATAATCTCATATTGTAGATCCATGATCAACATTTTCTTAAGATACATACCAACATTTTTAAACTTGTGGAGTTTCTTAGTACTTTAAGATGAACTTTGAGCTGAGGGCTACCCAAAAGGGTTTATTAGAAGTATGAGACCAAGTAGGGAAGCAAACAACATGGAATAGAAATCAAATAAAGTGAGAAATAAAAAAAGAGCAAATAAATATATATATAAGCATATGTAAAAACAAGGGATAAGATAAAAAGAGTAGAAGGGAAAGTAAACTAGCCTACCTACACTAACTCTAACTAGTCTTACAGATTTACTCCATGAAGATCTTAGGAGGAACAATAGAAAACTAATGTTTGAGATACTACTCATTGGTGGGCAATGTAAATTGTGATCCTTTAAAATTATTCAGTTTAAAGGTGTTATTCCTGAGTGTGTCAACAATTTGATAGGGGCCTATCCACAGAGGTGTGAACTTCCCATGTTTTCTTTTTAGTTCAGATGCCTTATCCTAGAGAAGAACTAAGTCTCATTACCAAACACCTTTAAATTTTATATCTTATCAAACCACCTCTTCACCATGGTTTGGTGTCTACTAAAATTAGCAAAAGATTCTTCTCTAGCATCTTCCATTTGTATAAAGTCTAACAATATTGAATTTACAAGTTCTTGACCTTATTCCATATATTCCTACATGAACTTGTATGTAGGAAACTTGAAGGTGATAGGAAATATAGGTTATTGGACATACACCAAAAAGAATGGTGATGATTTTAAGGCCAATTTTTTTCCTTATCTTGTCTACCCAAAGGGCATATCTAAGAAGCTTATGCTATGTTCTAGGTTTGTCAGTTGCAGACTTATTTATGGCTTTCATCAAGTTATTATTAGTAGGTTTAGATACTCCATTACCTTGAGGGTAATGTTTGGATGATAACTTGAGAATAATATTGTTAGCATATTCCCACTCTATCATTTTAATAGAGGTGAAAGTAGATCCATTGTCATAAACAAGAGAAATTGGAGTTCCAAATTTGGTGCATATGTTCTCCTCTAAAAAGGTGATCACTTCATTAGTTATACATTACTTAGTGGTCACTACCTCAGTCTACCTGGTGTAATAGTCCATAGCTATTAGGACATACTTATGACCTTATGATTAGTTGGGGTTGATCACCCCTATAAAGTATAAACCCCATTATGTAAAGGGTTTATCAACCATTACTAGCTGCAATGAAATTTGTTACCTTTGGCTCCTTTGTACTAAATATTTGGCATGAGTGGCATTCTCTCACATTATTTTGAGCATCCTTGAAGATGGTTGATGAATGGTAGTGAAATATAAAATTTTTGTGGGTCTTGGTTCTTCCATATGGATTCCCACTCGCTATATCTTCATTAAATGTGCTCATTATTTAAGTAGCTTCTTTATTTAAAATGCATCTTAAATAGACACCTTCAAATTTATTTTGATATAACACTCCATTATTGATTAGGTAATGGGCCAATTTGAGTCTGATAGCTCTCTTATATTATGTGGTTATTCTTACATGGAAAACACCATTGGTCATTAGGTGAATGATATGATCATACTAGTCATTGGACTAAAAACTTACTTGTTCAACCTACATGACATTAAGCTTGGGGTTAGAATTGAAAATCATTTGGATCAGACCTTAACACCTTATAATTTTTGTATTTTTCATCTCAATGTCATATTCCTAGAGAATAAACATCCACTTACCTCTTCATTCCCCAAGTTCATTTTGACTTAACATGAATTTTGTAGCTGGGTTAAGTAGGATGGCATGTACTTTATTCTTAAGAATGTAGTGCCTAAATTTTTTCACTGCTTTTACTAATGCACATGCTTGTTTATCAATCAAGGAATAATTTATCATAGAATTATTTAAATTTGTTCTCATGAAATCAATTTGATGGTCACATCCATCATTTTTTAAAATTAATATTGTAATAATTGTATGTTCAAAAGCAAAGGAGTAAAGGTAAAAATCCTTAGATAAGTATGGACTTGTCAGGATTTGATCTTGACCAATTGCCTCCTTGATGTCCTTAAATGCCTTCTTAGGTTACTCATTCCAAGTTATTTTAGCATCCCTTTTTAGCATGTAATTTAGTGTCTTAATGATTTCTATAAAACGAAAAATAAACTTTCTCACAAAGTTAATTCTCCCAAAGAATGATTATAGATCTTTCTTACTATTAAGAGGCTCTAGATTTGATATAGCTTATATTATTTTAGGATCTATAGAGATTTCATCCTTATTAATGATGTGTCCCAAAAATTTACCATCAGTAACATAAAATATACTCTTCTTTGGGTTAAGGGAAATCCCATATCTTCTGCATCTTTCAAATACTTGTTCTAAATGCATGATGTGGTCCTTCTTATTTTTAGAAAAAATAGTTAGATAATACATGTATATAATGATGAATTTACCTAACAAACCTTGAAAATAATGATCCATGTCTCTTTGTAATATTTCTTATGCATTGATCAGTCCAAATGGTATCCTTTTGTATGCAAATGTGCCCCATTTGGTAGTGAAAGTAATCTTCATCTTGTCTTTCTAATTTATTAGTACTTGATTATACCCTAAAAATACACCAAGGAAGGACATCATAGTAGAACCAAAAACACTTTTTATAACTTGATCTAAAGAATTCAAGGGGTAGTTTTCCTTTTTAGATGACTTTTTGAGGTTCCTAAAATCAATGTAAAGCCTGATTTTGCCATATTTTCTGACTAGGACTGAATTGGCAACCTAGGTAGAGTGCCTAATGGGGAATAAAATATTTACATCTAACAAATAATTAAATTATTTAAAAATCATGGGCTCTAAAATAGGGTTGATAGGCATTTTATTCTATCTAAAAGGTTTGTAGTCTTTATTCAAAGGTACGGTATGAGTGATGACTTTTGATCAAAAATCCTCAAATCATCATAAGACCAAGAAATTACATCTCTGTAGCTTGTTAGTAGGTCTTTGGATTTCTTATCTTTGATTCTTTTACATATCATTCCAATATTAACTAGTTAAGTTTGATATTAAGATATGAGATTAACTTCCTTGTAATTCTTCCCACTAGCTTTAGGAACCCTAATTTTCTTAGCCAACTTATTCTGGTCAAATAATCTCTCTAAGGCAATCATGCCTTTTGTAATTTTGTTATAATTTAGTTGAATGACTTTACCATCAAATATACCATATTCATCAAGAGTATTATCATTGGCCTCATCAATGATATGTGCCCCAAATACTCCTAAATTGGTCATGAAAGCTAGGATATTTTGGTCATCATTAAAGACTTGCAGATGGTTCACATTATCAAAGATAGAGGGTCATATAACCAATTCAATGCTAAAGTTTTGAGAGTCATTAGTTCACATGAGATTGGTTGCAGCTAAGGTAAGCTGATTAGCAGCCTTGTTTTCCTCCCTAGGGATGGAAATAATGTTAAAAGCATCAAAAGACTCCAACAAATTTGAAACTCTAAACTTGTACCTCATAAGGTATGATAATTTACATTGGTATCTACTCCTTACTTGATTGACTACTAGTTTTGAGTCACCATGAACCTGTAGTTCTTTGAATTTATATTTGATGGTAAATTACAAACATAAGATCAGTGCTTCATACTCTACAAGGTTATTGGTACATGGAAATTGAAGTCTATAAGAGGCATGATATATCTTATCAATAGGGTTGCTCAAGACAATTCCTACCCTAGACCTAGATTTAATTTTAGCCCCATCAAAATGCATCTTCCATAACATAGGCATATTATGAGAAGGTTTAAAATTACTTACCTTGGCAATTTTAAGAGTAAAAACTCCTAAATTAGAGTCAACTATGTTCACCTTTTGATTCACATCATTATATTCCATGATCATATGTTTCATCCTTGGTTCTCTTTCTACTTTGATTTGATTAGGCACCCCTTTCCATGGTAGCCACAAATGAGAATAATTAGTGGACATGTATCTATTTAGGGCCTTGGTCTATTCCCTGTGTAATAGTAAATTGTAAGCATCAAGAATGTCAACAACTTGGATATCAACAAATTGTTGAACCCTATGTTCAAAGGCCAATTGCATATGAAAATTTAATAATTCCCCAATTACCTTGACTTTAGATTTTTCTAACTGAGTAATAACCCTATCATATTTGATAGGAGTTAAGCCAAGTTGTTTACAAATACTTTCTAGCATAATGTTGGTGGATTAACTATAATCTAACAAATAGTTATGTAGATTCTTACCAAACATTTTGATAGTAAGGAAAAAAGGTGGGGACTCTATCTTAGCCTTGTACATAAGAATATTTGCATTATCAGTTTTGGATGGCTTGCCAAGTTTCTTGGACACAGATTCCAGTAGTAGATCCCTTTGCTCAGTGATCTATGTCAATTTATGTAATGTGATGTTAGCCTTTATTTTATTCATATCTTCTACAATATTATACCTAGTTTTATTTGAAGAAATAAATACATCAGTACTTTGTTTAGAATTACTTCCCTTTGGAGGTTCTGGGTTATTATCTGATGTAGTGTCTAGAGGAGTACCAAAGCTATTTGGAGGTGTTGAAGTAGTCAAAGGTTGCCTTTGCTCTTTGTTCCTTAGAGGTTATGTCTTCTTCAAGAACTAATAGAAAGCATGAACTTATTTAGGAACATCATCAAGTTAATTATCTTCTTGGAAGGGGAAATCAAAAATCTCTACCATGAAGGCTTGGTCAATAGACTTAGATCCTAATGTGCTTTCACCATTATCTTTGTTAGGAACTACTTAAAATGTGTCCATTTCTTTCTAAAAGCCTTCAAAAGCTTTATAGAATTAAATGTAGTCTATTTCACCATGCTTAGCAATACAATGAACTCTATAGTAATCTATTAATGCAACATCAATAAGACTGATGTCCATGTTCCTCTTATCATTAAATGATTCATTATTGTTATTATTATGGAAAATATCATTATAGAATCTATTATTGGGTCCGTTAAATGTTTGAAATGAGAAATTCTTACCCGAGCTTTCACCAATATGACTAACCTAATTTTGTAACTAAAGAAAATTAGTGCTAATCTTTTGGAATATATTTAAAATAGATTCATTATAACTCTTGGGATTTTTATATCTATAAACTTGGTTTGAACTAGTGATTGGTACTAAATACTTTTGATCACTTGGACCAAATCTAGTGGTAGCATGGCTCATGAATCCTATGTTATTATTAAGGGTAACATGGCTCAAGGGTAATTGGTTTAATTTTGGGATTTGATTTAAGGTTAGCCTATTATGATTGCTATTAAGAAATATATTCAAGGTGGGTATATGTGGATTAATATTTGGGATAGATTAAGCCATTTTCCCCTGAGGCTGCATTTGATCATTAATGATCACTACTTTAGAATAGGCATAGACTATGGTGTTTTTTATTAGAAGAGATCTCTTCAAGAACACAAAATTCATAGGATATACTACATCCTTATAGATTTACAAAGCCAAAACATCATCAGGTTTGTAGGGATATATGGTCAAGCTAGGCATCTTTTGAAACCTAACATTAAATTCTCTTATGGACTCACTAACATCTCTTTTGATGATGGTAACTTATTGGTATAGGATAAAAGGGCTAATAACCTTAAATAATTGGTCAATAAAGACATTATTAAAATCATTCCAATTGGTAATGTAATTATCAGGAAAATTAAGAAACCATTTATATGCAACATCCCTAATGTAAAAATAAATAGTCTACATGCCATATCTTTATGGGTGACATTTAATAATCTTAATTTAGATTTGAATGATTTAATGTGTTCCTCTATAGTTACAACACCATTTGAACTAAACATTGGTAGATATTTCTCAATATTATAGGGGAGATCATGTACTACACCTACCTTAGTGAAGGTTTAATGTAGGAGTACTTTGGAGTGGTGAAGTTGGTAAAGACTTTAAATGTCTATTCCTACCCTTATCTCGTATATATTTCCTATGGATCTTTAGTTTAAGCATAGGTTCCCTTACTTCTGAATGTGATCTTGTTTTGATTCTAGGTAATTCTAGCTTGAGAACTTTGAATTCTATTTGAAATATGATGTATCAAGTTAATTTTTACAAAGGATAAAGGATAAACTTTTACATTAAGTGATTATTAAAAAGATTCAAGTAAATAATAATAAAGGATCAATATATTCAACTAAACTAGCTCAAAGATATGTCTTGATACATAAATGTGAATAATATTTATAGTTTCAAGCTCAAATGAGCTCAAATTTACAAATAATCTATGAATCTTTAAAAAAAATGGTTATCATTAACCAAAAACCTACAAAGTTAAATCTATATTTACCATAATCATGTGTATATTTTTAAAGAACATTGATCTTTATCTAAAGGAAGCACAAAGATGGGTTTGAAACTAAGAATATCACCAATATTTACACAAATATGCTAAAAGAAACACAAATCTATAAAGAATAACATGATCTTTGATCAAAATACACCAAAACTAGAAAATATCCTACAAATTCACAAAGATTTGTAGCCCTCCTTTTATCACCAATGGAGATCTACCTATTGATGTATCTAAGTGTATCACAAGTCCTCTTAGTGTTTAAATAACACTTCTCATTTTATAATTTAGAGCATGAGTTACAAGTTATGGTGATCTAGTCACCTTGATGAAATAGTGGTAGAGTAAGCAAAATATTCCACAAAATATATAAATATTAGTGTTTTGGAGCCACCTTGGTCCTCAATAATCTTTTCACAAGATGTAGTAATCTATATTGATATCAGTGGGTTATGATCGTATTCTAATCTAAGACTATTCTAAAATGAATATCAATAATGGCTTTAAGCTACAGTGATCTAGTTAAAAATGGAGAAAAAGAGAAGGTTAGGGTAGAAAGAAAATAATTTATTGATCTTTACCTCAAACATCATGATAAAGTTTAAATTACAATTGGACATACATTTAACCAATGTATAACATGAAATAATATATGCCCAAATATTACCACACACCAGGCAAGTATCTAAGGATAGTATGAAAAACCACAAGTAAGAACTAGATTTACTTTAAATATTTACTAATGCAATCAAATAACATATGCACATCCTTATTCAAAGAAAATAAAATGAAGTAAACCTAAGAACATTCAACTAATCTAGCATTTACACAAATTAGTAACCCTATATTAAAGATGCACATCCAAAATTATTAAAAACTATTCAAATTTGTGATCTAGAACATATAATTGAGGCAGAAGCTAAATAACAATTCACACAAACAAAAATGAGACAATATTCTCATAATTATTTACTTAATTCTAATTGCTTCAAAGTTTACACTAGTTTTTTAGCTCAAAACTCTCTCCCCATTTTACAAATGACAATGCTCCTTTTATAGGCTTCAAAGAAACATGTCAATCAGTTGCCTCGACTTAAAAGTGTAAAAAATATGAAATATAGTTGTCCTTTCTACAAAGTTCCTTAAAATACACTAAACTTTCTAAAATATACTAAACTTTAGGCAATGTGTTAATAAAATACATGTGCCTTTACAAAAGAATATTCCATTTCCAAAATTTACAATGTTTCTCAAAAGATAGTATCCTTAACCAATTGGTGGACCCTATGTTGATGAAGACCCATGAATCTATTGAATTAACTTCATCACCTTTTGATTTAGCTCATCAACTAACTTCAAGTTGACAATAGGCTCAAGGAACTATTCATCTTCTTGATCTGCCAAATCATCCAGGTCTCTGTCATTTTTTTCCAATGCCTCTGTAATGCTTTTTACCTCTATTATCTTCTTTTCCATAGTTAGTATCATATCCATGATCCTATTTTTGTCCCCTATAGACTTGCCTTGGCTCTTATTTCTTACCTCATATGTGACTAAGGTGACTTTGTGCTTGAATTCATCATCTAGCATGATTCCCATGGAGGTGAACTTTGAAGGCTTCATAATCATGGTCCTAAAGATTTTTTCAATTCTACCTAGTAGTTCCTTATCATCTCTAATGAATCTCTCCAATTATTTGGACCATGTACTTAGGTTATCTATTTTATCCAAAATCAAGCCCAAGATGGTATTAAGGTGGGTAATGTTGAAGTCTTGAAACTAGGGATTCTATCCCCTATCAAGATGCTAATCAAATCCTTTATTTTGTCATTGGAACCCTACCATTGGGTGATTAAACCCTTGGTTGTTGTATCTTGAAGGTAAAATGCATCTACCTTAGCTTTATTAACTTTAGAGACCAAACATGTCATGGAATGATTTATCAAACATTTCAATAGTGATGTTAGGAATTGATAAAACTATCTACTTTTCCAAATCCTCATTCTTCTTCTGAAGGTTTTTTATTTTTTACTGTAGGCCCCTGAAGCTAGTTTTTAATTGAGCACTTTGAGATTTGACCAATTGAGGTATATCCTCTTCATGGATGG
This sequence comes from Torreya grandis, assembly GCA_037957365.1. Lineage (NCBI taxonomy): Eukaryota > Viridiplantae > Streptophyta > Pinopsida > Cupressales > Taxaceae > Torreya > Torreya grandis. Next base: position 504,036 of record JARHVA010003094.1, read on the forward strand.
GATCCTCACATAGTCTCCAACCTCCCACTAGAGTCAAACCAACAAATGGCTCCACCTTTTAAAAATTGAATTCCTCTCTGCCCACCATAGATTTCTTTATTACTCTTTCTAGTCTAATAGTGGTTGGGTCAAATTTGACACTTATTGAAGAGTGTGTCATTTTTGGAGGCTCTGGGGATTCTATTTAGGTGTCACCTAAAGATCTAAGAGTAGCCATTTATCTTTCCTTCTATTTTCTTTCTAGAACCACTATTTAGGGATTAAGTTCCTTAAGAACTATGATGTTGGTAGACTTTGTGATGGCTCATTGATGTTACAACATTGGGATATTTTGTATATTTCCATATAAAAACCATTATAAAATGGTTGGACCATGAATTGGATTCTCATCACTAAATAGATTAACTTAACTCAAAGAGTGAGTGAGGGTTATTTTAGTCTTGTTGGTTCCTACAAGAACTAATGCTAATTTAGATTTTCTCTTTTGGTGGGATAACTAGAACTAAGGACAAAGATATCTCCTTATATTTTTCTTTTCCTACTTACTCAACTTGGGGTTAAGGCTATCTTTCTTGAGCTTTCTCTTCATCAGACCCATAAGCACTAGCTAGTGTCTTTAAGGCATCTTCTACTATCTTCCTAGGATGAAATTATATCATGTCAATGTATTCAATCAAAGACTATAGCTTCTCATGCTAGGTATAAGAATTTTCCCCCTCACTAGGTCTTTCTTTAAGATTATCCTTTCCTACACCTTGGAAAATTAGTTCTTATATCCTTTATGAAATTGGTGTTTCTGGTTGTTCTGGAAGAGGCCTAGTAGATGGTCCTAGCATCAAATGGTACTATAGAGGATTCATCTACCAAATTTCACCAATGGGATTGTCATCTCTTTTTAACCTTACTTGAGCTTGATGTTGTGCTTCATCAATATTTCCAAGACCTTTGAAAATGAAGATGCCCAGATATACATAGTGTCATGGATACCAAGTTGATGTTCATACTTCATGTTAATTTTATTGGCATTTAAATGATTCAAAACATTATCTCAAGGGTCCCACTACCTTAACTCATCATACTATAAATTGAATGAGTCCATGTGCCTGGAGATGGTGTCCACATGATCTCGATTCTATAACATTGTTCTACTAATAGTTAAAGGAAAAGGATGGAGTATCCCCTTCATCTTATGTTTTCATACACTATCAATTCCATGGAATAATTGGTATGTAATCTCTTATTTGGCTAGCTTGGTGGGCACATAGATTGACAACTTGAGAGATTGACATGGGGTTCCTTTTATCTTAATCATAGTGTAATTAAGATATAACCAAAGGTCTCTAATGAGATCCATATAATTTTTTATTAATGGACGTACCCTCATCATGGGTAGCCCTATAATAGACTCAGACAAGGATGGATATACATAGTCAAAAATGAATTGTATGTGGTCCCTTTACTTTAATATGTGTAGTTCAGAATAATAATAATAATAATAATAATAATAATAATAATAATAATAATAATAATAATAATAATAATAATAATAATAATAATAATAATAATAATAATAGGAGACTGTCTATCTTCCCTCAAGTGACCAATTTTTGATGTTAGGGATGGAGGTGGTGGCCAATAGGGCATCTAAAAATTAAGACATCATAAATAATTGGTTTTTATTCCTCTCATTTATAATATAAAATTTTTGTTTTAGGAAAACATTGATCAATTCTCTAATAAGAAGGGTAAGTCCTTTTTCAACCCTAAAATATGCATAAGAGACCCATAGTTTGCTAACATAAGTGGTGAAAGGGGCCTCATACAGTCTATTTAGAAAATTCATGATTATTATAATCCCTACCCTAAATTGGGTGATAGGGATCCTCTTAGTAAGGTCATAAAATACATGGGTTAATATAGCCATGGGACTAGGGCAGTTTTTAGGTCATTCTAGTTGGACCATTGCTTAATTATGGGAAGTCCACTTCAGAAATAGGGATTTTTTAGTAACTTTCAAAATATATAGGGGAAATGAAATCAACTTTCTTAAAATTATGTTCATGAATAATCATATCCTGATCAGATCTATAATCCTTAAAAAAGGGAGCAATAACATCAATTTAATGAAGTACCTTAGGTTTTATTGCCACATGATGGAGACCAGCTATCTAGAGAGATACTATGTCATAGTACCTCTAAAAAACTATAACATTATTTTTGTCCCACTTGATGATTACCTATAACTCTTCAATGGCCTAGAAGAGCTTGGACTAGTTATTATCCTTGATATTAAACATTGCTACATCTAATATAGTGTCCTTAAAGATTCGTCCATCCACATCTAAAGTCAAGTATAGATCTATGTCTTCTCTATTCTATTTCTTTCATGTTGCCATGGTTGTGAGTCTACAATCTACTCATAAGTGGTTTATAATCAACTTTAGGGCTAATTTTCACTTATTTAGATGGTAATTAGGCTCTCTTTGGCTTGATTATGATCAAATTAGGATCAAATTAGGGCCTCTATAGATGCTAAGGCTTTTTTATAGTCTTTTTGAGCTTTAATGGTAGAATCTATTAGCACTTAGGTGAACTTGGTGCTGATATTTTATTAAGACTTCCTCCTTTATATGTTTTCCTTTTTGAACCCATAAAATCTTGGGTTTTATCCATTTTTACTTAGGTGGCATCGATGTGGTAGCTCTAGTATCTACTTAGCCTTTATGTGTCATTTGGTTCATAAATGATTTGAAAATTGATCATTAACTTTTAAAACAATTCTTTGATCTCACTCTATCAGATTGATCTATACAAATCAACATATATCATTGGTCTTGATCCTGTTAGTTATATGCCATTCACTATTCCACATACTAGGCTTTATGGTTATACCACTTAGAAATCCTATGGGCCTTCTGAGCTCTACATCTTTGTCAGTTTTATGGTTAACATGTGTGTGCCAAATGGTGGTCCTAAGGTCCTTCAAGGATCTTATTAGAGAATCCACAGTGGTCACACTTTATTTGATCATGTTGGTCTAATTACACATGAGTTGTTGATCTTGAAAAGGTGCATAAAATTTAAATTATCCCAGGATTAAGCAAAGAACCTAGGTTAAATACTTTCATCTAAGGTTTTGTTTCATGTTAACAAACATGAAATAAACCTTAAGCCAAAGTATTTAGGCTAAGTTTAGATCACTAAAAAGGGGACCCCATATAGAAAGAGGGTTTAACTTAAGGTTTTTGACTTAAGGTTTTTATCATATTGATAAATATGAGATAAACATTAGGATAAATACTTTAAGTTAGGCTTTATCTCATAAGGCATCACATTTGGGAAGCCTTACCAATAATCCCATAAAACCTTTCACAAGACCATGATGGGGGTATATAAATAGAGAGATATATATATATATATATACTAAGCATAAGGTTTTTAACCAAGGTCGGTCTAATCTTAAAAACACTATTCAAATCTATGTTAATATTCAAGCTAAGCCTATCACATTTATAATTTTCCCCCATGTATATTTAAAATTTAAGTCAAAACACATCTTTCAAATAATTAAAAAATAGTCTTAGAATTGAAACACAAAACTTTAAAGTATGATATGTTCATTTATCTAAGTGGGATCAGGCCATGAGTTATAATTTTGAATATCTTATGGACATAAATGATGACCCTATGGATGTTAATGATTTTCATAAGAACATCAAAATTAAGCTCAATAAATATATCACCAAGGCTTAAATTTGATGGCCTCACAAATGTTAATGATGGCCTTATGGACATCAATGACAAGTGCAAGAAAATTAAAATTAATCTAGAGTAATATATCACCATGAGTTTAAATTTTATGGCCTTGTAAACTTCAATGAAGACCTCAAAATTATAAAATGATGAGCACAAGAATGTCAAATTCAAATCCCATGGATCACAATAAGACTTTGGAAATTTTGACTTATTACACGTCATTTAATTGGCTTCCTTTGAGTACATGTGAACCATTGATCATGATTCAAGTAGTTGGATTTGATTGGTTCCTACATGATAAAATTTTAGACTCATTGAGTCTATCTCATACCATCAAATTTTTTCCATTCTAATGCATGTAGGTCATAGATCCTATAGAGAAGCACATGACTTAAGTTAGGGTGCATGTCAAATAAGACTTAGGATAAAGTCTTAGGGCTAAGGTCTTATTTAGGTTAATAAATGTAGATGAGGCCTTAGGGCATATTATAGACTACTTTAGAAATAAAATTATACCAAGCTAGGATTTTAATAAAATGGACCCCACACATTAATTTTGGACCATGTCAAAATGAAAGGGGATAAAATAGCTTAGGGAGTGAAAGGGATGAAATGCACAAATTTTAGATTAAGGTTGGTTCATGTTGAAAATTATGACCAAACCTTAATATAAATATTAGGCTTAAATCCATAGACCATTTAAAATTCTTTCGCTAAAGTTATTCCCACCAATTTTGAATTTAGGTCTAAAGGAAACTCGTGCTAGGGTTTATGACTGAGGGTTTCAGGAAGCTCAGACATCGATTCAACTTGAATTTTCATATATCAAAGGCTAATAAAAGATCAAATTGAGATAGAATCATGAAACTTAGGCATGATCTCATTAAGGAGAGCTCCATTAAACCTATGATCTAAAACATAAAGATCTATTATAAGTAGCATTAGGCAAAGCTAAAGTAAAATCATGAACAAAGAAGCTGAATCAAACCAAGGGGTGGATGATATTCAAATGCAAATAATGTGAAAAACATGACAAAGACAATTTGATTAAGTGAATTTCCAATTCCAAGGTATTAATTGTATAATTTAACACATGAGTCCCCAATTTTCAAAAATAGGGGGTATGCTAACCTCAAAACTACTTGAGCATGTGTATCGATGGTTAGTTTCCTATGTGATATATTTAATATGAATCTATGGACATCACCTTGAGTGAACAAATGATCACTTAGAGAGGCTTTAGACCCTAGATGCCACTTAGACTAGGGTAGTAGACAAATGGTGGTAAGAAATGCTAAATATTTATATGCTTGAGTTCTTTAATTTGACACACTCCTACCCTAAAGAAGTAGAGCATCATTTTTTGAATGAAACCAAAGTTATATTTATGAAAGAGTTCAACATAAAGATCAAGAAGCTAATGGTGGATTATAGCTTTGAAACTTTGAGGATGGAAGGATATTTTTTTTTCATATATGAGCAAGTGCAAAGGGGGAGAAGGGGATGCGTAGGTGAAGCATAATGAAAAGGATGAGTATATTGACACCTAAGAGCTTATAAGATAGACTTATAATAAAAAATAGTGTAGGCTGATGGAAGATCTAGAACCTAAAACTACTGAGAGAACCCATAACAATCGAGGAGGGCATGGGGAAGGATCTCATGAAATACAACAATGTGAATAGAGAAATAATGAAGTGATGGATTGAGCTTACTAGTTGATGGGTGTAAAATACATTGGGTTCTTCAAAATTTGGTGACTAAAGATGTGCTAGATGTACCTACCCCCTTGAGCCTATAGTGTAATATCATGCATTAGATCCCCCACTTGAAGAAATAACAAGAGTGATAATCGACCCTATTATCGATATAGATTTTGGATTTTTTGAAAAATTGGAGTATAATTTTGTGATTAAAAAAGTTATTCCATACTAGGAGTTGAGCAAGAATACCTATAAACCATTGGGCACTAGCTCACCAAAACAAAATGTGAGCATAAGCATATCAACTCAGCTAATGTCCACTACATAAACATGGAAATATCCTATAGGTAGTGGTCAAATGCCATAATTTAGTAGTATAATTCCATCAATATCATTGGTGCTAGTAGTAATAATTAGTTTGGTGCCTAACCTAGTGGTTGAAGTCATTAGAGGACCGTCACCTAGATAGATGTTATGGGGACAATCACCTTAGATGACAATTATGCCCCCATAAAAAATATATTATGAATGGCCATGCAATTTCTAGAATACCATGGCATGAAAAATGACATAGAGCATTTGCTAAAGTGTAAAATATAATGGCATACTCTAGGCATCACCCAATTAGAGCATAATGCAACCCAATTTGCATCTACTTTATTGGATTATGCCCATACTTGGAATAGAAAATTTGACCCTAACTAGGCTATGGTATTATGACACTCTAAAGGAGGAATTTCTAAAGGAATTCAATGTACCAGAGTTTGAACAACCAATTATTACCATGTTTAAGGAGATTACCTAAGGACTCTCAGAGAGTGTGTGCCTATATGATTCAAGGTTTAAAACTCACATTCACCCCTCCTAACATGTACAATGGTTCATATGAGGGTTTTTAGTGCCATTAAAAAGAATGCTTTCTATGAAGACATTTATAAAACCTCATAATGTGCTTGAATCTGTACTTAGAGTTAAGGCAGTTAAAATCACTGATATTAGGATCAACCCATTCATAAAGGTGAAGATTACATCCATGGCCTCCCAAATATAAAACATTAACTCTATTTCATCACAAGATGTGTAAATTAGATTGTGTTTTATTAGATACAAAGTGTAAGGCCATAATAGGAATAACTACCCTTGAAGGAATGTGTACACATTGCTTCTATGTTGTGAAGTCTACATAGAGGCATATGATGTTCATAACTTCTCATTATTACAACATGATAGCTAGGTTAACACACCCATTTATTATTGGTTGTGAAATTCTTACACCCATAAAGCAACTAATTACTAGGTGATTGATGAGAAGCATGAGAACATGGAGAGAGGCATGAGGTAGGCCACTATAGTAGCTAGAGGGTAAGCTAACCAAGGAAATGAAGGCTATGGCCAACATAATATAGGATATGGGATGCAATAAGGTGCCATAGGGCAAGGTTGAGGATATGGTGGTGGAAGGTTCCTACCCAACTCATGTTATTAATTTGGATCAATAGATCACTATTAATGGGACCACCCTACACATCCAATGTGTGGGTATTATTGAGGGGCCCATAAGATTAAAGAATGACATGACTTGTACAAAAATATCACCTAAGTTAGTATTGGTGTATACAAGGGTGTAGGGATGATAAAACATGAGCCAAAAGTAGAGAAGTGGAATCTAAAGGTACAATTAAACTACATAAAGGAAATCAAAGGTAGGCAACTACTCATAGTGGATTCACCACTCAACCACTAGTTGTGCCAATGCCTGAATTACATTTAGAATATGGATAAAAGAGTTAAACTGAGTGCATAACATAGCTTGAATCTAATGTTGCAACTTACCCAAACCATATATAGTAGAAATATGTATTGCAAAAAGATATGAGTGTTATCCAAAACATGTAAGGAGAGCTCCAAATAGTGTAAGAACTAGAGACATGGGATACTACCTCCTACAAAAAGAAAGATAGATAAGAGGTTGAGACACAAGAGTTAATGGATATTCTATGACTACTATAAATGGAAGGAATGTTACCCTTATTGAGAAGCTTTCTCTTATAACATATAAGGAAAAATCTAATTGAAGTGCTATTCCACACATGAAAATAGCATAAAAAGTTAGACATATACAAAATATTGAGTATAATCAAGAAATCCTTGTGAATTACACCATTGATGGTTAGTCTATATGTGAAATCCTTATGGACACATTTACTGAGGCCAATATCTTGACCAAGAATGCATGGGAGGAGATGGGTAGGCTAGCCTTGAGGCCTTCCCCTCATGTGATTTTCATGACCAATAAGACCTGAGCATAGTCAATTAGAATATTTAAGAGCATAATAGTAGACATCATGGGTGAAAAATTTCATGTTGACTTTGAGGTAATAAAGTTACCTAAATAAGATAATTATCCAATGCTCTTGGGAAATCCATGGTGTTATTTAAATATTGTAGATATGTGCTTTAAGAGGAACTATATGACCTTTGAAAATGGTAAGGATAGGGTATTTATCCCCCTCTCAAGTGACCAAGGACCCCCTCATGTAGAGAGTGTTAACCTCAAGGATGAGATCAACCACATATATAACATCATGGTGCAACACACCAAGACTCTTAGCCCTAATGACCAAGGAGTTATTTCTTGGGAAGATGGACAATCAACCTAAAACACCATTGATGTTGCCTATGATCAATGGCTTGAGGAAGATTATGATACCACTATTCTAAGATGCCATTTGGTGTGTGTAAAGGTGCAAAAAATAGTTAAGATAGGTTGGGTCTAGATTGATCTCACTTAGAAAAGATGGGTCCTTTACACTAAGAAGATAGGAAAGAGAGTGTTTCACCTAATTAAAGGTAAATTAACAATGCTCCTAAGATATGAGGGGAGAAATACTTTATAAGAGTATGTCCACTACCTTGAATCATATGTCCCAAAAAGTAGATAGAATGGGAGCACTAGTGTATATATTAAAGAGCACTACCACTCATTGGTGGGTAGTGTAAAGGCATAACTTACTAGCTTGGAAAGATGTGAAAGTATCCATCTACACTATATTTGGAAAAATCAATGATGACCTAGACATCTCTACCTACTCTAGTGACTCTAACCCTGTAGAGCTTGTGCACATGTGTGAAGAAACATGAACTATTTATGGTGAGAATTACCCAAGGAACCTATGGGTGAATACCTTTTATAGGACCTTTATGACATGGGTATAATCATGGTATGCCATCAATGATATGTACCATGAGATATCTAACTAGGATGCAATTAAAGAGTAGTTTGTGCACACCTTCTCCTTTTCTTCACAAAACCTATAATTGATCAAGCCATTGTAAATAGTTTATAGGGTAGTTTTTTAGGATACTAAAATCCTAGAAGAGTGCCTAAAATACATGTTCATGGAAAATGGGTTGGATCTCCTAACACTCTTTGAATATTAAGAACTCAATAGTGACTCGTGTGAATAAGATGATGATACTTGGAAGCTGCACAACTGGACAAACTTGACAAGAAAAAGGAAGCTAGTACACAAGGTGAAAGATAGTGCCCCCAATGAAGAAGATCCTACTCATCTTTTCATAGAAACAACTAAGGTTATTAGGAAATTTGAGGATTTTCATCAATAGAGGAATGAGTCTTATTGTGTACTACTTAAAATGAACAAGGTAGACATCAGATCAGAAGGGAAACCAAATATGGCTACTCTAGATGCATATTGGTCTAACATAGAGCTATCATGAATTATGGATCTCTTAAAAGAGTTATAAGACGTGTTCCCTCAAAATTATTGAGATATGAAGGGTACCCACCCATCCCTTAGGAAGATGACCATAAAACTAGTCAATGGTATACGACCTATCAAGAAGTTACCTTACAAAATGAACCCCAATCTTCACACCAAAGTCAAAATAGAGATTGATGGTATGCTAGCCATAGGAATCATCTACCCTATACAATAATCTAAATGGGTGATCCCCATGGTTATTAACATTAATAAGGATGGGTGCATCTATATTTTCATTGATTATATATTGTTGAATTCCACTTGCATCACTGACCTCTTCTTGACTCCATTCATTGATGAAGTCTTGAATGGTATCATATGCTAAAAAATATACACATTCACTAATGAGTTATTGAGATACCATCAAGTCTAGATTGAGGAGGAAGACAAGATTTAAATAACCTTTGTGATAGAATGGTGTTATCTTTTATATATAATGTGATGCCCTTTGGACTCAAGAATGCACCAACCATGTTCTCCAGAGTGGTGATCACCTCATTTAAGTAAATCATTCTTAAGTTCCTCCAAGTGTATTTAGATTAACTATATATGGGATAGTGAAGGACCATTATGACAACTTGAACCTCATGTTTGAGAGGTGCATGTAATTGTAGATATCACTGAACCTCAAAAAGTACATCTTCATGATACTAATTAGCACCTTGATCTGGCACATCATCTATAAATATGGTATACTCATTGATCCCATAGAGATTATAATTATCCTATAGCTCTATGCCCCTTCAATGTAGAAATATGTTTGTGCCTTTCTTAGCCACTATTATTACTATCAAAAAATCATAAGGAGCTATGCAAATATTGCAACATTGTTAGAAGATCTCTTACACAAGGATGGCATGTTATATTAGGGTGTAGTGTAAGAAGATTCTTTTAAAACACTTAATCTTAAATTATCTATCATGTTAATACTATAATTTCCCACATGGAAAACTCTATTCCATGTCCATGCTAACACATCTAGATCTGTAATTAGTGCCATTCTAGAATAATTGGACAAAGGAAAAATACATCATCACATCTCCTTTGCAAGTAGGAAACTGACCATAGCAAAGGATAACTATATGATAATTAAGAGCGATGTGCTTTCTATGGTCTATGCCTTACATAATTCTATAAAATACATGTTGGTAACTCCATTCACATTATTCACTAATTATTGTCAGGATCCTACTGCCCACTAAGGGCACACTTGATTACCTTTGTATTAGCAACTAAACATGGAATTTAACCAGAATGAATAAGTAACTAGAAATATGAAACAACACAGAATATGAGAGATAATACCCAATTATATTAATACTCAATTAGAAGAAAATACAATAAAGAAGATGCCACACTTCTTTCCATACCTCTAGAGCTCCCACACTTCTAGGGTTCACCTATAATTCTCCTTCAATAGTTCTCTCTCTCAATTATAGTCACAATAATCAAATCAAACATAGAGTTGTTGTTCACGTCCACCAGTCAGTAACAATGTTGCCAGTACACCAAGTACACAATCATAATCCAAGTAGATCTCCCTACTCATGCATCAACCTATAAATCACCAGACCTTACTTACACGTAGATGTCTCTACACCCTGAAGAACCCTTGTCCTTGCCTCACCAAGTCCTTATTATTCTTCAACCAATACCTCAGTGGATCTTCTACTAGAACTTGCACAACCTGTAACTCTCCTTGATCATACACACTCAACACCCCTTTAGAACTAGGAGGAGCTACTCTTGCTCTCTCTAAAAGCACAATGGCTATCTAACACACTTTACAATATAGCTCATGAGTTTATTATATAGATCTCATGCATAAAATAATTAGACTTTCTTAATTACAATAATTAGACTCATAACTCAAGACCAAAAATAGTCTTTACATGCAAACTACCTATCCAAAAATAGACCAGTCTGGAACCCACATGCAAACTACATGCACACACAGGTTGCCGATGTCAGCTCCTTTCATAACCGATGTCAGCTGACTTATAACTGACATTGAGTTGCTTTTGCACTATAGTATGACTGATGTCGATTGGCCTGACTAATGACTTCGGTTCCTCTATGCAACTCACTCTGCAACTCAGCAACCCAACAACCTCCTCCATGTTTGCATCAATGAAGCTTTTAGCTCCACAACCTAACAATCTCCCACTTGGAGATAAATAGCTGCACCTGTACCTATACCTGTACCTTCATCTAATTCATTTCTTGGCTTGTATCCCTCTTCAAGTTCAATCTTGAAGACCAACCACCACACAACATGTGGTGCACCTCTTGTCATCCAAGTAACCTGCCACATCTGAACCTACAACTCCATGTAGTGAAGACCTTGACCCTACGTATCATGAATCCTTGCTGCTGGTCCCTCTCAAATACCTGAGAATTCACCTTCCCCGAATTGGCTCCAAACTCTGACAACTCCCACTGCTTGGAAAAACTTAGGTCTACACCATACCTCATGTGATTTCAAACACTGTTCTAAGCTCAGCTTGAACTATCCAGCCCTTGGTGTGCTTACCGGTTCTGCATCCTACAAATTGAACCCTGCCAACACCTTCTTCACATCAGCTCCCACTAGAGACAAAATCAACCTATGATCTTCCATGTCTCTTATGTCAAAGAATTTCGCTGCTCCCAAATTTTTCATGACATACCTCTGAACTAAATTTACCTTTAGCTCAGAAACTCCATGCATGTGTAATCCTGCAACAAGCAACCACACCACATACAGTAACAGGATAATGTTGCAATCATCATCTAACTCGGTAAAGAAAACACAATGGTTACATTGACCTTGACCAAAGCCATGCTTTGTCATACACCTGTCAAAACCTGTACCACTATCCTGTAGCTTCCTCAAGACCATATACCTTGGCCTTCCGTCTCACGTGTCCATCCACTCTCTTCTCTGACTTGGGAATCCATCCATCTGTCAGTGCTGGCAACTCTACCAAATCTCCTGCTTGGTTCTCTTCCAAAGAATTCATGCCATGCTCCCACTATTTCCTAGAATTTACCTACATTGCCTCTTCATGTCTTCTTCGTTCTTGACCATCAGTGAGCAATAAGTAAGAAGGTGAACAATGAATATGAGGTCCACTTACCCTTTCAGTCCTCCAAATGGGCATTTGAGACTCCTTGAAAGCTTGCTATCCACCCAACATCCATTCTAGTGACCGATCTCAGCCATCTCCCAATCTTTAACCAATCGACGTGGGTTCCCTGTGACTGACCTTGACTAACGATGTCAGTTCCCACTGACTGACATTAGTCTCCAATTTCCCAACACCACCGAATCTGCTACTCTACACATGACCGATGTCAGTATCTATCTGTTCGACATTAGTTTATCTTGACCGATGTCGGTACCTGTGTTCTCTTGTGATGATGATCTTTTTACCCACGAGCTCCCTTGGATCAAAACCCTGTCTAAATTAACACAGCCCTGCTTAGAATAATCCAGTCCCCTTAGCTGATCTCTATCTGTCATCTCCTCCATGAACACCAAGGCTCTCCATTTCTTATGTTTATCAAAAACATCTATCTTTTGCTTAATAACATGCATTCCCTTCTTACACATGTGACCAAGCCTACAAAGCCACATCTTTGTAACAGAAGGTGAATCAGTATTATAAGTAGATAGATAAAAGATACCTAATTTCTTACCACTGTCTAATTTAAGTGCATCTGCTGTGAGAGTTACTGTGCATCTCTCATCACCCAACTTTCCTAAAGAAATTAGACTCATCTCCAAGACTAGGACTTGCATGACCTCCTTCAACACCCGTGTGTTACCCATTTTCAATTTTAGCTTGACTTCCCCTTTGCCAACAATCTGAAAAGGCTCACCAACCCCTAAATAAATCTTTCCAAAGTCTCCCTGGACATACCCATGAAAAGATGCTCTATTCCAGGCTGCATGGAAAGAGGCAACAAAATCTATAATCCAAGATTCTATTTTATCCAAATCAACCTATGCAACAACACCTGCAACATCTACTTCATCAGTTCCTTCATGCTGATCTGCTACCAACCAACAATCTTTCTTTACCTACTCTTTCTTTCCATCAATCTGACCATTCATGCTATTTAGTTTCTCCATTTGTAGCTTACTTTCTTATACCATTGCTATACTCCCACTCAATCTAAAACCCCTGAGAGTGACCTATAATCAACAAAACACTTAACACACTCTGACCACCTGTTAGTGTACTTAACCACCTTTTGATACCAACTTTTCAAGATTGGTACCAACCTGGTCAACCTGCTCAACCTGGCTCTGATACCAACTGTCAGGATCCTACTGCCCACTAAGGGCACACTTGATTACCTTTGTATTAGCAACTAAACACAAAATTTAACCAGAATGAATAAGAAACTAGAAATATGAAACAACACAGAATATGAGAGACAATACCCAATTGTATTAATACTCAATCAAAAGAAAATACAATAAAGAAGATGCCACACTTCTTCTTCCCACACCTCTAAAGCTCCCACACTTCTAGGGTTCACCTGTAATTCTCCTTTAATAGTTCTCTCTCTCAATTATGGTCATAACAATCAACTCAAACATAGAGTTATTATTCACCTCCACCAGTCATTTACAACACTACCAACACACCAAGTACACAACTGTACTCCAAGTAGATCTCCCTGCTCATGCATCAACCTACAAATCACCAGACCTTACTTACCATGTAGATGTCTCTACACCCTGAACAACCCTTGTCCTTGCCTCACCAAGTCCTTATGATTCTTCAACCAGTACCTCGGTGGATCTTCTACTAGAACTTGCAAAACCTACAACTCTCCTTGATCATACACACTTGGCACCCCTTTGGAACTAGGAGGATCTACTCTTGCTCTCTCTACAAGCACAATGGCTATCTAGCACACTTTACAATACATGCCATGAGTCTATTATATAGATCTCATGCATAAAATAATTAGACTTTCTTAATTACAATAATTATACTTGCAACTCAAGACCAAAAATAGTCTTTACATGCAAACTACCTATCTAAAAATAGACCAGTCTAGAATCCGCATGCAAACTACATGCACACATAGGTTGTCGACATTAGTTCCTTCATGACCGATGTTAGATGACTCATAATCGACATTGGTTGCTTCTACACTATAATCTGACCAACGTCGGTTGGCCTGACCGACGTCAGTTCCTCTGTAACTCAACAACCCAGTAACCTCCTCCATGTTTGCATCAGTGAAGCTTTTAGCTCCATAACCTAACAATCTCCCACTTGGAGATAAATAGGTGCACCTATACCTATACATGTACCTTTGTCTAATTCATTTCTTAGCTTGTATCCCTCTTCAAGTTTAATCTTGAAGACCAACCACCACACAACATGTGGTGCACCTCCTATCATCCAAGTAACCTGTCACATTCGAACCTACAACTCCATGTAGTGAAGACCTTGACCCTGCGTAACATGAATCCCTACTGCTGGTCCCTCTCAAATACCAAAGAATTCACCTTCTCCAAATTGGCTCCAAACTCTCTAACAACTCCCACTGCTTGGGAAAACTCAGGTCTACACTAGACCTCATGTGATTTTGAACACTATTCTAAGCTCAGCTTGAACTGTCTAGCCCTTGGTGTGCTTACCAATTCTACATCCTACAAATTGAACCCCACTAACACCTTATTCACATCAACTCCCACTGGAGACAAAATCAACCTATGATCTTCCATGTCTCTTATGTCAAATAATTTCTCTTCTCCCAAATTCTTCATGACATACCTCTGAACTAACTTTACCTTTAGCTCAGAAACTCCCTGCATGTGTAATCTTGCAACAAGAAACCACACCACATACAGTAACAAGATAATGTTGCAATCATCATCCAACCTAGTAAAGAAAACACAACAATTACATTGACCTTGACCAAAGCCATGCTTTGTCATACACTTGTCAAAACCTGTACCACTGTCCTGCAGCTTCCTCAAGACCATATACCTTGGCCTTCCATCTCACGTGTCCATCCACTCTCTTCTCTAACCTGGGAATCCATCTATCTATTATTACTAGAAACTCTACCAAATCTCTTGCTTGGTTCTCTTCTAAAGAATTTATGCCATGCTCCCACTATTTCCTAGATTCTACCTGCATTACCTCTTCACGTCTTCCTAGTTCTTGACCATCAGTGAGCAATAAGTAAGAAGGTGAACAACGAATATGAGGTCCACTTACCCTTTCAATCCTCCACATGGGCATTTGAGACTCCTTGACAGCTTGCTATCTACCCAACATCTGTTCTAGTGACCGATCTCGGCCATCTCCCAATTTGCAACTGACTGACATTAGTTCCCTATGACTGACCTTGACTGCTGACATTGGTTCCCACCAATTGACGTTGGTCTCCAATTGCCCGACACCACTAAATCTATTGGTTTGCACATGACTGACATCAGTATCTATCTATTTGACATTAATTTCTCCTGACCGATGTCGGTACTTGTGTTCTCCTGTGAGTGATGATCTTTTTACCCGTGAGCTCCCTTGGATCAAAACCCTATCCAAATTAACATAACCCTACTTAGAATAATCTAGTCCCCTTAGCTGATCTCTGTCTATCATCTCCTCCATGAACACCAAGGCTTTCCAATTCTTAAGTTTATCAAAAACATCTGTCTTCCACTTAAGAACATGCATTCCCTTCTTACACATGTGACCAAGCCTACAAAGCCACATCTCTACAATAGAAGGTGAATCAATAATATAAGTAGATAGATAAAGGATATGTACTTCCTTACCACCATCTAATTCAAGTGCATCCACTATGAGAGATACTGTGCATCTCTCATCACCCAACTTTCCTAAAGAAATTAGACTCATCTCCAAGACTAGGACTTGCATGACCTCCTTCAACACCCGTGTGTTACCCGTTTACAATTTCATCTTCACTTCCCCTTCGCCAACAATCTGACAAGGCTCACCGACCCCTAAATAAATCTTTCCAAAGTCTCCTTGGACATACCCATGAAAAGATGCTCTATTTTGAGCTACATGGAAAGAGGAAACAAAATCTATAATCCAAGATTCTACTTTATCTAGAGCAACCTATGCAACAACACCTACAACATCTGCTTCATTAGTTCCTTCATGCTGATCTACTACCAACCAACAATCTTTCTTTACCTGCTCTTTCTTTCCATCAATCTGACCATTCATGCTATTTAGTTTCTCCATTCATAGCTTACTTTCTTCTACCATTGCTATACTCCCACTCAATCTAAAACCCCTGAGAGTGACCTGTAATCAATAAAACACTTAACATGCTTTGACCACTTGTTAGTGTACTTAACCACCTTTTGATACCAAGTTTTCAAGATTGGTACCAACTTGGTCAACCTGCTCAACCTAGCTTTGATACCAACTATCAGGATCCTACTGCCCACTAGGGGCACACTTGATTACCTTTGTATTAGCAACTAAACACAGAATTTAACCAGAATGAATAAGTAACTAGAAATATGAAACAACATAGAATATGAGAGACAATACCCAATTGTATTAATACTCAATCAGAAGAAAATACAATAAAGAAGATGCCACACTTCTTCTTCCCACACCTCTAGAGCTCCCACACTTCTAGGGTTCACCTATAATTCTCCTTTAACAATTCTCTCTCTCAATTATGGTCACAACAATAAACTCAAACATAGAGTTGTTGTTAACCTCCACCAGTCAGTAACAATGCTGCCAGTACACCAAGTACACAATCATACTCCAAGTAGATCTCCCTACTCATGCATCAACCTGCAAATCACCAGACCTTACTTACCATGTAGATGTCTCTACACCTTGAAGAACCCTTGTCCTTGCCTGACCAAGTCCTTATGATTCTTCAACTGGTACCCCCGATGGATCTTCTACCAGAACTTGTACAACCTGCAACTCTCCTTGATCATACACGCTCGGCACCCCTTCAAAACTTGGAAGAGCTACTCTTGCTCTCTCTACAAGCACAATGGCTATCTAGCACACTTTACAATACAGCCAATGAGTCTATTATATATATCTCATGCATATAATAGTTAGACTTTCTTAAGTACAATAATTAGACTCGCAACTCAGGACCAAAAATAGTCTTTACATGTAAATTGCCTGTCCAAAAATAGACTAATCTAGAACCCACATGCAAATTACATGCACACACAAGTTTTCGACATCAGTTCCTTCATGACCGATGTCAGCTGACTCATAACCGACGTTGGTTGCTTTTACATTGTAATCTGACCGACGTCAGTTGGCTTGACTGATGTCGGTTCCTTTGTAACTCACTCTGTAACTCAGCAACCCAGTAGCCTCCTCCACTTTTGCATTAGTGAAGCTTTTAGCTCCACAACCTAACAATTATGAGGTGCTTAAGTACCATGTGAAAAATCCCATTCCCCATGGATGCATTTGTAGATGGATAATTTTATTTAAATAATTCTATTTCTCAATTGTGGTGAAGATGATAAAATACAACTCAGGCTCAAACCATTTATCCTACATCGACTCTAACAATGTGGAAGTGCCTTTTAAAGATGATATGTTAGATGTAAAACTCTATAGGGTGCAATGAATCCCCAAGGACTTATCAAAGAATTCTACTCTTCTATCATCTAGGCCTTCACCCTAGAATATGAAAAACAAATAGAAGAAGTAGCTCACAATTCACACCACCCCCTTTCAAATCATTAGTGGGGAACTATACAAATTGAGTCAAGATGAAGTTCTATGATGATGTGTCTTAGAACATGAAAATGGATCCATTTTTCAATGAGCACATGAGGGGATTATAGGAGTCCATTGCATAGGAGATGTTATGGCATGTAAGGTGATACAATCAATCTTATGGTGTCCAAGGGACATTGAATTTGTTGGGATGATCACTCCCATTTCAAGGTGCACATGTACATAATATATTTTGGTAGCCATAAATTACTTCACTAAGTGGGCCAAGATAGTGCCAACCAAATAATACATAATAACCATCACCATAAGGTTTATATGGGAGAACATCATTAGTCACTATGGGTTCCCACTTAGTTTTACTAGTGATAGAGGCACACACTTCATTAATGAAACTATTCATATCCTACTAATGGAATATATGGTGGCACATAATAAGACAACCCCTTATCATTCACAAAAAAATGGAACCATTGAGATATTCAATAAGATAATAGGGATGTGCCTTACAAAGATATGTAATATGGGTCACAAAGATTTGGATGATTATTTGTCAGATTTATCATGGGCCTACTAGACTACCTAAAAACACCTAAACAAGGCTACAATTCCAATTGGTGTTTTGCATAGAGCCTATTTTATTTATGGAGTTCATAGTACCCTAACTATGTATTACATATATTAGATGTTTGGATGACCATAATATTTGAGTGCATGATTTGAAGACTTAGAGTGCTTGGATGAGACATGCACCCAAACAAGATGGATCTAAGAAGTAAAAAAGGCGCATCAAAAGTTGTGGCATGACAAACACATCAACTGCAAGATACTTATTGAAGAAACATTGGTCTTGCTATATGACTCAACGTACCTCAAGCACCAAAGAAAGTTATAAATTAGGTTGATGGGCCCTTACATCATCTATAACATATTAGAGATAGGCACATGTAAGCTACAGATGTTGATAGGTGAAATTCTCCCTGGGCATTTTAATGGCAACTAATTTAAGCCTTATAAACAATATAATGGCATTTTCATCATCAAAAACTAGCTTCTTGGTCACAAGTTCGTTATGTCATGATGACTAGAATAAATTTTTGTGGAAGCAAAATGTTTCCTTAGGTTTTATGTTGATTATGTGTTGTTGTTTATAATAAGTTAATAAGTGAGGCACTTTAAGGCCCACAAGAGAACTCTTCAAGAACTTCCAAGCATAACTCCAATTAGGTGAGTCGAGCATAGTTACTTTATAAGCACCTAAGGCTAGACACCTAAGTTTTTGGCTGTATGGAGTTTGTCATACATTGAATATTTAAGAGTACCAAGTGAAAAAAGGAGGCATGTAGGATGATATTGTGAAAGAGATGAAATGGAGGTACATAAGATGATAAGTTCACAATAAATTTATAGAATAAAGTGCTGGAGGACTAGTACAAAACTTTATATAGGGTAGGGTGGGCCAAAGAAAGATACAAAAGCATAGAGAAATAAACAAAGGAATGGAAGTGTTTTTAAAAGTAAGTGAAATAGGAAGAGGAGATGGAATCAAGGAGGTTAAATCATGTGCATGTGAAGCATTACAACTAGGTTGCCATAAAAAAGGTGAAGGTCATGCCAAGGTGAATGAAGCATAGGAGAAAGATTTCCAAGATAATATGATATCCACCCAAAGGTAGGTAGGAAGTGACCATTTGAATCATCGATAACTTCAAAAAAAATCCATTAGGATAAATCAATGTGGTGATGGTAGAGACACAAAGATCCAAAATAAATGTGAATGTGATGGCATATTTTTGAAGGATTTTGTGGGTTTTAGTAGATTTCAAAAAATCCATGTGCCACCATGACATTAATCACCTACAACTAAGATGATAGCTGAAATTAAGGTATAAAGGGGAAAATGACCAATTACAAAAGGCTATAGAACTTTTGCAAACTTGAACACAAAACCATAGCCAAACTAGAGCCAAAGTAAGAAAATGCTACCACAGAAGAACTTGAGCACCCATAGCTACCAAATGAGAATGATTAAAAGGATAAAGAGATTATGTTCCCATTGAGATTGGAAAGGAGGCATGTGTTGAGAGAATTATAAGAAAACCAAATACAAGAGATCTAGAGTAACACTAAGGCCACCAATAATGGTGATTAAAGCTCAAAATCTTAAGTCATAATCACAAACCCTATGACTATGAAGAAACATTATAGGCTTTAGAAATACAAACATACAATAATTCAACACTAATTGGTTTAGAATGGGAAATAAATGGTTAAGTTATGGTCTACCACAAGTGTACAGGATGCTAAGAAGGAGTTGATAGTATAATTATATAGCTATTATGAATAAGGAATAACGAATTGAAGGAATTAGCATCATTGAGGCTGACCCTGAGGCACTCACCAAGATGTCATATAAAGAGATCTAGTTTCCCCCAAAGGTCATAATGGTGAAAACTTAGGTATTTTTTTACACACCTATAGGTTGAAAGAATACAACCATCATACAATGAGCAATGTGTAAGAGATTAACCAAGACTGGGTGTTTGACATGGGAGTAAATATAGAGGAGGGCAAGACATCATTTCATGTCTCCATCTGATATAGGCTTGTTACCACCAACATAACCCAGCTATATGAGTTTACATGCTTTGGTAAGCTAAAGGAACTCATGCAATTCCTCCTCTTGCACATCCATGGGGATTTATTCTAATTCATAGGGATGTGCATGCAAATATCAGTGCACCTCATTAGTAGAATCACTAAGCTCCCTTGCTTAGGCATAGACATCTACCTAATGATGGAGGATGATGAATAAGTGGAAAAGGCTGTGAAACTCCTTGGTTATTACAAGGTAGGGTTCACATTCCCAATCAAAGACATAAAGGACCTCATCACAAGGGTAGTGGTATGCCTTGTGAGCTCCAAGCTTTATTTCAACAAAAGATGGAAAAACATCGTCAAGACCTACTTATGCATTTCCCACCACATGACACAAGGGGTAAAGTTCAACATTAATAGATTTATTGATGAAGAGATGGTGAAGAATGCACTGGATTGCCACAAGGAATGAGAGACCTTTAGGTAGGGGTTTATATTGATATTAATAGTAATGGAGGAGATTGGTGTGCTTAATTGTGATAAAGATAATCTTTGGGTCTTCCCAGTGTACAAAGACTCCCCAAAACTAAAGTACCAAGACTTCACTTACCTACCCTCCTTTTCCCAAAAATATAAGACACAAGTGATAGGGTGGTTTTCTCAATACATTAAGGCATTTGGGATTTAATGGTGTATCTTTTAGGAGCTCCCTTAGCATATGTTTAGAATGAATACCTTTGCCATCATGTAACATTTTTGTGTAGTACACTTGGTGCTCATAGATGGAAACCTATCCAAATAGATCAAAATCGCTTACACATTTTCCAAAAAATATTTTAAGAAGGCATTAAGGAGGATTCATAATGTGTAGTAGCTAGATATCCCAATGAAGGCCATGTATTTGGAAATGGGTAGGTTGAGGTGTCAGTATGTGTACCTAGGAGATAAAGCCACATAGGACAAGGATGATGACTTAGATCACATGAACCCCCTTTCCCTATAGAGGGAAGATATAAATGGATGCATCTTCACGTTGTATTATGAGATGAAGCTATAGAATAAGGGAATAGACCCTAAAAAATATGATGATTACCCCCTATAGATTGATAGAAAAGGGAAGCTAGAGCACACAATTTAGGAGAAGTCTCCCCAAAAGAAGTAGGGGGAAACCCTTGAAGAAATTTAGGAGTGCATTAGGTTGAGGGTCACCTATGGTGAATAAACAACACCTCCATTTCTAAAGAATAAGAGTGTGACCTTTACACTAGAAACCACTTAATTCAACAAGAAGTAGATAAGAAAATGTCTAAGGGGCCCATTGCACTCCCTACAATAGCTCTAGCATAAATGGAGGAATAAAATCCCCATGTGTGAGGAAGGGAAGAAGAGATGGATAAAGAGGTAGAAGAATATAGTATAAAAACTTACATTATTCAAGAAGAATAAGTGGGAGAGGATCCTAGCACTGAAGAGGTTCACAACCCCCTCTAAGGTGGCACAACCACCTTTCTTAAAAAAATAGAGAAGCTGACCAACACTTCCAAATAACATTCCACACAACTTCCATAAACAAAGGAGGACAAGAGAAGGTTATGGAGGAAAATGGATCACAACAAAGAAGAAACCAAGATGGCACTAACATTAGAGAAGTGGAGGAAGGCCTGGAAGGAAGTTAGTATGATTTGAGTAGAGATTAAGAAGACCAAGGCCAAGGAAGAGAAGGCTAAAGAAGATAAGGCCAAGAGAAAGAATAAAATGAACAAATTTATTGCCAACATGGAACTAGATATTGAGAAAGAAAAGAAGGTGCCTATCACCCCCACCAGGATGGCAAATGAAGCTGCAAAATAGGCATGCCTAAGTAATGAAGGGGTTCATAAAGAAAAGGAAAGTGATACTAATGCTTTAGAAAAATAACATATAGGGATTGGAAAAGAACCCTAGAAGATATAGAAACAAGGTGAATTTGATACTAAGAAAATACAAAGAGAGGTGATCACTAATACACCCAAGGAAGAAGAAGTAGGAAAAGGGGAAAATTCAAAGGAACAACACTTCACATAATAAGGAAAAACATATGAGGAAATTGTCAAAGAGAGTGGTAGTGCTAGTGAAGAAGAAGAGAAAATGGAGCTAGTTATCATTGAGGAATAAGACATAAAATTGAGAATTAAAGATAAAGTGTAGAAGGGGTAGACAAATGAATATTTATATATGTTTAAATATATTCCCCCCAAAGCCATCACAATTAATATTTTTAAACAACTTAACTTATGTTTGATAGCTACATGGATGAGCCTCACTTTGAGGTTCTCTGCAAGGACATATTAGGCATAGATGAACTTGAGGAGGGGAATTGTATACAATCATAAATTCATCATGTCCACAAATCAATCCTAGTTTAGATGGGATAGAATACACCTACACTTGTGATTGAGGATCATACAATTACTAAGTGGTAGAATGAATAATGTGAGGATCCATTAGACCTGATTAGGGGATCACTTGTCACTACATACCATGTGAGATAGGGTTACAAATCCTATAGTTTAACACAATCACAAAACAACCCTAAAAGAGTCCTATGATTTAATATTTCATGAATCTAATAACAAGAAAATTAAATCTAATATAGTGCACACCAAAGATTATGGTACAAAGTGGGGGTTATTAAAAAAAAGTAATAAAAACATGTATATTAAACTTCAAATATAGTAAGTGTGAGTAACACCCTAATACATAGAATATGAAGAGTAATATTATTAAAGCTAACACTTATGTTCCTTATATCTACTCAAAGAGAGGAGAAAAAAGTTAGAATATACTTACCTAAATGTGAACCCATCAAGACTCAATCTCTCCTTTGACCAAAGGGGATTCACAAGAGGTTTTTTTGGTTTATAAATATCACTTTTTTAGGTCAAATAATCTAAGACCTATCCACAAGACTAGATTCTCCAAAATAAGAAACTTAAGCTAAGTCTCCTCAAGTAAAATGTTGGAAGAGCAAATTGTGAAGAATTATGAGTGAATAATAACTCTTGATTACATATTATAATAGTGCCCAAAATGACCTTATATTTATAGGTATAACTTACCCTAAAATCATTTGGGAATGTCAGTTATGCTAGGTTGACCTGATCAACCTAACACATTTTTGGGCTAACTCACTAGGTCTATGTTAGGTCGGTTAGGAGGCTAAGGAACCAAAATAGCTAAATTGTCGCTAAACTATACTAGGTCGACTATGTTAACCTAATATGATGAATAAGTCA
Source organism: Torreya grandis (assembly GCA_037957365.1). Classification (NCBI taxonomy): domain Eukaryota; kingdom Viridiplantae; phylum Streptophyta; class Pinopsida; order Cupressales; family Taxaceae; genus Torreya; species Torreya grandis. The sequence goes on from JARHVA010003094.1 coordinate 527,876, forward strand.
AAAGGGTGCTAAGTAAGGAAATGAAGGATAGAAAGAGCAAAAAGACTAGAATATTATGTAAGGGAGGAGAGATAACTTAGGGAAAGGTTATAGGAACTAGTTGGATTGGTAATAATGTGGAAAAAAAGGACAAAAATCTTGTGAAGCACCAAAAGTCTTCCCACCCCTTAGTGACACGTGATGAGATTCAAGTGGGCCATATGTATACACATAATAATTTCAACTTTTATCAAATAGTAACACTTTACATCTTACAAGAACCCATCGAGACTCAATCTCTCTAAGTGCATGACCTAAGGGGTGCACTACGAAAGGGGTGGGTAGACCTTTGGTGTTTCACAAGATTATTTTCACTTTTTTCCATATTATTACCAATCGAAATAGTTCCTATAACCTTTTCTTAAGTTATTTATCCTCCCTTGCATAGTATTCTAGTATTTTTCCTCTATCTATCCTTCATTTCCTTGTTTATCACCCTTTTGACCTGTTCAACATACTATGTCGACTTGGTTGACCTAGTATAGTTTAGGGACCCTTTTCTTTCTTTTGGTTTGTTAGACTCCTAGACAAAATAACACAAACCTAGTGAGTTATCCAAAAAATATGTTACGTCGACTGGGTTGAACTAGCATAGTTGATGTTCCCAAATTATTTTAGTGTAATTTACTCATATAAATACAAGGTTATTTTATTCATTATTAGAATATTTAATCAAGAGTTATTATTCACTTACGATTCTTCATAATATTCTCTTCCACCATTTTACTTGAGGAAACTTAGCTTAGGTTTCTTATTTTAGATAATCTAGTCTGGTGGATAGGTCTTGGATGCTTTGGCATAAAAAAACAATCCTTACAAATGATAACAACCTCTTGTAAAGCCCCTTTGGCCAAAGGAGAGATTGAGTCTTGATGGGTTCACATTCAAGTAAGTATATTATAACTTTGTTCTCTTCTCTTTTAGTAATAAAAGTAGCATAAATTTTGTAGCAAATAATATTACTCTTTATATTCTATGTATTATGGTGTTACTCATACTTAATTTATTTTAAGTTCCTTATACATGTTTTGATTTATTTGCTTTACTAACCCCCACTTTGTGTCACAATATTTGGTGTGCATTGGATTAGATTTACTTTTCTTATTATTATATTAGTGAAATATTAAATCATTAGACTCTTTTAGGGTTGTTTTATGATTTTGTTACACTACAAGATTTAGAACCCTTTCTCACATGGTGTGTTCTAAAAAGTGATCCCTTAATTAGGTCTAGTAAATCCTCACATTAGTCATGTTACCACTTAACAATTATATGCTCCCCAATTGGAAGTGTAAGTGTGCTCTATCCCATTTGATATAGGATTGATTTATGGACATGATGTATTTTTTATTACAAACAAGAGTGGCTACCTCATCATAAAACCCCACACCGTGAACCCAATCTCATCTAGGAATGCACTTATCTAGATGGTCACTAAAGTTTAAAGAAATAAAATCATCAATGATGGTAGAGAAAAGAAATTGAAGAAACTTTGTAAGGATGTCAAAGATGAAGTACAAACCATGAAATTCAAACTGCATTAGCTATGGACTGCATAGAGATGGATGAGCCATCCCTTTTGGTAAAAATTGATATATCAAACCTCTTAGAGGCTGATAAATGTGCGCTAGTGGAGAATATGCTCCTAAGGATGAAATTAGAGCCAACATAGGAAGAATAAGACAACCCAAGAGTCATGATATAGAAGGAGCCATTTTTTAAGATCAAAGAGGTGGAAGACCTTTTCTTAAAGTTATAAAGAGTGTAAATGCATTCAATGCCATATTCATGAAAATTTCCAACTAAGTGTTAGTCATAGATGCATGCCTCGAGAAGGAAAAGGAAGAAAATGAAGAGCTAATGATGAAGGTGTATTATAGAAGCAAGGTGAAGCACACATAGATAATGGGAAAGTTTAATGTACTAAGAACATAGATAAAGGACCAATAATAGAAATTGGAAGCACTCTTATGCACCTTGAAAACTAATGCCTATAATCAAAGAGAAATCTTGGATGGAAGAGTGATAAAGGCCAAGATAATTATATAATCATTTAGGAAGGAATTGGGGAAGATAGATGTGATTG
>JARHVA010003094.1:532500-610000 GCA_037957365.1 Torreya grandis
TTAAATATGCTCCTTATCCTTGATCATCTACTAGTATTATAGGTACTTCTTGTACCAGAAGTCATAAGTTTTGGTAGACATCCTCCTTAGTGATGGTCATCTTCCCAGTTGATAGCTAGAAGGTCCTAATTGTAACATCCCACCACTCCACTAAAGACACCAACAATCCTATGTCTTGATGGATATATTGATAGTGATGCACCCCTCTTAAGCCTATGGCCTCTAGATGGGCCCAATCGTCATTACTCAATTAAACTCATAGTCACTCTAGTAAGGGAAAAACTTGATCTCATAGTCATAGTATCCCCCATGCCTGACATCAATATCTCTTATAAGCCTAAGAAATTTAACTTATACTAAACCCTAACTCTATTCTAAACACTTCCCATTTTGTGTGAATTAGCATCGATCCCTAAAATATTGGTGTTGTTCTACATCAATTGGCACTGTTTCATTTAAATGATGTCAATTCCCTATGAATCATCACTAATTCACTAGGGAATTGAGATCGATTATGTAGTGACATATCCCCATAACCTAGCCTAATGCTAACCCCCCAAAAATCCTAAAAATCTTTAAAAATCATAAAACTCAAAAAATTACTAAAATAATCAACCTTCTCATCTTGTGAGTATCATCGATGTCATAATCCTATTCACTATCCTCCATATCATTTCACAACACTTGTTTCATTTGAGCTCTCAAGCATCATTAAATTTTCACAAATAACAAATACACCCTTTTATACATAAGAATTGATTATATACTTGAATTTGGATTGGCACCAATACATTCTAGATCAATGCCATTTGGATATATCATTGCCAATTCACTCTGGATTGTGCCAATTGGCCCCTTTTTTACATTACTTGTACTCTCACATACATCCAACCTTATTCCTAGCTATTCTTAATTCCTTTTCATATCTATCCTATTATTTAGCTTATACCATTTCAAGTTTGTGGATTTTGATCCGCTGATAGTTCCATAGCCTATGTAAGGCATGCACTCTTTTGGGTATCTCTCCTTAATGGGTCATGAGAATGCATTCTCCCTTGAGAAAAATTATCTATAGGTAGTGTGCACATTTTTATAGCACACTAGATGCTTTAATCAGTGAACTTTATCACTTTTTCTCTTGTTTAGCATTTGTTAAGCCCACCTATTCATAGTTATGGTATCTAATTATAGGATTTACCTTGGGGAATATCTACCTATATTATCTTCAATCCTGATAGTGAAAAATAATGCTTCATGTTATGCATCCACATTTACTATATCCTTTCTATGGTTTATTGATACCATCTATTCTTCCATTTTCAAAACCCATTTACCAATCCTTATTTTCCATTATCTCCTATTTTGAGGGGGGATTCCTCCTCACATAAACTTGGGGTAATAGACCTTTCATAGGTTTTATCTCAAGGCACATATTTTGTACCACTCCACAAAAATGGGAAAATGTAGACACTATAGTTTTGTAGACCTAGGGATGATTAATTAGGTATCATAGGTCATATTTATTTAAATATCCTAAATAAAACCCATCTGAAGGTATAGTTTATTTTCCATTTACTAACTCAATAAATAGTCTTTACTTCCACTTATTTTCCCCTCCCAACTTCCTAATCCATTTATAACCTGAGAATCTGCACCCATAACCATTTTATCCCTATGTGGAGTCATTACCGATAATTCCACCCATTTATGAGATATTCTTACCCATAGTTGAAACAAAAGCTCCATTTAAACTGAATCAACAATAATTCCCCTATGATTAGCGTCAATTCTCTAGATTGGCATTGATCCATAAATACTCAGCCTGTACTTTCATTTTAGACCAAAAATTTAAAGCCTCAAATTGATGTTAGAACTATTGGAGATTTCAGGACATTCTTAATGACACTACTAGATTTACCTTGCATTCAATGATATCCTCTATATAACCCTAATTACTTCCTACACCTATGAAATAATTTCAATCTACTCACAAGATGATCAAAGGTAATTATCATATTCCATTTTATCATTCTATATTAATTAATATTTCATTTATCCATCTATTTAATCATTAAAATACTATTATCATCATTATTTATCTATTTATCAACCTCTATTAGCAGATCTATATCATTTGATTATCTATTTTATTAAACTCAACCATAGAGAGAATTGGCACTAATTCATTCCAAATCAACATTAGTTCTAGTGATCAGTACTAGTCCTATCAAGATCAACATCAATCTACTATGTTTAAATCAAAAACATTGGGACCTTAATACTTAGCCTTTATCTGCAATCCTTTTTTTATTATTGTTATTTGTACATGGATTTTTCTTGTAGATGACTCTACCTAGTTTATTTCATGACATAGCGATAATCATTTATCTCCCCATAGTTTCCCAACCTTTATTTGTGGATCAAAGTGATATAGCCTTTGAGATACCCCTTTGTGCAATCATTTATTCACCCTATCATGAAGCCACTGAAGAACAATTAGCTATTATCCAAGATGATGTAGATTTTTCTTTCATTTATTGGTAGGAATACTTCATTTACATTGATATCTTATTTTAGAACTAAATATTTATCAACATTGTAATCATATCATTTATCTATTTATAATTTCACATGATTTTTATTCACTTAATTGCATAAATAGTGGACTAACATCCTTCTAAGAAAGTGTACACTTCCTGGAACTAATATTTGATTGGGCAGTCCACTCATCTCTTTTATTAATATATTTTTGTCAAGTACTTACATGTGTGCAGGTTAGCCCTCCTAGCCAAAAAAAAGTTCTCACTATTTTTGGATTCAAAACGGTGCACAATGTCTTTTGATCCATAGGTATTCCCCATAAACCCTATTTTATTTTGAGTTTTTAGTAAGCAATATTTAATTTAAAAGAAAATGAAAAACTACTTAAACATTGACATAGATGCAATTGTAAGATGAGAAGAAAAATAGTAAAGATAGAAATATCTAACATAATTTAGGCTAAATAACATAGAAGCTTGCATGATTGAATTATTGATCTCTTAAAACACCCTCTTAGAAGAAGCATCCCATTTTATCTTATCCCCTTATTTTAGCATGGTATTTAGAGGTTTAGTGATTTTGGAAAAATCATAAATAAACTTTTGTACAAAATTGTTTTTTCCAAAAAATGATTTTAGCTCTTTCTTATTATTTGGAAGTTTAATATTTAAAATAGCATTATTCCATTCTATATCTATTGACATACTAACTTTGGTGATAATATCTTACCTTATATTTCATGTAAGACACATTTTTTGGGGTTTAGAGATATGCTAATATTTACACAATGTTCGAAGTCCTTTTCTAGATGATTGAAATGATTTGATCTACATTTGGAAAATATAGTTAGGTCATCTATTATACTACTCTAAATTTACCAATTATGCCTTTGAAATCAATGTCCATAGCTCTTTGAAAGTTTTCACTAGCATTAAGAAAATCAAATGACATTTTAGTGTAAGCATGGGTGCCCCACTTAGTGGTGAATGTTATTTTGGTGTTGTATACTCTATCTTCTAATATTGATTAAAACTAGGGAATCCGTCTAGGAAAGACACTGTCTATGAATCAAAGACTTATTGAATGACATCATCAAGTGAAGGTAAGGGATAGTTATCTTTTTATAATTCATGATTGAGATTTATAAAATATACAAAGAGACTAATTTATCCATTTTTATTCCTCACAAGTGCTAGGTTTAATATCCATGTTGAAATATAAATAGTAAATATAATGCCAGTTGCTAACATCTTATGGACTTATTTAATAATTAGTGGTTTGAATATTGGATTGACTATCCTTTGGCACTACCTAAAGAGATTTTGATCAGGATTCAAAGGAATTTTATTAGTAATAACATGAGGGTTGATCACTCTCAAATAATTTTAAGTCCATGTTATAATGTCTTAATAGTTAAATGACATATTCTTCAATGTTTCCATCTCTTCATCACTATCCTTAGGCCCAAACATCATGTTTTTAGGCCTATCTATAGTTACCACATTGAGAATCCATGTGTATTGATTTAGATAATTTTTTTTCTCTAATTTATATATTATACTACCCAAATCAAATAATATCTCTAGTGACAACATGCCTTTCAGAATATGATTCTCTTTTAGCTAAATCATTCCATTCATATTATGTTGATGTTCTTCAAAATTAAATATTTCATCTTCATCAATTACATGCACATAAAAAACATTGGAGTTAGAAAATAAATATATAACTTATTTATCATCATCAAAAACTTTGAAGTTCTTAACATTATCAAGCACAGAGAGATAAGAGATCAATTCTACTAAATTTTTTTGCAAGTCAATGTTATCTAATGGTGTGAGGTTAGTAGTTAAAATAGTTAATGAATCAATCATTATGTTTTTACCTCTAGGTATGAGTGAAATTTTAGGCACTAAATATTAAATAAAGTCCCAATTCATGGTATCTATATTTATTTAAATAATAAAGTTTACATTGAATTTTTTTATGTACTTAATTGATGATCAATTCAAAATCACTAAAGACTCTTAATTGATGGACATCAAACCTGATTCTTAACTATAGACCCAATACTAAGGCTTCATATTATATAATTTTTTTAGTATAAGGAAACTATAATAAAAAATATACAATGTGTTTCTAACCATTAGAATCAATGAGAATGATACCAACCCTAGCTTCTTGTTTGGATCATGCTTCATGTAAATATAGTGACCACATCACTAAAATCTAATTAGGATCAATTATTTTATTATTTGATTTAGTTGATAAGGTATAAATATATGTATTTATATAGGTAAATTTAACCTTTTTTTGATAGCATTGTACTATGTTATCAATAACTTCATCTGTGGCTCTCTATCAATTCTTATTTGACTTGACAACTCCTCTCCATGGCAACCACATGTGGGAAAAAACTATTGCCTTATATCCATTAAGTGATATTGACCAATATTTGATTAATAAAATTCCATATGATTCATGTGTTTCAAATAATCATATATTTATGAACTTATACACTCTTTTTTTATATTTCAACTACATGTGAACATTCAAAAACTCTCCAACAACTTTTACTTCAGATTTGTCCAACTAAACTACCACCTTATTTGATTTCATTTGTACCAATCTTCCTGAAAACACCTAAAAGAATAAAATTAATTGATTAACCATAATATACAAGACAATTATGGATATTTTTACCAAAAATTATGATTGTAAGCAGGAATGGTGGAACTTCATTCCTAGTCTTATGAATTGCAACATTGGTATTAGTAGAGTTATTTAGTTTGTGTTGACTAGTCTTGTATATGATAGTCTGAAGAAGAAAATACATTTATTTAGTGATTTTTGATAATTCATGAATATTTATGTTCCCTTTTATATTTTTCATGTTTTCTAAAATGTTATAACTAGTTTTACTAGTGGATGTCTAATTTTCATCTGATTTCAATGGAGGTAGATCATTTCTAGCCTTAGGATCAAGTGGTGTAGAAGTATTTTCTAGTGGAATTTAGGTAGTCAAATGATGATGGGGTCTATTCCCAAGATTTTAATTTCATCTTTGTTATTATTATAAGGATTGTATGTCATTTATGTTATCTTTAGTCTCATTGTCTTTTATGATAAGTAAATCTAGAGTTTCTAAGACCATGGTTGTATTAGGATATTTTGATGAATTAGAAGTGTCAAAACTTATAAAATAATTTTGATCATTTTTGACATCTTAATTTCCATAAATTTATCTCTATATAATGTCAAAGGCTATATGAAACTCAACAAAATCAATCTACCCATGTTGGGATGTGTTATGCACATGATAACAATTGGGCACAATCTCCATGATGTTAATCTTAGGTAGCTTGTTGGATGTAGACTTAGCTTGTTTACAAACTATATTAAAAGGTCTATAATTACATTGGTAATTTAATTTTGTGGTTGTATTTCTAGTACTTGAGATACCTACTTGTTTTTTCATGTTCATAAAATCATTACTTAATCTTTGGACCATTATTTGAATTGCATCCAATTTAGGTTTGGCTTCATCTTGAGGAGAATTATATGTATTATTGGTTGTAACTAGTTTTAAATCTTAATTTGAAGATAAACATTAGTTCACTACCAATTATATTTAGGAATCCTAAATTTTGATTAGGGGAAACATGACTCAATAGGAGTTTATTTGTAATAGGATGAAGCCAAGGCAATGCCACTTTCCTAATTTACCAATGGGATTAGGTTCAGATCAAACATCTTTAGGATTACAATATAAGCCAACATGTATCCTTATATATTGAGTTTACTATCAACTTTTATAGCTTATTGTAATGAACCAAAAATGGTATTTGAGTTCTAAGAATACTCCTTGAGATTACATATCCCTAGATTATCCCTAGAGTTATCTTAGAGCCTATTTTCATTCTTATCTATCCTTCATGTGGGCCACATGCATCCTTAAGTAGCTATAAATTAGTCACAAACCCTCATTTTATGATCTTATCCCTTCATGCCAAGTGTTCTACAAATTAGATACTAGTGCCATAATAAGGACACTAGCGCCACATAACACTACTCTCCCCAAAATGGTGTTAATGTCTTTTGCCTTAAATTTACCCAAATGGATATATTTTCAAAACAAAAGCCTCCTAAGGTCAATTTAGACATATTTTATCATCCACACAAGCAAAATAATAATATATATTTAAATGAATTTTATCCCTCTAACCACTAGATGGAAATCAAATGAAAAGTACATATTCAAACATAGAAAAAGCTGAGCATAATTAAGGTTATTAATCCCTATTTCACCCTACTTCTATATACTACCATTTACAATAGCCCTAATATCATATTTTTTTATATTTCTAGTCTCAAGAACATTCAAGGCACTCAAGGCCACTATCATAATAACATCAATTGCACCTACACTAGTACTTAGGTGGGGAGAATTACATTGGGCCTTATCCCTCATTAGAGTATTGGTATAGAGGTAGCTCTTTCCAAATCAAGGCATTGAGGATGTCCAACCTACCCTACTAATGAACACACTTTTTAACTCATGTCTTATTTGTATTAATGATTTAGGGTTTTCATAATAAATGTATTATTATAAGCATAATATAGGATTCTAAAACTTATGTGCATTGGAATAAACAATAGAGATCTAAACATAGGTTTACATAAAATCTATGGATAGTATACATAGAGGACACTCCTACCAATATCTAGACATTACCACCAATTTTCCAATAATAGAACTACTATCTAATTTTGGTACTACTATTTAGGAGGGTTATAACATAGGGATCCAATTTGTGACACTCAGACTAGCTTCCATATCAATTTACATCACTCATCATTCATATCATGTGTTTTCCATCTAAGTCTTTATTTGGATTATTTATTAATATATTTATAAAATTTAAATCTAGTTAATTATATAATAAAGTAGTGGTTATGTTTATTACATATTATTTCCCTAATTTAGTCTACTAAGCTCTTTAATAAACATAAGATTTAAATACACTTTTTAATTCTTAAAAGGTTAAAACATTTGGTGAAACTTACTTAAAAAATTGCTCAATCCCTAATGCTAGATGTTCTTAGGGTTTGTATCCTTTTTATATCTATCCTCAAATTCTTAGTTCTAAAATTTTATATTTGTTTTGATATTTATTTTTTATAATCTTTCTTAGATTAAAATTCTTTAAAGGTTCAAAATATACTTTAAATTATTTTCATACTTCCCAAACTAAAATGGTAGAATTCAACAACAAATTTAATGAGATTGATAAGAAATAATGGCAAGATTTTATGTCCAAATTTTTGGATATGCAATATGACCTCATTGCTATTATTCAAGAATAACTCCAAAAATCAAACAATGGTCAATATTTAACTCACCTAGCTAATAAAATTATTACACCTACAGTGGGGCCAACTTAGTTATCACAACCAACACTTATAATTCAATAACCTTTAGTGACAACTACACCTCTTGTGGCAAGTTCCTCTACTCCAAATGTATAATCCCTTATGTATAAGGTCTATACTCTGTAGGCATAGGTGTTACATATTGAGAAGGGATCCACTAGGCCATCACATGCTTTAAATTCTAATGTTCTATTATATATAACTTTGGAACACCACATAAAGGTAACTCCCTTGCTATCTATATTTTTGGAACTTAAACTTACATTGTATGATGGTAAGAGTGACCTAGAACACCATCTTCAAGTTTTTCATATAGCATGTTTGGACTACGTGTCCAATGATTGGATTATCATAAAGTTGTTTCCATGTAGTTTAAAGGATTATTCCTTATAGTGGTTTTATTACTTACTAAAAAAATCCATCACATCACTCAATCCTTTGGAATACATGTTTTTAGCAAACTTCTGTATAAATATCAATGACAAGATCTCATATGCTCAAGTTGCACAATTGAAACAAAATTCAAATGAACCTATTGTAGAATACATCTTATGATACAAGACTATATTAGCTAAATTGACTAGCCCCATGGTAGACAAATAAATTTATCACATATTAAAATAGATTCTTCTACCAATATTACATGAAGTTATCTTGTTTAAGAAGTTTCCAACATTCACATATTTGTGCCACACAATAAAATAAAGAGAGGTCAAGCTTATATCAATGGGGAAACTAAAATATACCAATGGATCAAAATCAACTGCTAAGAGTTAAAATAAGCCTCCATAAAAGGTAAGGGCCACTGAGAACAAGAGTGATCAAAAGGACATAGTTAACACAACTTCAAAACAATATCTCTGCTTGGTTTTATCGGCTCTTCCACATAGAGCCTTCACCAACCTTATAGAATTTCTAGCACAGGTTTTATAACAATACTTGGAATATAATGTCATATCTTTCCCTCCATTCAAATAGGTTGATACAACATAACCTCTTCCAAAGATCTATGATTCATATACATTCTAGGAGTATCACAGGGCACCAAGACAATCAACAAAAAGATGCATAAGCCAAAAACCTAAGATACGAGATTTGATTAAGGCTAACATTATTGATGTGGGAAAACCCAAAGAATCATCAAAATTATAGAAAATGGAATCTAAGGCATTAAATATATTCTTAAATCCATTTCTAAAACACATAGAAAATGAATCAGAGAGCACTTCAGTTGTTCATTACACATATTAGGCACATCCACCACTATCTTCATATCATACTATTTTAGAGGAGGCACACCCATTACATTATATTATTGGTATGTACCAAACTAATATTATAGTTAGACCACTCATCACCTTCTCATAATAGGAGATTTTCAATGATAATATAGATTTACATGCATTAATTATATGAGCCTACATAGATCATCACCCTATCTAGAGTGTTATGATTGACAATAGGTAAAACATTAACACATGAAATATGACACTTTTAAAACATTTAGGGTATTTAAAGAAAGATATATTCCCTATAGACATAGTTATTAGTGGTTTTCATGGTCATGTTCAAAGCTCCATCAGGGAGATTATGCTTCCATTATAGGTTAGCCTAGCACACGTGGCCACTCGATTCTTAATAATACCTAGTGTAGGCATGTTGTATATGTTATTGGATAGGCCATGAATATAGTAACTATGATCCATATGATACACATCACATAGGTTTTTAAAATATATACATGAAAATTAGGTTGTAAAAGTTGAGGGTCTTCCATATGGGTATCCTCTACCTATTCCACATCCAATTATAACATAGTTACCAATTACAACACAATTACTAGATATAACATAATTATCAATTATAAATTAGAGTATAGTTCCTATTGATACACCATAGAGTTTAATAGAGTGACCAATGTGGGTAAATTATACTCCTATAGTATTGACACATATGCATAATCTCCCAAAAAGACCATTATTAGAGAGACCCTTGTGTTAAAGACATGTTACAGATTATAGAGGGCCTTCTTCCACTAATTTTCTTTTCAGATTAGTATTATTGGATTCTCATGGTTCTAATCATAAGGAACTTATGCCACCTAAATATTATTCTACCAAATGGGTTGCTAAGACACCACACTCAGTTCCATAGATTCCTAGCACCACTACATAGGAAGATATAGATATATATCTCTTAGTTTAGCAATTTATGGGGTTATAGTTGCCATTTCACATAACACACATGATCACAATTCCTTTATTTGACATAGGTTACAATGATAGTGAGTATCCCATGAGACTCATCATTTAGTATGGCTTCTCTCATCTTGTACATGCATTCCTTCTCTGTTGATCATTGTTAATTATTCATTTTCATGTTTCTTATACATATATTATTTCCAAAAAACATAAAAACAATATAAGATGTCAAAATAAACAAAAAAATTCAAATAATTACTCAGAAAACACAGAATTTAAATATTATATGTATTGATATGTTCACATTTATTATATTTGGTAGACGTTACATATGATAGTTTTCTTAGTATAGTTTGTTTTATCATACATATATGCTTCACTAATTCTTGTCAAGTACTTGCAAATTACTTACAAGACTTAGGTCCACTAAACCAATCTAGACTTACTATTATCTACCCATTAGGGGCATATACACTAATACATGGGTCTTCCTTGACACATTCTCCCACTTGTGGGCAACCCATACATGGTTTTGATTATCAGGTTCTATCCTTATATACTCTACATCCAAGATTTAGCATTGTTATATATTGATATTGGTTATCTAGTCTTACTCATATTTTTTTACTAGATATTAATACTTTAGACTCAACATATGTACATCCTATCTCTCTTTTATTATATATATATATATATATATATATATATATATATATATATATATATATATATATATATATATATATATATATATATATATATATATATATATATATATATATATATATATATATATATATATTACATATTCATTTATAGATTAACCAATTTAGACTTGATTGTATTTATTTTATTCTTTTATTTGAGGGAATTTTAATATGCTTTTGTTATTTGGCTCTACACCACTTCTATTTATAGTATGTATGCTTTGGACTATGTCCATGTCCCTTATGTGTGCTTTCCTAATTATGTATGTAGACATTTTAATATGTCCTTTTATGTGGATCTAATCCTACTTGTTTGTTTCTTGCATATGTGGATAGTTAAACATGACCTTGTATGTCTAATTTTATCAAATTTAGTAACATGTGAACATGTCCCTTGTATTTTCTCCCCTTGGACTACTTTGTATAGCTCATGTGTGTTGTATGTATGATTTCTAGTATAAATCATTGTCATGACACTTGTCTTTACTTGTTACACATACCAATTTTTAATGCTATGAGTGACCTCATGCATATACCCTTCCCAATTGGGTGTCGTGATGGACATCATGCCCCATCCCCCTAGATAGCTACCTAGTTATTACTCAAATTTGTTATTTTATCCATTTATTACATCTATCTTAACACCCTTTCGGAATCATATATATGACATACATCTTATATTACATACTCATCCTCATATTATCTTACATTTTGATGTTATGTATGCACATTATATTGGATTATCACGTAGTTATCATATGTTCTCTAGCTAACACACATTTTGCAAAGGTTTTTATTTTTAAGATAGTTATTTCATAGGTTCAACAAATACCCTTAAAAGAGGGGACATTCATAAGGGTTTTTCATAGAGATAATGCTCTTATATTTCACTCAGTGCATTTTTCAACACATAGGCATGGTTACAATAAACTATACATATGTAAACATAATGGGACAATAGAGACCTAAAAAGTAGTACAATTGGATATAATTTAGACCATAAAGACACTAGTTCCAAAATGGGGACACTAACACCACATGGCATCAATTTCCAAGATATGGCACTATTGTCTAGTATCCTCATTTTTAGAATAACCTAGATTGGCCAAAATAGTATAATAGGTATAATATAGGTTTTCATAGATTTAGTTACAAATTTATTAGTTATACTCATTTTTTATCATATTCATACTAGTTCAAATTAGATTCATATTATTTTTCTCATATTTTTGGAATCATGCATGGCATGACCGTTCCCATATTTAGTTCAGATACCCAAATAGTTTATTACAACTCATTCTAGAATTCATATGTTCATATATCAAATTTGGGGTCATGTGCATGACACATTATTTCCATATGTTCAATTGCACATTGGTTGATCAGATGGAATGAGAAAATCCATGTTATTATCTATGTTATATACAACTAACATCATATTCTAGGTTACAGACAAGTTTTATACCATACTCCATCTACAATGGTTGGCATTCTTGAGTGGCTTAGAACCACCTAATGTACTTGAATAGCTATATAGCTAACATAAACAATTAGATATACTCAATTAGACATTTATATTAATTTATGAAATTTATTTTTAGATGGATCTTCTACACATAAATGGGAAATTATGGAGTCATAGCCTACTTGATTTCTTGAGGAATCTAAATGAGAGGTTTGGACACATAATCAATCTAATCCAAGCTATTCACATGTCATGATCCACCAAACAAGGGTAGGAAATGATGGATTCAAAACCAAATTGAGTTCTTGAGATACCCACATATGAATATTGATCAAGCTATTAGATCAGTCTAAGATATTCACCAATTGATCACTATATACATGCACACACATAGGTTGTCACTAGGTTCATGTACCCATTGAGGTGTATTCATTCATTTCATATTTTCCATCTCTTTACTCAGTTTTACTTAGTTTTAATTTTTTACTTAGTTTAGTCTTTTGATTTTAAAATATCTTAAGGACTAATTTATTCATGTTTAATTTTTAGGATACTCATTAGAGCATGCTTCACATACTTAGACTAAGGTAAAATTTAGTGGCCCACGTAGAACTTAACTTGGATTTTTCTAGAAAAAATTTAAGCATGTGTTTTTAAAGTCTAGAGAAATTTAACATATCGTGTTTAGGTGAGAAGACAAATCAACAAAAAAAATCATAATAAGGCATAGAATCTAGATGGGCATGTGATTATATCAAAAACATAGAGACACTTCATTCATCCCTTTCCTTCTACTAAAAGTTTCCTTTATGAGTATATGGGTGGATGCCTATTTACATATGATGGATAATAAGCTCATATTGACTTTTGATAGAGCGTTGAATTATATTTATATGTATAAACTTTATTTTAAATAGTAGGCAAGTTGAAATATAAAAGTAACTTGCACCCAAATAATTTAGGCAAATCCACTTTATTCACCACCCCCTAAAATAGCCAAATGCCAATTTACAAAACTAAAATATTCATGAATTAATGAATAATAACCACTAAAATTTAATCAACTAAAATTAGTATCTAAGTGATAAGAGTGATACTTAATACTACCTATTCTTAGCTTAATCCTAGACCTATCTTAGATCCTATTATCACACTTATCCAGCCTTTGTGCAGGTCACAGGGTTCCCTAATCAACTCCAAAATAGTCCTAGACTCTCATTTCCTAATCTTGGCCCTTCATGCCTAGTGTTTTTATAGTTAGACATTAGTGCCATAATAAGGACACTAAAACCACATATAAATAGTGTCCCAAAAATGGTACTAATTCCCTTTGGAATATCTTTTCCCAAATGGATATGTTTTCAATATTAAAACCACGTAAGGTTGGCTTAGACATCTTTTATAATTTGAACAAGTAATAAAATAGTTAATATACATGAATTTTATCCCTCTAACCATTAAATCAAAATCATATGAGAAATAAACATTCAAACATAGAACAAGTTGAGAAAAGTTAAGGTTATTAATCCCTATTATGCCTTACTTCTTATACTACCATCTACAATAACCCTAAACTCAAATTTTATAAATTTATAGTCTCAAGCACATTCAAGGCATTCAAGGCCAATATCATACTAGCATCAATTATATATGCACTATCACTTATGTGGGGATAACTATATTGGGATTGATCCCTCATTGGAGTATTTATATGTAGTCAACTCTCATCATAGTGAGGTGTTGAGAATGTCCAACCTACCCTACTAATGAACACACTTTTGATCTCATGTCCTAGTTGTATGGAGGATTAGGGTTTTCACAATAAATAATTAATTATAATCAAAATATTGGGTTATAAAAATTTCTACATGGGAATAAACCCTAGAGATCCAAACACAAGTGCACATATAAACTTGAGATAGTCTTGCATAGATCAAGACACTACTACTAGTATTAGGACACTACCACCACTTTTTCAATAATGGAAATATTATCCAATTATGGTGTTAATATAAAAGAGGTGTTATAACATAGGGATCTAGTTTAAGACACTCAAACTAGATTCTATCTTAGTTTATAGCACTTAGATCATCTGTATCAAGTGTTTTCTAGCTAGGTCTTTATTTGCACTATTTATTACTATTTTTAGTAAAGTTAAAGCTAGTCAGTTTTGTAAAAAATTAGTGGATGCATTTATTTAATATTATTTCCCTAATTTATTATACTCATCTCTTTATAAAAAATAATATTTGCATACACTTGTTAAGTCCTAAAAGGTTAAAACACTTATGCATATGTAAGAGGTAAGTTAGTTAGAATTGAATCTGTCCTTATGAAAGTATCAATATAGGGATTTAAGGAATTTTTGAACATTTCTAAATATAATGGGTCATCTAGCCTACAAAAATTAATTAACCTATTATACATATTCTAAAAATGTACATTGAAATTGTAAATGGGCGCACTAGATTTCATTCTCATGTAACTAAATTATTGGTGTAATATGCTTGGATCAACCAGTTGATCAAATTGGGCCAAAAACATGGTATTAAATAGACCCCATCCCATGATTGATTTTTGAGGGAGGTTAAGGAGAAAATTATAGGCTTGATCAATTAAGGTGAAGGGAATTAACCTACAAGCTACATCTTCATGTTCAACATTGAGAAACCAAAGGGAGGCCTAGTAAGATGTCACATGTTATTCTATACTCCTTCCAATGTTAGGAGTTCACTTTGGTAGATAACACTTAGGAATTTTTTGTAAATCATGTACATCACTAGGAACATTATGGCTGATCTAAGTAGCCAAGCTACATCCATTTGGGTAGGTTTATTAGTATACTTTAAAAATTATGTGGCTAGATAAATTAACCTCTTAGGCCTACCTCAATCACATCTAGGATGTTTATAGACTTGAAGAGGGGAAATAATCAATTATGATTATCCCAACCTAATTCCAGACTAGGTAACTCTTTAATAAGACTATAGATTAACAAATCCTAAGTTATGTTTATATGAGTTTTAAACACAAAAGAGACTAATATATCTAAATATGGAATTTAGGTTCCCCTTCCTATCTATAATTCATTTCTATTTGTTACATCAAGAAAATAATAAAGACTATAGATTCTAAGATTTAAAGATCAAAAATTATAAACAGTAGTTTAAAGATAGAGGTTCATGCCCTCCTTCTAGTGTCAATTTCTATTTGGTTGAAACTATGACCCATTCCAAGAGAATTTCTTAGATTGATGACATGAGTGGAAAAGGACAATCAATATCTCATGGGACAAATTCTACTTATGTTTAGGACCTTCTAGGCATCCAAGGGCCAAGAAAATCCAATCGATTATAGCATGGGTAGGCTATGATCTATTTCCTTATAAGTTTAATATGTTTTCCTCAAGATATTCAAGTTAATTGTTGGTTCCCTCTACAAATGAAATATTTAAAATGTAATGGGTAGATTGCTTCTCATAAAAAAATATAAAAGAGTGTGAAAGGGTGAGGTAGATAAGAGATAAATTTTCTTAATTCAATACATGTCTTCTAACACTCAAATTAAATTAGTATAGGCTGCAATCAAATCATTAGGAATCAAATATGTCTATTGCACAAATTGAAACACAAAAATGAGCAATACTTTAAGGACTAATGTGTGAACATGAAATCTAGAACTCCATTTAAATAAATAAATTACTCCATCCTATAGCTATTTGCATTCCATGATTGATTCAAGCCTCAAGATAATTAGAATGAGCTCTAAAATATAATCAAACTAGTTTTTGCATAAAATATTCATATATACATTTACACACCAATAACATCAAAAAACTTATTTTCATAGATTACTTCTAAAATCAAAATCTTTAGCAAACCATAAATACAAAACACTAAGGGAAGATACACTATTGGCTAAATCTATACATATTGTACTCAAATGTGTCACCCCTAAAAATGGCAAGAAATGCTACTTAAATAGACAAGGAAATCAACCCCATTTCCTTGATGCACTACAAATATTTAATGGCCTTGATATCAAAATTAAACATAACAACTAATTAATAATTATGTTCTTGGGATAAAAAATAAATAATATAAATAATAAAGGCTCATACATGGCATAATATCCTATATTACAATAGCTTGCAAGAATTTTAAATGAAATGGATCAGATACTCAATCATTTCACATTTGAATGACCAAGTAATTATTGATATTTATTTTCCTCCACAAGATGATTAGTAGTCCAAAGAGGAACAACCACATCATTGTGCAATGATCCCAAGGCTCACATGAATGATAATGATGATGGGGTAATTGATTCACACTTTTGGTTGTCCATTTCCCAACATTGATTTGATTATGGTCATCTTAGCCCATGCTCCCTTTGTTATTATTCCATAAAATTTTAGAGCATGTTTTTTAAAATACACTATGATTGTTTAACTATATATTTAGACCTCATGTAGTAACACATAGTCATAGACAAGAAAAAATAATTGGCATGATGTAACTAGTCCAATTCAGTCACCAAAAAAATATAATTTTACTATATTTTATCTAATTGAGATGAATTTAAAAAAACATAATTTAGAATACATTTTATATTACCACTATAAATTTGGTGGCCTAAAACCCAATGTTGATTTTTTCCAAGGTAAATAACCATTTATAGACTAGATAGGTATCTTACAGATGAATGATAATTATAGAAATAAACATAAATTAAATTGATTTGATATAATAAATATAAACTTTTAAACACACAATTTAGGATAAATTTTATATCGCTCATCCATATTTCATTATCTAACTCTTAACACACATTATCATAGGTCCAAAACAACTTACAGACAAGATAGATATCTTAGTACATTAACAGTCACTAAAATGATCATAAATGTAAATTTATTAATATAATTGATCTAAATTTTTTTTTAAAAATTTATCACATATATATTATAACCCTTCCAAATTTCATTATCTAACTCTTAACAAGCATTACCACCAGTCTAGAAAAACCTTGCCAATTGATGTAAACTATAAATGGCATTTCCAATAAGAATGGTTATTACTAAAACATTAACATGGTGAATTCCAAATGATATAAAATTATAAACATGAAAATATTGGTATATTCTATAGAAACTTATTTTCACCTAAAATTGATATTTGAATGTTAAGAGTGCTACTTGAGACTGCATATTTCTAGCTTAGCCCTAGACCTATCTTAGAGCCAATTATTACATTTTTATAGCTATTGTGTATACCATAGACATACTTAACTAGATTAGACATAATCTTAGACCTTCATGTCCATTAGTCTTTTATCTAGACATTAGCACCACATTAAGGAAATTATATATATGTGGCACTCTGTCCCCAAAATGGCACTAATGTAATTCACCCTATATTTTTCAAATGAATATATTTTCAAAGGTATAACCCTCCTAAGGTTGGATTAAGCATATTTTATTGTCCACACAAACTAAAAAACACTATAAATACATGAATTTTAGAAATTTATCTATGACATGGAAATTAGATGAAAATTACCTACTCAAACATGAAACAAATTGAGCAAAATCAAGGTTATTAATCCTTATGCTACCTTACTTCTACATACTGCCATCTACAACTACCCTAAGCTTAGATTTTATAGATTTCCAATCTCAATCACACTCAAAGCATTCAATAATACTATCATTCTAGCATCACTTGCACTTGCACTAGCACTTAGGTGGGGAGAACTACATCGAGGTTGATCCATACTTGGAGTATTGGTATGTAGGCAACTCTCTTCATAATGGGGTATTAAGGATGTCCAACCTATCTTAATAATGAACACACTTTTTAGATCATACCTTAATTACAAGAAGGATTAGTGTTTTCATTATAAATAAACTATTATATTCATAATATAGAGTTTTAGACTTCATGCACATAGGAATAAAACCTAAAAACATAGATGTAGGTGCACCCAAAATTTCAAAGCAGTCCTGCATACAAGAAACTAGCCCCATTATCAAGACACTAGAGCCACATGAAACTACTATCCAAATGTGGCACTATTATCTAGGAGGGGTTTTGATACATGGATCCTTTTGAAGACACTCAGACTTGTTCATATCTTAGTTTCTATCACTCAGACCTTTTATATTAATTATTTTCCTAATAAGTTATTATTTGAACATATTTGCTACTATTGTTAGAAAGTCAAATCTAGTTAGAATATATAAAAAATCACTAGTTATTTTATGCATATTATTTCACTAATTTAGACTACTCATCCATTCAATAAAACATAAGATTTACATTAGTAAAACCCTAAAAGGTTAAATTTTTTGGTGAACTAGACTTACTTTAAACATTGCACAAACCTTAACCCTAGATAACCCTAGTGTTTACATTTCTATAATTTAGATTTCAGATCCATAAACTTTCAAATTTTATTTTAACTAATCATTATAAAAATGATTGAAGAGGTGTATCATTTAATATTATAGATTTTAATACTTTCATTTGCATCCTTATTTCCTTCAATTCATAGTGAACTCTGAAAAGACATAGATACATGTATGCATGATGCTTTATATAAATTAAAGTTTTTGTCATGTTTCATTATTTATTTAACATTTTATTTTTATCTTATGTGGAATATAATTAAGACACTAATATTTAATCACATAGAGAATATATTACATCAAATAATAATTATACTACCTAAAATCAACAAGTCTCTCTTAGATGTATTTTGATCTTTGGTTCATTATGAATCCTTCCCTATCACTCATAGACATAATGAAACATCATTGGTATTATTTATCCCTCATCCTTTTTATCATAAACATATATCCACCATCATAAGTTTACTATTATCTTTACACTCTTAGTAGACCCTATGGTCTAGGTTATGATGTCCTCATGTGGTCATGAAGCTTGGCAGGTTTTCAATACCCATGGCTATAGCTTTATTTATTAGATTAGTGTTTCTTTAGATAAAATTTTCATTTTAGAACTTTTACAATATTATCAGGTGCACACAAATACATTATTTTATGTATAACTCTATGATACTCAGGTACCTCAGACATCTAAGCTTGCTTATGTTGCTTACATAATTAATACTATGAAATGGACAAAAGAGCATATTTATTTTGAGAGGGAAGACCTCCCACCTCATCACATCATATATTTACATAGACCTCTCTACATTACCTTAAAAATAATGAGGTAGGTGTAAAATTTGTTTTAGTTTAAAATGGATTAGGATTGAACATTTGCAATATCTCTTTTCTATGACTTATTAATATACATGCTAGGGATTTGGATCATTTTAAAATGAACATTTAAGGGTTTGATAATATTCCATGTAATATTTTGGGATAAATAAAATTAAACCTTATATAGGGGCATATAAAAATACCTAAAACATCTAAAGTTATGATTAATGATATTAATTATCATATCTTTCTTGGAAAACCATGGATTCATGTTATGCATGATGTTTCATCCAATTTACATGCATGTTTAAAATTTAGATACAAAGGTCATATATATACATTTCTAATGGATAAATAACCATTAAATTATTATAAACATATATATATCTTTCATTAAATTATATTCATCACATGTATTTTTCTATGGCACCACTCCAATCTACAATTCAACTCATGCTTACAACTCCCGCAATTATTTCTAGCACATAGGATAATAAGTTCACTTCACCTTTTTCCTTAAGATATTTCTAGGAGATAAATTACACAATATAGGGAATTAGTAAACATTAGTATGGAATCCTTAATACCATTGAGTCATATGGGTAAGTGCACAAAGTTGGGGGACAAAAAGTGGCCTACCCATGGATATGATTTTCCTAAAATTTTAGAAATCTGGACTTCTATAGATAATTTGAGATATCTACAATCTAAATTTGTAGATGGTGTAAGAATATTAAAGGTATAATTTCAAGTCTAGTTTCCAAAAAATTAATTTTAAAAAAAATGGTTAAGTATAACTAGGCCAAAAAATTAAAATTTGAAGAGTAACTCTTGTTTTTTCCAAAAAATATAGTAGATAGACGGTCGTGTGATGCACCATTTTTTGAGAAAAATTTAGTATTATTTGAAACCATTTGGGAAAAATTTATATAATATTTTCAATTTTATAACTTATATTTTTTTATATTTTTAAATAAATACTTTTTATGATTTTTTCAAGTAAATAGATCCTAAAAATTGACAAAACAATGGATAGCCATCCATGCGGCATGCCTAACTACTTAAAATAACTAAAACCTTTTTTTTTAATGTGTGTATAATTAAGCATAGTTTTTGACCATTTAGATTATTTATCACTTGTATCAATGAAATAAAAATTACATGAACATGTATATACATGTATGTTTGTGGCATATAGTGGCCTAAAAAAGCTATAGTTAGAAATCAACATAGTTTGAAACCTTTAATTACTCAAAAAATTATAAAAGTCATATTTTTAAAAAGAGGAGATTGTTGTCATCATGTTGGTATTAATTTTTTGAATTTTCACATTGAAATTATTAGTGTATTTGGCAATTAAATTTGATTTTTTAATCATAACTCTCAAAAATTGGATGTACAATAATAGTCCAAGCCTTTGGCTCAAGAATCCAAGCCATTCCCAAGCCAAAAGGCATGGAAATTGAATTCAAATTCAAATAACATGATCAAATTATTAACATTATTACATTAATTAATAACATTATATTTTTATTAATGTGATTGGATTACTTATTAACACGATCATATTACTTAATAATGCAATAACATTATATATTCTCAACACCTTAAAACATATGGGAGTTGCAAATGAAGGCAACTTTGGCCAAAAGCTTATATTTACTACTCTAAATGTCAAGCATAAGAAAATACATGTTTTTTATACTCTAAATTTATTTTATTATATATAATAAATTAAGGTCACTCAACATTTGATAGAGTTGGTCTCAGAGTTGCATGCCTTACGATGTGGAAACTAGTTTTTTAATATCCAATCTGGTCAGTACTTCAGCATTTTCAAAGTCTAGGAATTAAACTTAGGGATTTTGGTACTTAAATTTTGAAATTGATATCCATTTTTGGTAAATATATAGTCATTTTAAAGGTTTTTGAGCTTTCCATATTGATTCTTGGCATTTATAGGAGTCTTAGGTTTGTCAAAATTGAAGTTTGAAAACTAGTCACTTTAAACTTGATCCAAAGTGATGTGATTTGGGTAGTGTAGGTAATATTGATGACATGCACACATAAAATCACCACTTTATGTTAATTTCAATTATTCATCATCCCTCCCTCATCCTTGATTACTTCTTACTCATCCCTCATTACCCCTTATCACTCTTTCATCATTCATCATTATCCCTAATCAGTCCTTCATTGACCCTCCTATCCCTAGTCATCTCTAATCACTCCCTTATCATCAATAATCACTCTTTAATTGACCCTAACTATCCATTATCATCCTTAATCACTCCCTCCCTATCCTTAATTATCCCTAATCACTCTATCCTCATCACTGATCATCCTTAATCTCTTCCTCATATCTACTCACTTCCTCCTCATCCTTAATGATTACCTCATTAACCACCATTGTCTCTCATCATCTCAAATCACTAAATATAATCATCCCTAATAATTATTTCATTGATTATCACCATCCCTAATCATTCCTAATAACTCCTTCCTCATCCCTCATAATCCCTAATCAATATTTATTCATTACCATCATCACTAATCACTCTCTCATTGACCCTCACCATCCTTCATCACTCCATCATTGACCCTCACCATCCCTCATCACTCTGTCATCATCTGATGTAATTATATACTCTAAAGATATCTTTGATTCTAAATATATGTTATTTAATCCATTATAATAGAAATTAACTCTTTTTTAAGACTTGTGTTGTCAAAACCCATTTTTGATAGTCAATTATATTACTAAATGAATTAGATGATATTATAAATTTATAGTCAAGTAACATAATTAATAACATAAACTAGAGTCTAAATTTTAGTTCATTGAATTATCTTTATTGTGCAGCTGACTAGATAAGCTTTTATTCAGTTCCACCTTGGGTAGTTTGGTTTAAAAGATAAAAATTAAACATAAATCTCTTGTATAATTTTCTAATTTTGAGAATGTTTGAATAAGATGCAAAGTTATTTAGTGTTTTACATTCTTGTATGACTTGAATCTTGGTCAGGTTCACACATGCACTCCTTATGTGTATGCTATGTCCCAAATATTTTATCTCTTGCATGAAAAATGAATGTTTATTCATGTAATCATAAAAATATGTTTCTACACAGTGTGAAACACTATTTCATCATGGTGTAGATGTTCACCCATGTTTTATAAAGATTAAGATGTCATCAAGGTAGATTAAAAAAAAGACACAAGTAAATGGCCTAAGTATGTCATTCAACATCTTGAACTGAACGAATTCATTACATGAGTTAAAATTAAAGGCATAACCAACTAGTCAATCAATCCTTCCTTTGTTTTTAATACTATATTCCAAATGTCTAGAGGTTTAACATGAATATGATGATACCCAAACTTAAGATCAATTTTGGAAAATATTTCTACACATGGATATGGAAAAAAAATGCCTTAATATTTAAATGAGGATAATAATTCTTCACTTTAATCTTGTTAAGATTTTTTTAATTTATTCTCAACTTTGGCACAAACATAATTGGTCTTCTACAAGGCAATGGTTTGAGCATGATGTGTCTATTATCCATGATTTCATGGATCTACCACTTAATCTAATCATTCTCTAAAAATTATATGTTGTATAAAGTGGTTTTAAGTAGAGGTAGTTAAGGGATCAAATCAATAATATTGTCTAATGTACATTATATAGGAACTTATTTAGGTGACTAAAAGATATCCTTGTATTCATCTAGTTTATGGTTCAATTATTTTGTCTTTATTATTGTTAGATAAACCACACTATGAGGTGGTGACATAAGGATGTATTACATTTACTTCTTACCATAAAGAGCATACTTATTACTAGAATCGACAAGATTCTTTCACTTCCTAGAAATAATGACTGAAATCTTATGAACTAACTATGATATATGGTATTTTAGATCATGGTAATCTATCACAACATTTCAAGGATTTACTTCATTTACTACATGCCAATAGTAAATATATGGTTGACCACATGTAAAACATAACATACCTATAATTATGAGATGTCACAAAGGATTGCATCTTTAAAAAGTTTGATTTTGTATACCAAGTGATAGTACTAGGTGATCCATTTCTCAAATCCTATAGTAGACCATAAAATAGTGTATGGTTATGGAAGATGTATAAATTTAAAGTTAAATTTTTTAAAATATGCTTTATGATAAATTAAATTCTTCTTATTTCCTTTGGAAATGATGCAGTGTACTGGCTCACCATTGATTTACATTTTTTAATGAAATAATATTTTTAATTCATACAATTTCTTGTTGGGGGAAGTAGATATATTTTTAGTATTGGCCATATCATTGGGTTCATAATCTATTATCTACTTAGCTTTTTGTATTTCTAGATAACTTATACAAATTTATCAAGATGTACAAGTAGAGAGCTCATAGTGTGACACTCTTCATTGGATTGAATATTAAATTTGAGAATTAAGCACCACTTTTTAATCTTTTACTACCTGTTCTAATCATTTGAAAATTATTTTACACTCTCTAGTATGATTACTCAATCAATAGTTATACAAAATGAAGGCCTTGAATGTAAATATTCAGATCATAAAATGTCCTCATATGGAAATTAATTGACTAGTTTCAATAAATCAATAGCTTGGTGATCCTCATGTATTTACTACCCATTTTTGGTGTTATTGTGGTTTTACTTTCTTCTTTTTTTCTAGTATATTTTCAATTTTGAATTACACCATTTCTAATAGGCCCATATTTTTTCATAGGTGTTAAATATTTATGTTTCAAATTTGCCTCCACACCATTTTGATCACTATGTATTATATCTTATGCTAGCCCTCAACTCTCCACTTGTAGCTCTTAACATTGTTAAACCCAAAAAAAATACCACCATCAAGGTATTGGATGGAGTGATTAAGGATGAGGAGGGATGCGGAATAATTGAGTAAATATGATGAATGAATTAATAGGGATGATGAGGGATGGTGAGGTTCAATGAAGGAGTGATTTTGGATTATAAGGGAGTGATCAGGGATGATGAGGGATGGTGAGGATTAATTAGTGAGTGATTATAGGTGTTTTTGGATGAGGAATGAGTGATTAAATAGGATGAGGTATGATGAAGTAGTGATTAAGGATATTCAAGGATGGTGAGGTTTAATGAGGGAGTGATTAGAGATGATGAGGGATGAGGAGGGAGTAATTAGGGATGATGAAGTAGTGATTATGGATGGTGAGATCCAATGAGGGAGTGATTAGGGATGATGAGGGAGTGATTAAATATGATGATGAATGGTGAGAGTCAATGAGGGAGTGATGAGGTATGATCAGGGACAAGGAGTAAGTGATTAGGTATGATGAGGGATAGTGAAGATTAATGAGGGAGTAATTAGAGATGATGGAATGATTAGAGATGATTAGGGACAATGAGAGTCAATAAGGGAGTGATTAGTGATAATGAATGATGAGAGAGTGATTAAGTGTGATGAGTCATGAGTAGGAAGTGATTGAGGATGAGGGAAGGATGATGAATAAGTGAAATTAACACAAAGTGGTCATTTGATGTGTGTAGGCCATCAATGTGACATATGATACCCAAATCACACCACTTTGTATTAATTTAAATGTGAGTGGTTTTGAAACTTAAATTTTGACAAATTTAAGACTCTTATAAATTCCAAGAATTAATTTTAAAGGCATAAAAACCTTAAAAATGAATATATGTTTACCAAAAATGGACATCAATTACAAAAATTATGTCCTAAAATCCCTAGGTTTAATACTTAGACCCTAAAAATGACTAAGTACTGATCAAATTGGATTTTGAAAAACTATTTCCACATCATAAGGTATGGAAATATGAGACCAAATCTATCGGATGATGAGTGATCCTAATTTATTATATTTACTAAAATACATTTAAAGTATAAGAAAATAAATGTAATAATACAAATGTAAACTTATACTTAACATTTAGAATAGTAAATATAATATTTTGGCTAAATATGCCTTTATGTGCAACTCCAACTTGATTTTATGTGGAAAATAATAGGAACATAATCTTTTTATCAACAACATAATCACATTATTAATAACATGATCATGTTACATGTCAAACAACATTAAATCCATCTACATATTTATTGATTTAATGTGCAAAATGATAGTAACACAATCGCATTATTGTTTTTATAATAATGTGATTGCATTATATATTAACACAAATACATTATACATTAATGTGATCATGTTATACATTAATACAACTACATTATGCATTAATGTGATCACATTATGGCTTAGTAATTACTGATCCATAATTTAAATTACATGATCATGTTAATTAAATAATGTGATCATGTTATTTATTAACATGATCATATTACCTAAAATGCCCATGGAATTATCCCCCAACTGCATGTACTTACCAATATGATAAATAGGCTAAAAAAGGACTTGGATATAGAGATAACACATCTAATTCTAAATCCTCTCATAATGATTCTCAATATGTCATGTTTTATCCACCTATTCCATGGGTAGATGATATAGTAAACCATGTTTCTACACTCTTAGTTGTTTACCCTGATCTTATCGATGATATAGTTTCTATAGATCTACTCATTCTTGGAATGTTTTATAACAATGAGTCTCTCTTATAATTCTTAGGTATATATGAGGATCTCCATTCCTTTTATCATTAAAATAGGTTTCCTCCTAAAATTTCACAGGCATACTTTGGTGAATGTTCAAATGACTCAGATGATATGTTACCTGACATAAATGATACCATCCTTAAAACACCATACACTTTGGATCAATATAAATTACTTAATGAAGAAATAATCAAATTTGAGTATGGCAAAAAAATTGATCCTCATATCATCTTATTAGTTACTACCTTGCATAAATTAGAAGATATAGATATTTGTCAAATTTTAAAAGATTATCTTAAAGTATTTGCCTGGAATTATTTTAATATGCTTAGAATTGATCCCTCAATCATAGTACACATAACTACATTATATCCTTATGCCAACCCAGTTAAAAAAAAATATTCAAAAAATGCATCTCAAAGTTGCTCTTATAGTTAATGATGATATCTAACAATTGTTAGATGCTGATTTCATTTGACCAGTTTCTCATCCATAATGGGTTTCTAATATTGTTCTTATTGTCAATACTAATGGCCAAATTCAATGATTTTATGATTCTAAATACCTCAAAAAATCATGTCCCAAGGATGAATTTCATTTACCCAACATTTATATGATAGTCAATTCCACATCAAGCTATGAGATGCTCTCCTTTATGGATGATTTCACTAGATATAATCAAATTAAGATTGATGAAGAAAAAAAGAAAAGGATTATTTTACCACACAATGGGTCACTTTTTGCTATATTTTCATTCCATTTGGATTAAAAATGTAGGTTTAATATACCAACAAATAACACATATCTTTCATGATCTCATTAATAAGATAGTCAAAGATTAATTCAATTATTTGATGGAAAGATCAAAAGAGTGATAAGATCATGAAATATATTTGTGATAAATTTTTGAGAGACATAGAAAATTCAATATGTGATTCAACCCTAATAAATGTGTCATTGGGGTGTCCTTACTTTTTGGATTCATTATATCCGAACATGGCATAAAGGTTAAACATAATAAAGTCAAAGCCATCATGGATATGCCTATTCCAACCAATTTAAAGTAACTTCACTCCCTCCAAATCAAAATTTATGAAATTCACCACTTGATGGAAAATTTTGTTGATAAGACCCAATTATTCACCAAACTACTTAAAAAGGATGTGAAACTTGAGTGGGACATCACATGTCAAGAAAGCTTTGATACACTTAAATAATACTTACTCAACCCACTTGTGTTGGTTTCACCAATACCTAGTAAGCCATTTCTAATTTACCTCTCAGCATTAGATCATGTACTAGGTGCACTCCTCACACATCAAAATGATTAACATAAATAAAGGTCCATTTATTACATTATCTTTACACTATTTGAGATGAATGAAATTATCCATCAATTAATAAACTTTTCTTATCACTTGTATTTTCTACTCAAAATCTATGACACTATATGGTTAACAATGAGACATAGATCATTATGAAAGTTGATCCTTCAAAATTCCTCATGTAAAGACCACATCTCTCAAGTCATATTGAGAAATGGGTTATGTTACTCACAAAATTTGACCTTAAGATCATTTTACAAAATCAATAAAAGACCAAATAATTGTAGATCAATTAATATCATCCCCATTACTAAAAACAAATCCTATTAATGATGATTTTAGAGATGACTTCATAGCATATATAAATTAAAGTTTAAACCAAATTGGATTGGACCATACATTATCATAGAAAACATTAGTCCAAAAGTACATTGTCTAGATTCACTTAATGGCAAGGTAATCAAAAACCCATTGAACATCATGCATCTAAGGAAATTTTACATATAACTAATGCATAATTCATTTTCATATTGCTTATACACAACTTAAATCTAGAAAATACAAAAAATAACATAACATTCCAAAAACACAAAAACATTCAAATAATTACTCAAAAAAAACAAAATTTACAAATTATATACATTGTTATGTTTACACTTCTTATATTTTCAAGACATTACATATGATAGCTATCTTAGTATAGTTAGTTTTATCATGCATACATTCTTTACTTGTTCTTATTGAGTTCTTATAGATTGCTTATAGAACTTAGGTAACTACACTAATCCATACTTTCTATCATCTACCCACTTGGGACATAAAATGATTCATGGTTATTCATTTGAAACATTCACCCACTTAGGGGCATTTTATACAGCATTTCTATTAGTAGGTTCTATCCTTACATTATCTACATTCTAGTTTTATAATTTTTATATCTTTATACTGATCATTTCTACTCATAATTATTATTTTATTGCTATCACTACTTTAGACTCAACATATGCACATCCTCACACTTACATAGATTTTTACTACATTCATGCATATTTTCATTTCTAACTTACCTAGTTCATAATTGATTGTATTTTCTACACTTATTTTATTTAAGGGAATTTAAATATTTCCTTATTCTTTGGTTCTATGCCAATTTTATTCATAGTATTTATGCCTTAGATATGTGCTTGCATCCCTTATGTGTGTTTTCCTGATTGTATATGCAGACATTTGAACATGTCCTATGTGGCTCTAAGCCAGCTTGTTTATTTCTTTGTATGCAAACATTTGAACATGTCCATCTATGTGGATTTAAGACAAATTACTTGTTTCTTACATATGTGGACATTTTAACATATCCTTGTATGTCTTATTTTATTAGATTTAGTGACATGTGCCCATGTCCATTATATTATGGCCCCTTGGCCTATTATGCATGCCTCATATGTTTTGTATGTATGCTTTTTTGTATGAATTATGGCCATTCCACTATTATTTTATTGTTACACACACCAATTTTGAATTCCATGAGGGACCTCATGCATCAACCTTTCCTACTTGGTTGTGATGATGGACATCATGCCCCATCCTCATAGGTAGTTAATCAATTCTACTTAGATATTCTATTATATACATTGATTAAATCTATCTTGACACCCTTGTGTAATGTTATATGTGACATAAATCTTAAATTACATACTTATGCTTAGATTTTCTTACATTAAATTTTTATGTTTGCACATTATATTCGATTATCACATAAGTTATTATATATGCTCTAACGAACACATATTTTATAGAGATTTTTATTTTGAATAAAGTTATTTCATAAATTCAACAACTACCCACAAAAGAGGGGCAATTCACATGGGTTTGTCATAAATATTAGGCTCCTATATTGTATTCATAGAACATTTTTTAGCACATGGACCCAATTTTATAAAATTAGATAGAGGTAAACACAAATGAAAAATGGGGAATAAAAAATTAGTACAATGACATAAATTTTAGATCAAACTAAAATTAGCACCCAAATAGGGAGACTAAAACCATATGGAACTATTGTCTAATATGTGACACTACTATTTAGTAGCCTTGGTTTTAGGATAGTTTAGATTGGCTAGAATAGTACACTAGGTACAATACATATTTGCACATATCCAGTTATACATTTAATAATTATGCTTAGATTCTACTCAAATTCATACTAGTTTGGCTCAAATTAGTATCAATTACTCATATTAGGGGCACAATGGGTGGCATGTTCATTATCGTATTTAGTTTAGATACTTAGATATAGCTATTACAACTCAATCAAGAATCAATACACTCATAAATTAGATTGGGGGCATGTGCACAACACATTGTTTCCATATGCTCAATTACACATAGGTTGATTAGATGGAATGGAAAAGTTGATATCATTCTCTAAATTGTATACACTTGACATCATATATTAGGTTGTAAACAATTTCATGACTTACTCCATTTTTAGTGGTTGGTATTCTCGAGTGGCCTATAATTACCTAATGTACTTAAGTGGCTATAAAATTAACATTCACAATTATATATACTCAGTTGGATATTTTATTACTTTGCATAGTTCAATTTTAGATGCATTTACTACACATGGGTGAAAAATTATGGAATCATAACCTAATTGAGTTATTTATCCACCCACATGAAAGGGTTGGACAAACTATCATTCCAATCTAAGATATTCAGAAGTCATGATCTACCAAGAAGGGGTGGGTAATGATGGATTCAAAACTAGATTAAGTTCTTGAGCCACCCACACATGAGGATTAAGAAAGCTATCAACTCAGTCCAAGATATTCACTGATTGATCACTATATACATTCACACATGTACGTTATCACTAGGTTCATGCACTAGTTTAGGTACTCAATGAGGTGTATTATTTCCTTTCATTTTCCCCATCTCTTTACTCATTTTTACTCAATTACTTATTTTCTCAACATAGTATTTTATTTTTGATATATCTTAAGCAAGGACTAAATTATACAAATTTCATTTAAAGGACACAATTTGTATAATGATTCACATACATAGACCTATCTATCCATACTCAGAATTAGCTTCATGGGCTTCACTTCCTAGGTAAGTATAGGTACACTTATTTTTGCCTTATTCAAGTCATTTTGCTTTGTTGCATTTCTAGCATAACGTGAAGTGGGGGGGCAAATGCAATCACCTAAAAATGGTATTTGAATGCTAAGAGTGATAATTGAGATTAACTATTCCTAGATTAGCCCTAGACCTATCCTAGAGCTTATTATCAAATTTTTATATCCTTTGTGCCAACCATGCGCATCCCTAGTTAGCTAAAATCTAGTCTCAAAACCTCATTTCCTAATCCTAGCCCATTCTGCCTAGTAGTTTGCTAGCTATAAATTAGCACCACATTAAGGACACTGGATCCAAGTGGTGCTAGTGTCCCCAAAATGGTGCCAATTTACTTTACCCTATCTTTCTCAAATAAATATATTTTCAAAGGTAAAATACTTGTAAGGTTGGCTTAAGCTAATTTTATTATCCACACAATACATAACACTATAAATACATGACCTTTAGATATATATCCATGAGATGGAAATTAGATGTAAAATACCTATTCAAATATGAAACAAGTTGAGAAAAATCAAGGCTATTAATCCTTATTCTAACCTAATTTTACATACTACCATCTATAGTTACCTTAACTATAGATTTTATAGATTTATAATCTCAAGCATACTCAAAGCATTCAAGACCACTATAATTCGATCATCACTTGAATTTGCACCATAAATTAAGTGGGGATAGCTAAATTTATCTTTATCCCTCCTCAAAGTATTGGTATGTAAGCAACTTTATTCATAGGTTGGTATTGAGGATGACCAAACTATCCTGCTAATGAACACACTTATCAACTCATGCCTTAATTTTAGGGAAGAATAGGGATTGAATTTTAAATAAAATACTATAGGAAAAATATAGAGTTTAAAACTTCATGTGTATAGGAATATAAACCAAAAACATAGATGCGGGTGAACCCATAAGTTCAGAGTAGTCTTGCACAGAGGATACTGGCACTATTATCAGGACACTAGAGCCACATGGTGCTACTATCCAACAAGGGTATTGATATATTGATATAGTTTTTGACACTTAGAAATTTTCATATTTCATTTTCCATCACTCAAATATTTTGTATCATGTTGTTTATGGATAAGGTTTTATTTACACATATTTGTTGTTATTTTTAGAAAGTTAAATCTAGTCAAAATCTATAACAAATTAGTGGTTATTTTATGCATAGTATTTCATTAATTTATACTACTCAAAACTATAACAAAACATAGGATTTACATTATTAAAACTCTAAAAGGTTAAAATAAAACCCATTAAATTTAGTAGCCTAAATCTTACCATAGTGTTATCTCCAGGTCAAAGATTCATATGTAGATTGGACAGACATCCTAGTTGATTGATAGACACAAAAATGGTCATAACTTTAATTTAATATATCCAAATGAGTTTAAATTTAAAAAAATCTCAAAAACAATGTTTTTTTGTCACCCCTCCAAATTTCATCATCTAATTATTAACATGATTTACCTTAGGTAAATAATTACCTTGCTAATTGATGCAGACTATAGATGATATTTCTAGGAATAATAGTTGTTATAAAAACTCACACAATGTTAACAAGGAATAAAAAAATAATTTGTAAATTTAAAAATGGAAATATTAATACCATTTATATAAACCCATTAAATTTATTAACCTAATTCTTTATGCATATCTATCACGAGGTAGTAAACTAATAAGTTATATAGATGTAGTTTTTGGCTGAGTGATAGTTATAAAAATTGTGATAACTTAACCACCAGTTATCCAATTGATATTAAATTTCAAACACACATTATAGGATTCATTATATTTCACCTCCCTAATTTTTGTAATTTAACTCTTACCTCAACTATTTTACACAATCATGAACCTTATTTAGACTGAATATATATATACTCTAGCATAATGATAGTTTTAAAAAAACTATCATACATTGTTACTCACATATCTCATTGAGATTAAATTTGAAACATAAATTTAATAATACATTTTATCAAAATGAATCAAAATTTTTAATCCAATTCTTAATGTAACTATACCAGTAGGAGCAGCTACAAAGAAATAACTACAATGTTTTTATAGTAACTCCATATGGTCTCAAATTTTGTATAGATATTATAGGTATAAGTTTTTATGAACCCACAAAATTTCATCATCCAATTAATTTTGCATCATTATTACAAGTATTAGAACCTAGAGACTATGTAATAGTTGTTACACCATCATAGTGATTCTTGATGATTTTAATTATTTTAAAGAGTTTTTAAATTTAAAACAACATGATCCAAAAAGGTTTTAGCATCCAATTCATTCCACATCATTAATATAAGTAATAAAACCTCCATAAAGTTTAATAATTGGTATGCCTCTATAGTGACTCTAAATGGTTTGAATTTTGGTATAGATGTTGAATGTCATATTTTATGACCTCATAAAATTTCACCAGTTGAATCTTACCATAGAAAAATATCATTTTGATAAGTTTCTATGAATTAACAGTCCTTATAAACTGACACAATAGTCAAAACATCTTTGTGATTTTCCATGGTAAAATAATACTTTAACAATATCATTCCAAGTGGTAAACAAGTTCACAAAAATAACACCACAACCCCAAAAAAAAAAAAAACACTCTATTTATGGTTAATGTAATATTGTCCAAAAATATGGATAATCATAAATCATCATCATGAATGTATTATAAAGTGAATCAAGGCCCAAACTATCAATAATAACTCATTAAACACAATTACATTAATATGTAAGAATAAAAAAGAACACAACCATGATAAAGCAAGAGGGTCCCCATGCGAAATATCTAGTAATAAGATGTGTTGGATCCAATCAAAATCTAGTTTCCATGTGCCTCATATTATATAAAAAACACCTATAATTCCCTTGTTATTTAAATTTTGGAATCCATCCATCTATCTTATTTTAATGTGTACTATTTATCAATTAGCACTAGGAAGTTACTTTCAGCTTATCCTCAAAATTAGTTTAGTAGACTATGTGCATGGTACTTCTTCAATATTCAATTATATAGAACATTGGGCTCACACTATCTAATGGATGATTCAATATATTCAGGAGCATATAAATTATTCAAATCCTTTAAAACATCTACTTGATCTTATTGTAGGAAAAAAATGTAAGCAACATTAATTACATTTTAATTTTTTACTTGTTTTATTTTGAATTATAGACTATATTATCTAGCATCAATATAGTTCTATGATGAGTGTTGTAACTACATCATCCAACGTTGATTTTTTTCCTTTGTGTGCATAATTCATCAACTGGCTCAATCTAGTTTCATGTGTTTACATCCATGATGGAATCAAACAACTTGAAATAGTCTAGTTTTTTATATCCCATCTCTCTAGTTATTTGATTATATTAAATAACTCTAAACAATTTAATTTTAGTCTATTTCCTATCAATATTGAATTGAATAGATCAATATAGTTTTTTTTTTCTAGTATCTTTCATCTTATCAAATTAGAATATGTCAGCGAGCTTGATGCAACATGTATCTCATGATTTACCTGTGACTATATCAAATATCTAGATACAATTCATTTTAGATTAATTTCTAACTTTTTTTGTCAGAATATATTGATATAATTAGTTCAAGTAGCCACCAATAACATCATATTTTCTCCCTTAGATATACTAGTTTTTTAAAATAGGTCCTTTTAACCTACATAGTAACCACTACATTAGCATGGTTAATAACATATGTTTATAATAAATAGTCATATTTTATATTAGATTTACAAACTAATCAATCATCACAAGGTTACCTATTAGGATTTTTATTGATAGTCTCAACCCACTCAAGTTTTACAGGGGTTGATATTTCCTACATGTTGGTTCCTAGTTATACACCTTGTACACTTAGCTTATACAATTGAGATAAAATGGCAAGTAATGTTGGAAAACCTACTAGTATTGTATTATATCTAGGGAAGGGTTTGGCATCAAGATTAGACTGAATGTATAAAATGATTGAGAGGCACCTATAAAGGGTATGGTTAGCTCCCTATTGCTTCTAGATCTACCTGAACCAAGGTGAGAGGACATATGGGGTAGCTTTCTCACATGGAGAGATCTTGAAATTCAACGTCCATGGGGATTTTTAGCATAAGGAACAAATTTGACTAGGGCATAATCAAGTTTGCACACTTCACCCATGAAGTCTTGTCACATGAAATGCATAATTTTTTTAAGTCATATACAAGTTACTAAAGACAAATGAAATTATGACTACAACCTTCATTCTAAATAACTTTCAACTACAAGAGTCAAATAAAAGACCATAATTCTAAGATTTTTACAACAAAAATTGCAAACACATTACAAATATGTAAGATCTCATGCATTTTTTAAATAAATAACACTTATGGTATGTAACAAGGTGTATTATTTACATGGTATGATAGGGTAAGACAAGTTATATGATTATAAAATGGAGGGTGACATATTGGTAGATTCTAAATAGAAGGGTATCTTGTAATATTTCATGAAAACATTCCTTATAAAAAATGAAAAAAAATCAAATACAAGATAATGGGAAATACCAAATGGTCACTAAAAACCATGAGCATACACTGCAACTAAACTTTTAAGAAACTTTTTCCTATCAAATTTGTAGACCTAGGGTTCCCTAAAAGGTCATTCAATAACACATTTTCAAAGTTAAAATATAAAAAGGGATTTATGACCTAGATCTATGCTCAAGATGACCAAAAATAGTGAACATAAACCCAAATATCCAATCAACAGGACTTGTAAGACATATTACTACACTTCCTTGAGAAGAAAGAGCAAAGAACCATAAGCATTTTAGTTAATCTTGAAAATAAACTTTACACACATCAATTGTTCAAAATGCTACCATGGGGACAAACATGGTGAGATTTATCTTTTGACAAGGGAGACATAAACATGCTATCAAAGCTTGCTAATGGTTGTGCATTTGCAACCAACTTAGCAAGGGAGATAAAATCTACACAATAATTGACTCCAAATTTTTTAATCTAGAACGTAGACTTAGAGGAAAGGAACACCTA
Organism: Torreya grandis; assembly: GCA_037957365.1. Lineage (NCBI taxonomy): Eukaryota > Viridiplantae > Streptophyta > Pinopsida > Cupressales > Taxaceae > Torreya > Torreya grandis. The sequence goes on from JARHVA010003094.1 coordinate 568,264, forward strand.
AAACAATGAACGATAACCTTAGAATAGAGGATAAAACCCCTATTTATACATTTTAAAATATTGAACTATGGGTTACAACTTTTGAAATTGAAAAACAAAATTTTAGGTTCACCAAGATGTTTCTAGATGGAATATGGCCTTTGCCACACTTGAGATCTTCATCTATTTACAAGAAATATCATTGTTCTAACTACATTTACAAGGAATCATGAATATTTGGAGCATATCATTTGATGTTTTGGTTAAAAATTACTTTCAAATGATCTATAAGGAGGATATTCATTTCAGGATCTAAAAATTTTTTATTATTATGTTAAATTACCTGGAGATGATTTTCTGTTAATCAATGGCAAATCTCGAATCTTCTAGACAACTACCCTTTATACATGCCATGGAACAACTTGTTCTTATAATGATGACTAATTTTTTTTTTATTCATGGTTGATTGAATATCTTCCTAGGAGTGGTTAATATCTATCTCACAAACCTAAAATATCTCTCCCTTGGAGGATCTCAGACAAGCAAAGTAAATGAAAAATGCCAAACCTAGGTTAAAATAACTTTTTTTATCCTTTTGGTTCCAATTGGATTTTTCAAATATTTTCCCCTTTTGCACTTTTGTCCCTTTATAAAATTTGTCTTTTTAAATACATCTATCCTTTTGCGAAATTTTTATTTTTTAATGCATAAATGCATTATTCCCACCAATTATCTATTGCAGAACTTTTGGCCCCACTTGTACATTCATGAATTGCCAAATTTCAACTAACACTTATAGTCCCCTTAGGAAGCTTCCCCAAGGAGTTATTCAAATGAGCACATGAGGGGTTAGCAAAGACACATTGGATTATAATATACTAAAAACATACTTTTCACCCTTTTAAAACTCCACATCATATAGGTTTTATGTAAGATCTGCATATAGGTCATTAATGATATGAACACAAGCCCATTTATATTCTATACATACTACAAGCATGTAATATATTTATCTTATAGTTGTAAATGGGATTTATGCATTATCTAATAATCAAAGTCACACTTTGGAACCAATATTTGACATATCTATAAATTCACTCTCTAACCTAACATTATACTTTAGCAAAAGTGCCTTTATCTCCTTACTACAAAAATATAGTGACATCTTAAACATTAAACCTCTATGTTATTCACAACATCCCTGTGGACTACATTACTAGCCTCTAGATAAGGGACCTATGGATGCCCAATGAACATGTACCATATGGCTGTAAAAGTGCCTTTAAACTTCCTATGAATCTCCCATAGTTCATTTGAAACTTGCCTAGTCAATCCACTCATTACTATTAAAAGCTCTGGGAACTGCTCTGCATAAGACCTTTGAATATGACATGTATGCCCATGTGGCATTCACCATGCCACACTATTAACTATCTTGAAATGTGATCATTATCTCCCATTATACATGTGTCACTTTCTTATAGTTTTTTTTATCTCTTTGACAAGTCAAATCTCACACGTCATCAATCTATGTGCACAGATCAATGTGAACCATCGATCTAGATCTAAATGCTCAAATGTAATTGGTTGTCTACTATGACTTAAATTTGATGTCTGTGTGCCCATCATTTGACATTTTCATGACCATCAATTAAATCCATATGACTATTAAATTTAACCCCCAATAGATGATCACTGAGCCTAATTTTGACATTTATATAACCATTAATGATGTTCGCACATCTATCACACTACTTGTTCATCACTTTTGAAAGCTTACATTTTGAGCTAGAAAAAACATGAAGGCACTAAACTTATAGGAGATATTCAAGGAATGAATAATATCACTTCCATATAACTCCTTTGGTTTGAGATGATTTTTAACAAACTTATAAAAATTCACAAGTGAACTGACCCATTTATTTATACATGATGTACAAAATGGCCTAGTCCAACTAGAATTGTGTTTTGAAATTTGATTGATCCTTAAAAGCTTTGATGATATTTTGAATCTTGGACCAATTTATCCATGACCTCAAGCTTCTTAGATTTCATGAAACATACTAGGATCCTTATTTCCTTGGTCTTTATGTCTAATGGAGGGTAGAGGATAATGGATTGAACCAAAAGCTCTAGGTATAAACACTCTGAACAAATTATCTACATTTTGGTTCTATTTAGCCTTTTGGTCTTTAGGACTCCTTTCTTCATTCAGCCCTTAGGTCCTCAACATCCCTATATTCAACATCAATTATTGTGGGATTTTTGTTTTTGGCATCTCTACATTAGGATAATTATTTTGAAATAGTTTGGTGGGGAAAATTGTTTCAGATATTTTTTTTGAAACAATTTCTTTGAAACATACTCTTTCAGGATTTCCTTTGTGAATATTTAATCAGGACAATTATTTTAGACATTTTGTTTGAAAAAATTTCCTTGAAGGAAAAGACTTTACACTTTTGTTGAAGAAATTGAGCCTTTTCATTTTTGTCCTCATTGAGATAATTGTCTTAGATATTTTATTCAAAAAAAATTCCCCAAAGGATATATGGGCTTATAATTTTTATCGAATAAAAATAACTTGACATTTTGTGGGGATAATTGACTTATGTCAAGATTTTGTGCAAGCAAAATGACCAAAGTAAAAGAACCTATAAACTTTTACACTAAATGTAAAAGAAAGGGACCAAGATTTACTTCCGACCATACTAACAAATTAAGTAGACCATGGGAATTAGCCAAACCATGTAAATAAAATAAAATGGAATAGGTTACAGGAAGTAAAAAGGAGAAAACATGAACTTTTTTACTAAAGTTTGGTCATGTTAATAAACATGACCAAGCCTTAGTATAAAAATACAACTAAGTCCAAAACATATAAAAATGTTCATGCTTAAGATTTTTTTTTTAATCAGGGGGTCTAAGCTAGGGAAATTGGAATGATGGTTTCTCAAAGTCCATAAACATAAACTCACATGGCTTTTTGATAGACCAAAGGAACTTGAAAACTTGAATTGGACAAGAAATTTGGAAATCATACTTGACAAGGGCCCAATTACTTTAGTACAATTTTGGGCACTAACACTGGCTCTCATTTGGGGATGCATAACCCTAGTGGGTGTGTAAAGAACCCCAAAACATAAGACCAAGTGCCAATCCATTAGGTCATAGAGTCAAACCTTAACAATTTTAGTAACACCCATGAGGGCTTAACAAAACATGGACTTAATAAAAATAGATCATGAGGATCTCTAAATAAACACACAACTTAAAAATGAAGGGAAATTGTACAAACAAGGCCCAAGGTAGAGGGGTGACAAAGCAATGAAATAATAGAAAGTCAAAATACTAAACAATTTATATATATTATGATACACAAGTGTAGGTTATGGACTAAATCAAGGAAGTGTTTTAGATGTCTACCATTGATTGGTAGCTTTAGTATTTCACCATCCAAGTCTCTCAATTAGAAATTATACTCCCCAATCTGGTAGTCAATGGAATAGGGACCCATTCATAAGGCATAAAATTTGCCATGTTTTCCCTTTTCCTCATGCCATTATCCCAAAATATAACCAAATCACCTACTTGGAAAGTTCTTGGAGTGACCTTCCTATCAAATATTTTCTTCAAATTTTCCTTAAACTTGAGGTGTCTTTCATGATCTTGTTTTCTAATTTCATTAAGCTCAACAATCTAGTTCATCCTACTCTCATAGTGGTTGATTTTCTCATCATCCTCTAGTTGTTACATGAGATGATAGGTGGGAAACTATAAATTCATAGGCAAAACTTATTGAGATCCATAAATAATTTCAAAGGGTCTTTTACCTGTAGCTCTCTTAGGCATGATCTTGTCAGCCCAAAAGGCAAAATTTAGTTATTCAACCCATTTCTTTTTATTTTATTCCAAATTTCATCTAATGATCTTGAGTAAGTTTTTGTTACTGGATTATGCTTGCCCATTCCCTTAAGGGTTATAATTAGAATCATAGGTCAACTCAATCCCATATTTTTTACATAATTCCACTAAAGGTTTGGATTTGAAGCTCATTTCATTGTCTACAATAATCTTGATAGGCACACTGAATCTACAAATAATCTAATTTAACAAAAAATCCATAACTACTTGGTGTGTTGATTTCTTTATAGGGATTACTTCAACCCATTTTATTAAGTAATCAATTGCAAATAGTATCCATCTATGTCCAACACTTAATGAAACAAAAATTTCTCCAATGAAATCCATTCCCCATTAGCTGAATGTGCCTTCAATCATCACAGGATGTAAGAGAAGATAACCTAAATCTTTCATGCTCCCAACAAAGCATTGACATTTCTCACCTTTTTTACTATCTAAGCAACATCCTTAAACAATGATGGACACCAATAACTAGATCTCAAAATTTTATGAGATGTAAATTTAGGTGAAAAATGGCCACCACACACTCCATTATGGAAGTCTTCAATCAGGTCAGCAGACTATTCTTATAACATGCATCTTAGGAGAACCCCATCCATATTCTTCTATGCAATTTTATTTTTATTCAAAAGGTATATTTGGGAAACAAGCATAGAGTTCTTTGATTCTTATCCAAGTTAGGGGGATATTTCAATTTTTTCAAGTAGTAAATATTATCTCTATACCATGAAGATAAGTTAAATTGACTCAATGAATCATCAACATTAAAAATAACAATATTTACCTCAATAACTTGTAAATTGGTCTCAGCCATAATCTTGGCTAGACCCATCCCTCTTACTAACATGGTGGTCTAAATATCAATGTCATATTTTTGTAACTTATTTACCCACCTGCATCTCTTGCTAGATACTTTAGTCTAAGTTAAGATGTCCTTTAACATGGTATAAAGGACAAAAGAAATAATATTTGAACTCAAAATATAAGGCTTGAATGTCTTGATAGCTTTTAAGAGAGTGAAAACTTGTTTTTCCATGATGGTATCGTTTAGTTGAAAAAATTGATTAACTTTGTTAAAGAAATATATGGGCTACTCATGACTTTATTCATTATTTTTCAACAAGACAAAAAAAATAGTATTGTATGATGTAAAAGATAATATCTAGAATGACATTGTGTAATTAGGGTTGGGAAAGACATGAGCATACTTTAAAGTTCCATTGATAACATTAAATGCTTGCATGGATTTCTTCTCCCATTTGATGGTTTGGTCCCTCTTCAGCATGGAAGTAATAGGTAGAGTAATCTATAAAAAATTGGACACAAACCTCCTTACATAGTTAATTTGTTCGAAGAAAGACTAATTTTTTTTCTTAGACTATAGGATAGGCACTTTGTCAATGGCTTTGACCCTTTCAAGATCAATCACAACACCATCCTTGTACACTATATGTCTTAGTAACTTGTCCTTTTATACTCCAAAGTGGAACTTATTCATATTACATGAAATGTCAAACTCCTTACATCTAATAAACACTTTTTCTAAATGATCCAAATTTTCTTCTCTAACAATGGAGTACATGGTGATATTTTTATGTAATAAAAAATGCATCATGTCTATAAATCAATCCTGGCTCACAAAAGATAGAGAATACCTACACTTTCAATTGGGAATACATTTGTTAAGCAAGAGAATGACCAATATGTGGATTTATAGACCTGATTAAGGGATCACTTGTCACAATACTCCATGCTAGGAAGGGTTCCAAATCCTATTGTCTAACATAATAATGTAATAACCCTAAAAGAGTCCTAGGTTTAATATTCACCCTATTATTATAAATATGAAAGTAAATCTAATCTAGTGCTCACAAAATATTGTGGCACAAAGTGGGGGTTAGAAACAAAATAAACTAAACTAAACATGTATAGAGGACATATACTCACATAAATGTATACATAATTTTAATACATGGAAGAGAAGAAAAACTACATTATCTATCTACTTTTACAAAGAAAAAATAAAGTTAGGAATACTTACCTTGAAGATGGACCCACTAAGCCTCATTCTCTCTCTTAGATAAGGTGATTTGTAAGATATTATTATGTTATGTAAGGATAATAAAGACAAATCAGCTCTAAGCTACACAACCTATCTATGCATCAAAAAGACTTCTCCATAAGACAAGATTTGTATCTCCAAAGAAAGTATGGAAACCTAAGCTTTATTCCTCAAGTAGAATGGTCAATAAGTATATGTTTGTTCATACTTATTCTTATTTAATTATATATCTTCAAATAGTTTGAAATGAACTTGTACATATAGGTGTATCTTACCCTAAATCCTTCTGAATATGTTGGCTATATGGGGTCAACCCAGTCAACCTTGTATGTTTTTAGGAGATAAATCACTAGGTCCCAAGCTAGGTCAACCAAAGGGATAACAAAACTCTAAGTGAAAAATACTCATAAACAATATAGAGTTAACCCAGTCAACCCTGTATAGTAATAATAGGCTAAAAACTATATAGGGTTGACCTAGTTGACCTAATATAATCAACTAGTGAAAGGGGGTTAAGGTAAGAAAAAATAAGATAATGATATGATAAATGTTTAGAATAGGCACAATAGAGAATAATAATCTTAGGTTAAATGGTTTTAGGAGATAAGTATGTATATGGAAAGTGGAAAAAGGGACAAAAATATTATGAAGAACCAATGGTCTACCCACCCTTTTCTCAATACACCCCTTAAGGCGTGCACTAAGAGATATTGAGACTTGATGGGTTCCTGCAAGTACAAAGTATTAGTAAGTGATAAAATTTTGAAAATATTATGTGTATACATATTCCCCACTTGAATCTCATCACATATCATGTAAGTGAAACATGGGATGTTGCTTTGGGATATAACATGATAACACATAATGTTGATGTTAAGTAAAGTGTAGTAAGTAGAAAATGATAAATGAAATGACATAATTGAAAAACACATACCTTTACTTACATTAGTGTTGTAGATAAGGAATTAGAATAAAATAAAAGTGAAGGCATCCAATGTGAATAAGACTAGGCAAACTTGTAGAAGTTAGTGTAAAAAATAGACAAAATAGAAATTTTTGGAATATAGGCATATGATAGTGGATTTTTTTTTGCGACATCATGATTCTAATGTATTTTATGATTTGAAAAATGGATGAATAAAAACAAAGATATAAATAAAAAAAGGAATCTACCTAAAAATAATTGAAAGATTTTAATTTTGAAAAGTGTTTTTAAATAGGGGGAAAGATAAGTCATTTGGTTATTTTGACTTGTGAAGGAGAGAAAAAGAGCTCTGGAGACCAAACGAGCTAGGATGGGAAGGAGATGACAAAATATATGAAGAGGAGATGTAGGAGCAGTAGCGGGTAAACCAAAAGTATGAAACTATGAATCTTAAGCCAATTTTAGAGCATTTTAATGAATTTAAGTGTTTTTTATTTAAAAAAATAATTTTTAGCATTTCTAGATGTCAGAATGAAGCTAAATTAGATTCTATAGGTATTAAAAATCAAGATATGAAATGGGTTGGAAGGAATTAAGGATAAAAATACTAGAAGAATTTTTTTTAGGAAAATGCAAGGGGTCAATAGTAAAAACAATTGGGTTAACCGAACCAACCCAGTAAGATAAAAATGAGAAAAATCTACATTGTTGACATAGTAGGTATGTGTTAACCCTATATGTTTTTATAGACTATCAACCTAGTATAGTGTTTCCAACTAATCCAAAAGGTCCAAAATGATAATATAGTACTAGGGAAGGGAAAATAAGAGGGTTGAATTATATTTTTAATTCAACCAAGTCAAAAATAAGGAAATTTTGGTTAAACTAGTTTGACCAAAGAACTAGAATGGTAGGAAAATACATGCAAAATGCCAAATGAAGGCTAGAATTGCCCAAAGTGACCAAATAAGGGGAAAAAGGACCAAGTTGGCTAAAAATAAGTAAAAATGAATAAATTAAATAAATTTAAATTTGTTTTTTATTAAAATTTGTGAAAATAATGTATTTTGACTATACATGACATGGAAGAGCTAATACATATTTTGTTGTTTCTTGATTGCAAGGATGACCTATATTTTGGTGATTGGTAGATGCATCATAGCTACCAAATCTATTAGAGTGTATGATGATATGAGATATAACTAGACTAGTAGTTATAGGCTTAGGAGGGATAGCCAATATGTGTAGGATTCCCTTGAGTGATGATCTATTAGTCATGTTCTTAGGATATTGGGAATGACTAACACCTTTAGATAAGATGTGGATGGGGACATGGTGCAAGTAGATATCACTCTAGAGGATGTACATGGCATCTTAGGAATATCAATAGTAGGAGTACTAGTGACTATAGGAATACAAGACAACATGGAGGCAAGTAGAGCCTTAGGCATGTGGGCTATAAACTTGGAGATGATATTGATGGGTAGGAGACTAGTATGTTTGACATATATACATCATAGATCTCAAATATATAGAAATTTATGATAGGAGTTATGACACAATGAGTGATATGTCACATGCTAGATGGAAATTTACAACTATATGTGATAGCCTTGAGCAAGATGATCCTATAGGAGGGAGTACTATATGACCTTGGTTCCATCATTTGGGTCCAAATCATACATATATGTATGAGGTGTTGGTCAGAGGGTAGAATTTGATAAGAATAATCATATTACTGATGGCTTGGATATATGAAAGGTTTCTTATGTATAAACCAATTAGATTACCCTATGTGGTTGATGATAGGTCACTTAGAGTGTAGAGATGGAGAGAGGACTAGGTAGCACAAGCCATGCCCCACATGTTAGTGCTATAAATAATGAGACATGTAGACATAGTGTGGCAGCCATATGAGCACATAACAACTACATGGTTGAGTTAGGACGTAGTTGTACCATCTATAATGAGGATAAATGTGGTCATACACTAAACCTAGTGGAGAGAACCACATTTGGTGGTATGAGTACCAAGATAGATGGGCTTACCTCATCTAACAACATTGATATTAATGATTGAGCACTAGGCTCAACATGTGAGAGATGAGGATGATGTTTAGACCATGTCATGAGAAACCATATACTAGGCAAACATGACATGGAATAAACTAGGAGGATAAAGGTGTAGAGGTAGTGACACTAAAGATACCACCACTAAATCCATAATGAGATGAGTAATGACTATCAAAGACATAATGTCGATAGAGGTAGGAGGAGCATGAGGGAGTGGAGGCTATCACCATCTTTGATGACCCAATAGGTGAGCTAGAGGAGAGTTGGATCATAGAGAGGCCACTTAGGCATAGGTTGAGGTGGATGCAAATCATGATAGCTAGATTTTTACTGAGGAGGCAACCTATAAAGGAGGTTTTATGAGGCCACATTGATGAAGAGACTATGCTAGGAAATCATGTAGATGGTGAGACCATAGTATCAAAGATATAGATAGGTAATAAAGATGATTACATTATTGCTTAAGATTTTAATTTAAAATATAGACTAGAGATAGATAGATATTATGAGATATAATAGTGATCTAATATCTATATAGGTGTGATTTTATAGGCATAGCTAAGGAAGAGGAGGATAAATAGGGGTACCTTATGAGGGGAGCACTCCAAGATGTCCTATATGAGACTCTATAGTCATATTACCCTACTAGATTAGAGGACCCTAGTGTTCCATCTACCCTAGCTCAAGTGAGCTAGTTTAGATTAGCTAGAGAGGAAGTGAGGTAGATACGAGCATAGAGATAGAGGATGCACCCAATAATAGAAATGGGTATAGGAGATATATGGGCATGGTATGCCTTGGTAGAGGAGAGATTTTAAAATTTGGCTATATTGACACATATGACATAGGCACATAAATCCACCCTGACCTAGGTGTAGGTAGTGTACCTACAGGGATAGGTAAGGGATTGAGATCTCAGATGACCTCTTTAAAACATAATATTTGGATGAGTCTGATTGAGGTATCAATAGGTAGTATGGTTAGGCCATGAGATAGATAGGATGTATCCCAACCATAGAGCTAAATCATTGTATATGGTTTTATTAGTTGTATCAAAAACTCATGATGTGTGTGTGTGTGTGTGTGTGTGTGTGTGTGTGTGTGTGTGTGTGTGTGTGTGTGTGTGTGTGTGTGTGTGTGTGTGTGATGTATCATTTTGGCATATTGATATTGATTGTGTATGTTGTCATCATTATGGTTGTGGTTATGTATTATTTGGATATATTTCTTTCTATAAGATGTATTTAATTGTTGTTGTATATGCTATAGGAAATATATGAGATGTGTTTTATTTTCTAGCATTATATAGAACACATGCATGGGTAAAAATAAATAGGTGAAAAGGACTTGGTAAAATATAATCAATAAAAATGTACTACACACTATTTCAAGTTGGGAAATTTTTAATAACAAGAAAAGTGACTAAGTATAAATAACCAAGGGATGGTAAAATAAGATGGCAAAAAGGTATTTTCCTTTAAACCAAAGTGAAATATTTTTGCACCAAATTAAACAGTTAAAATCATGCTAAATCACGTTGGGAAGTATGAGAACAATGAAATAAAATGCAAGGTATGTAAAAAGGCATAAATGGTATAAAAAAAAATTAATTATTTCAATAAATTATACTAAATCATGTTGGGAAGTATAAGAGAAAAAAAAATTGTAAAAGATTGGTCTTAAATTGATCACACTAATTCAAGCTGGGAAGTATGAAAAATTCAAGAAATGGTTTTATTCTTACATGCACTTAGAAAATAAGAAGATAAAATCAAAAAACAAATGAAGTAAGCATAAAACATACTAAATCAAGTTGGGAAGCATGTTAATGATGTGTATCTTAATAATCAATCACATTTTATCTCATATTTAACACATGTAATTTTGTTTGTGACTTGTATTATTAGAATTTTCTGTGAGGAATGATGGGTCCTATCCATAGTTTTATACTACAAATCACAAAGAGAACACCATTGGGGTGTAATAAACATTAAAAATTAGGTAATAAAGGATGTGGGTAATAGGAAGGAAAAAGTTGGTAATTTGTGAGGAAATTTGGGTCCTACTCATGGTCTTACAAAATAACTCATAGATGAAATCTAAAGGGGAGTAATCAATAGACAAAATAATATTTCTCAAGAAGAAATATGAGGGATATAGGGAATTAACAAGGGAGTGTAAAAATTAATACTTAAACATCTTATGAGAATACATTATGAGATAAGAGGCATACTAAGGACATGAGAAGACACTAAGTGACTAGTGACCATCAATGTGTAAAGGAAACATGTTCGCTATAGACACAAAGATTTATAGTCATATAAACATGATACTAAGATCAACTCATGAAGGTGGATTGTTATAATAAAATTTAAAATGGACATACCTTCTCATGATGTGTTCCCCATTCTTTAGGACCCCTTACAGAACCATCGGTCTACTACGAAGATTGGGTACTTATGTGACAAAGAAAGTAGCACTAAAAGATTTTGTTATTATTCTTTTATAATCTACTAGCCTACTGCACCCTAAAAGACCTAAGCTCTATCATGAGGCTAACTATGGAGTTTGAGATTTGAATAGAAGGAGATGTGCTTTTAATCACATCTTTTAGTGTGATTTGACTTTTAAGAATATTTTTTCCTTTTATATCATTGCCTTTTTGTTTAAAATGATTTGGATTTTAATTTTTTATGGATTTTTAAGATTCCTACTCCGTATGGATTTGGAATGACCAATCATGAGATATGTAGTGATACACATGAATGAGATTTAGGCTAAGTCTAAAGGAAGCTAAGTAACCAAAGACAAAGACTAACTAGGACACTTAGGCTTAACAATAATCTCACATGTGATCTCAAGTCTCAATCAAGTATATGCTTAGTTTGCAAAAAAGGAAGAAGGGAAAAAGGAGATCCAAAATTGAATTGGTGAAAGGAGATTATAATGAGACACATTTTTTGCTAACTAATCACATGGTAAAATTAGACAAAGGCCAAAGGGAACAAGGTTTGTATAACCAAGTCATAGTGACAATTAACTATGAAAAATATAGATAAGAAAGCAAACAATAATAAAGACACAAGAAGAGAGTTTTGAGAAAAGCTCAAGAAAGAAAGAGAAAATAATGATAAATAAAGACAATCATATTTGGATATAGATAATAATGATAAATAATATATAGTACAAAAGGTAAAATCACTATATAAGAAAAATATAAATTTGAAACAACATCAAATGATATAACAGATAGATAAAAATAAAATTTAAGAACATGTATAATGAAAATGTAAATGTAAAATCACCATGAATTTTCTCATAAATATTGATAACTCTATCCACACATATTATCCAAGACATTAGATAAATCTCTATTAAGCTGAATATGAATTATAGCTAATGTCTCATCAATCTTCAATAAAAATTGGAAGAATACTTCTCTTCTAATATCCTCCACAAAAAAGTAATAATACTTGATGGATCATGTTGAGGAGTTAAATTAAGCAAGGGATGTTTGCGAGAATACATAGGAGTGGGATCTGTGGGAGATGTAAGAATCACCAATGGAGAAGGATCTATGGGTGAGGGGCTCATGGGTGGAGAAGGATCTACAAGTGAGGGAAAGTCCACAGGTGAAGTAATCATGGCTGTAATAAAAAAAGGTGATAAAGGGACCAAATGAGGAGATGAAAAAATTGTAGGTGGATCCATGGGATAAGAAGGATAAGCCTTCTTATGGGGATGACCTATGAGAGGAATAGAAGAAAGTCTGAGAATAGCTATAAGGTGATCTTTAAGGTGTTTTTGAAGGATGCAACAATGATCAGTGTGATGGGTGACACATTGGTGCCATATACAATACACCCCACCATAATTAGTTATATATTTAGGGAGAAACTTCTAGGTATTCATGGATTTATTTGAGGAAGGAGAGGAAGGATGCAAAATATTAATATACTATCACAACTTGTAATAATGGGTAGAAGAATGATTATTTTTCTCATGGAAGAATTAGATATGCTTGTGAGTGGTCTTAGGAGAAACACTCATAGAATGAGGTATAAAAAGAGTGGAAGAAGTTAGAGAAGACTCATTGGCCCATTTGGTGGGAAATGAAGCCATCTGAGGCAAGGGAAGCAAACCATCACCAAGGGAAGGTGGTGGTGGAGAATGAATGGAACTAGGCTTAACAAAAGGAGAAATGGGATGAGAATAAGGGGTAGGATTAGTGAGAGTAGGAGTGAGAACAAGCTTAACTATAGAAGGAAAAATAATGGGCTCAATTATAGTAGGAGTGAGAATGGGATTTAATAAGGGCTCTATTGAAGGAGGAGCAGGATCTATAAAAGGTCTAAAAAGGGTCACACTAATATTAGGAGTAAACTAACTACAATGATCAGGGTAATTAGTAAAGTGGTAAGGAATCGTCATAAAATGATCTATGAGCATACTCCTACAAGGATCCTAAAAAACTAGAAGTGTTGGCACCATCTCTACCCTATGATAAAGAGGTAAAATACTAAAATTAGGAACTGTAAATGAAGGAAGACAAAATGATATGCAAAAAGACTAAAGTAAAGAGGAATGATAATGGATAATCTTAGCATCATGGGCCTATACAAGACCACCTAATAATGAGTCATCTAGGGAATAATCATTATCATAATCTAGTGTGTGAAGATCAATACACATGTAGGGATAACCTTGTCATTTGAGGAAGTGTGGTGAATAGAATGTCAAGTATTGGTCAAGACTATAGAAATATAATTTCAAGGAGGATTTCAAGAATAAGGCTACAAGGAAGTAAGAAGCTACGAGATAAGGTGAGGTGAGATATCAACATTTTTAATACTTAGGTTAATGTCATCGGGCTCATCATCATTAGAATCTAAGAGGCTATGAGGAACATTCCTAATGAGTTTAGGATGACCATTGTAATCTCTAGTTGATTTAATGAGAAATTTGAGATGATGAGACTCATGTAATAGAATGTTAGGTAAAGGTTCAAGAGTAGAAATATTGAAGACACCATGGTCTTGGAATTGTTCAAAATTATAAGGGTTAGTGTCACCCTAAATCCTATAAATGGCTCCATTATAAGGGAATTTAAAGCATTGGGAGGTGGAAGAAGCAATGAATATTATACAATGGGTCCATGACCTACCAATAAAGTTGTTATAAGAAATGTAAAAATTAAATAATGGTAATCCACAAACAACCTAGAGGAGGCATTTTACTTCTATCATATCCTTAGTAGGTGCTATATTTAGACTTCAGATTGCATTCTAAATATCTAAGGGTCTTAATGAAGTCAAGAAAGGTAATGAAAGTACCAAAACCCTTGTCAATCAATGCATGTTTAAGTTGGATATCACCTATTTGGATAATAATAAATAAAAGAGGATCATCTACATAAAGTAGAATCTCATTAGAAATCATAAAAGCTATTGTAAATTTTAAGGAAAGAGAAGTGTCCATAGTTTCATCAATGTTGATAGACATCTCTTCACACTATTGTAATATACTAACCTTGGATATAAAAAAGGTTGCCTCCCATCCTGATAGGAGAAGATGAGGGACATTCATCTCAAATAATAAATATATAAGATAATTTATATGATGTAGAGAAATTTTCATAAGCTCAAGGAATGGAATCTGGGATGGGATATTAGTGAGTTCCTTCATGGGATCCCCCTCATCATAACCCATTAGAATGTTGTTATAAATAGGTGCATAATGATTAAGGATGTCCTCAAAAAGAAGAACTAAAGTGCATTGGAATTTATTTTGGTAGGAATAAGAAGGTTTAGAACAAGGTTTTAGGTTATTTTGTGATGATGAAATAGTTGGTTCAAGTTGATTTTGAAAATTTGTAGAAGAAATGTTAGTAGAGACTTGAGTACCATTCATATTAGAAGATGATGGAAGAGTGGTAGAAATAGAATGGGAAGTGTTATCCAAGGGAGAATTGGAAATTAAAAATAATAAGTTCATCTTACCCTAACTCATTTAAATGAGTTATGGAAGAATATTGAATAACATGATATGTTTGAGATAAAGGAGGAGTGTAGATAGGTTGAGATTAAATAAAAGTAACCACACTTCACATATAAGTCATGTTAACCACCTTCTCTTTAGAAGTTGGTTCAAGAAGACTTTATACATTATTGGTGGAAGGGGTGGCTTTGTCTTGATTAGGTTGATGATTAGGAAGAGGGTCTTTGTAGATAGCCAAATAAGCGTTAGCATGATTTAAGGCTTGAGATGTATCATGTGTTTTAAAATCCTTGAAAATAATTTCATTAGCTTGTTGACACTTTCAGATGATATAATCATGATAGAAATTAGGACCAAGAAGAAATTCCATAGCTAAATTATGAATTTTTCTACATGTATCATGAGAATGACCACAACTAGCATGAAACCAACAAAACTTGTTAGGATCATACCAAGATTTCATAGGATGGTTAGGCTCAAGTTCTTATGGAAGAGGCCTAAGTAGATGTTTAATAAATTTAGCTAAGGATAGAGGTTTATGAACATTAAATTTTTTTGTTGAATATAAGTGAGGATTGGTATATTGCTGAGAAGGGGGAGCTAATTATGATGAAGGTGTAGGA
This sequence comes from Torreya grandis, assembly GCA_037957365.1. Lineage (NCBI taxonomy): Eukaryota > Viridiplantae > Streptophyta > Pinopsida > Cupressales > Taxaceae > Torreya > Torreya grandis. The sequence continues at coordinate 583,843 of JARHVA010003094.1, forward strand.
ATGATATCTTGAACATTGTGAATGGTTTCATAAGAATTTGTAACACCATCATTGGTAACATTGATATTTTTTTCTTAAGAGATAAGGACCCATAAAAGGTTGGGTTAGTTTGAATTGATGCATAAGGAAATCTTTTCCTTTAGCTTGGTTAATAACCTCTTAAGAAAGGGTGGACTTGATATTGAAGTTTAGAAAAAAAATTCATTGGTAAAGAGATGGAAAATATTGTCATCAACCTTTTTATGTTCACATTTGTTTGAAAACATTTTCCACATTTTAACAAAGGCTAGAGTGGTTTCATTTTCAAGTTGTTTGTAATTTATAAAGTGGGCCAAAGTGTTTTTAGGAAGATCACTAGTTTGGAATTCTTGAACTAAAGCATTCCCTAAGTCCTCCAAACTAGTAATGAAATGAGTTCTAAGTTGATTGTACCAATCCATGACATCACCTGTGAGAGTTTTGGCTAAGAGTTTGGTAGCAACAAAAGTGATTAATTTAACCCAATCCTTATAAATATTTCCAAATTTTTTAAGATGAAGGGTAGGATCGGTTGATCCATTATAATAAATTTTAAGTTTAATACATCTTATATCAATGTTATCAATTTGAGTAGTGAGAGGTTCATTTTAGAGATGCTTAATGATTATGTTGACCAAAGGAGGTTGAGGAATTAGATTTACTTGAGAATATTGAAGAAGAGGAGGGGAAACATTTTGGTTATGTATGCCCCAAGCCATTGGTTGAGGATGAGTTTAAAGATGGAGAAGGTGGTTTTACATTCTCATCATTTGATTTATGCTATGAGCTTAAAAGGTATTCATTTGATTTAGTGTTTTTAACAATATTTGTTGTGTTTTATTATAATTATTAGAATTATTAGAGGTGGTATTAGTGGCTTGGGTACCACTATTGGTGTTGATAGGAGCTTGAGAGTAATTATGATAATGTGGGGCACTAGTGGAAAATTTTGCTTGTGTATCAAAAGATGGACTAGTGAATGGTTGAGAATAAGAAGCACTAGTAGCATGATTATCTTGGGTAGGAAATTATATGCTAGTGGAAGGATTAAAGATAATGGATATTATGAGAGGCCCACTAGTTGTAAAACCTATCATGTTAGTGGATATACTAGGCATGGAGGTGGAAGAAGTTAGAGAAGAAGAGTTCATGATATGAGAAGGGGTCATAATTAAAGGAAGAGGATGAGAATCAAAAAAAGTATTACCCTTAAATATAGTTGAGAATATAGAAGTGAATGAGACTCTTCAGATTGACCACTAATCATAAGATTGTAAATAGTAGAAGGATCTTTTCCTCAATGTTGAGGAAATTCAGAGATAAAAAAGAGAATTTTAGAAGATTACACTATGAAGAGGTATTAGGAGGGGTCCCATAGTTCATTATGTTAATGGCAATATGAACATTATTAGAATCCAAGAGGGGATCCCTACTCTATCTATAGGAGACCCTATGAGGGTTGGTAAAATTCATCATGTCTATTGATTACAACTTAGTATTGTCATCAAGAAAAAATTCCATGATGAAGGTTAAAAAAGATAGATAATAAAGCAAGGAAATAAGAAATGATAGAAATAGTACATGGTTGACTATGTTTACCTAGCATAAAAATAGAGTCTAAAAATAGTATAGGGTCAATTGGGTCAATCTAGTATAGTAAATAGAGGCTAGAAAAAGAGTAAATAAGGTTTTTAAATAGTATAGGTTTGATTAGGTTGACTCACTATGGTGAACAGAACTACACAAAGGAAATTAAAGTGTAGGCAACTACTCATTGTAGATTCACCACTCAACCACCAGTTGTGCCAATGCCTGAGTTACATTTAGAATATGGATAAAAGAGTTAAACTAAGTGCATAACATAGCTTAAACCCAAATTTTCTCCTTACCCAAACCATATATAGTATAAATATGTATTGAAAAAAGATATTAGTGTTATCCAAAACATGTAAGGAGATCTCTAACTAGTGTAAGAACTAGAGACATGGGCTACTACCTCCTACAAAAAGAAATATATATAGGAGGTTAAGACACAAGAGATAATGGATATTCTATGACTACTATAAATGGAAGAAATGTTACCCTTATTGAGAAGCTTTATCTTATAACATATAAGGAAAAATGCAATTGAAGTGCTATGCCACACATGAAAATGGCATAGAAAGTTAGACATACACAAAATATTGAGTATAATCAAGAAATCCTAATGAATTCCACCATTGATGGTTAGTCTATATGTGAAATCCTTATGGACACATTTGCTGAGGCCAATATCTTGACCAAGAATGCATGGGAAGAGATGGGTAGGCTAGCCTTGAGGCCTTCCCCTCATGTGATTTTCATGACCAATAAGACCTGAGCATAGTCAATTAGAATATTTAAGAGCATAATAGTAGATATCATGGGTGCATAATTCCATGCTGGCATTGAGGTAATAAAGTTAGCTAAATAAGATAATTATCCAATGCTCTTGGGAAATCCATGGTGCTATTTAAATACTATAGATATGTGCTTTAAGAGGAACTATATGACCTTTGAAAATGGTAAGGATAGGGTATTTATCCCACTCTCAAGTGACTAAGGACCCCCTTATGTAGAGAGTGTTAAGCTCAAGGATGAGATCAACCACACATATAACATCATGGTGTAAGGCACCAAGACTCTTATCCCTAATGATCAAGGAGTGCTTTCTTGGGAAGATGGAAAATCAACCTAAAACACCACCAATATTGCCTATGATCAATGAGTTGAAGAAGATTATGATACCACTATTCTAAGGTGTCACTTGGTGTGTGTAAAGGTGAAAAAACTAGTTAAGATAGGCTGGGTCTAGATTGATCTCACTTAGAAAACATGGGTCCTTTACATTAGGAAGATAGGAAAGAGAGTGTTTCACCTGAGTAAAGGTAAATACAATGCCCCTAAGATATGAGGGGAGAAATCCTTTATAAGAGTATGTCCACTACCTTGAATCATATGTCCCAAAAAAGTAGATAGAATGGGAGCACTAGCGTATTTACTAAAGAGAACTACCACTCATTGGTGGGTAGTGTAAATACATAGCTTACTAGCTTGGCAAGAACTGAAAGTATCCATCTACACTATATTTAGAAAAATCAATGATGACCTAGACATCTCTACCTACTCTGTATATTAAAGAGCACTACCACTCATTGGTGGGTAGTGTAAAGGCATAGCTTACTAGCTTGGAAAGATGTGAAAGTATCCATCTACACTATATTTATAAAAATCAATGATGATCTATAAATCTCTACCTACTCTAGTGACTCTGACCCTGTAGATCATGTGCACATGTGTGAAGAAACATGGAATATTTATGATGAGAATTACCCAAGGAACCTATGGGTGCATACCTTTTATAGGACCTTTATGACATGAGTGTAAGCATGGTATGTCATCAATGATATGTACCATTAGATATCTAACTAGGATGCAATTAAAGAGTAGTTTGTGCACACCTTCTCCTTTTCTTCACAAAACCTAGAATTGATCAAGCCATTGTAAATAGTTTATAGGGTAGTTTTTGAGGATACTGCAATCCTAGAAGAGTGCCTGAAATACATGTTCATGTAAAATGGGTTGGCTCTCCTAACACTCTTTGCAGATTAAGAACTCAATAATGACTCGTGTGAATAAGATGTTGATACTTGGAAGTTACACAACTGGACAAACTTGACAAGAAAAAAGAAGCTAGTACACAAGGTAAAAGATAGTGCCCCTAATGAAGAAGATCCTACTCATATTTCCATAGAAATAACTAAGGTTAGTAGGAAAGTTGAGGATTTTCATCAATAGAGGAATGCGTCATATTGTGTACTACTTAAAACTAACAAGGTAGACATCAGAGTAGAAGGGAAACCAAATATGGCTACTCTAGATCAATATTGGTCTAACATAGAGCTATCATGAATTATGGATCTCTTAAAAGAGTTCTAATACTTGTTCCCTCAAAGTTATTGAGATATCAAGGGTACCCACCCATCCCTTAGGAAGATGACCATAAAACTAGTCAATGGTATAAGACCTATCAGGAAGTTCCCTTACAAAATGAACCCGAATCTTCACACCAAAGTCAAAATAGAGATTGATGGTATGCTAGCCATAGGCATCATCTACCGTATACAATAATCCAAATGGGTGATCCCCATGGTTATTAACATCAATAAGGATGGGTGCATCCATATTTTCATTGATTATATATTGTTGAATTCTAGTTGCATCACTGACCCCTTCTTGACTCCATTCACTGATGAAGTCTTGGATGGTATAACATGCTACAAAATATACACATTCACTAATGGGTTATTGAGATACCATCAAGTCTAGATTGAGGAGGAGGACAAGCTTAAAATAACCTTTGTGATAGAATGGTGTTATTTTTTATATAATGTGATGCCCTTTGGATTCAAGAATGCACCAACCATGTTCTCCAGAGTGGTGATCATCACATATAAGGAAAACATTCATAAGTTCCTCCAAGTGTATTTAGATGAATGGAATATATATGGGATAGTGAAGGACCATTATGACAACTTGAACCTCATGTTTGAGAGGTGCAGGTAATTATAGATATCACTGAACCTCAAAAAGTACATCTTAATGATACCAATTAGCACCTTGATCTAGTACATCGTCTATAAATATGCTATACTCATCAATCCCATAAAGATTATAATTATCCTATAGATCTATACCCCTTCAATGTATAAATATGTTTGTGCCTTTCTTATCCACTATTGTTACTATCAAAAAATCATAAGGAGCTATGCAAAGATTGCAACATTTTTAGAGGATATCTTACACAAGTATGGCATTTTATATTAGGGTGTAGTGCAAGAATATTCTTTTAAAACTCTTAATCTCAAATTATCTATCATGTCAATACTATAATTTCCCACATGGAAAACTCTATTCCATATCCATGCTGACACATCTAGATCTATAATTAGTGCCATTCTAGAACAATTGGACAAAGGAAAAATAGATCATCACATCTCCTTTGCAAGTAGGAAATTGACCCAAGCTAAGGATAACTATATGATAATTAAGAGCGATGTAATTTCTATGGTATATGACTTGTAGAATTTTATAAAATACTTGTTGGTAACCCCATTCATATTATTCACTAATTATGAGGTGCTTAAGTGCCATGTAAAAAATCCCATTCTCCATGGATGCACTTGTAGATGGACAATTTTATTTACATAATTCTAGTTCTCAATTGTGGTGAAGATGATAAAATACAACTCAGGCTTGGACCATTTATCTTACATCAACTCTAACAATGTGGAAGTGCCTATTAAAGATGATATGTTAGATGTAAAACTCTAAAGGGTACACTGCATCCCCAAGGACTTATCAAAGATCGCTACTCTTCTAACATCTAGGCCTTCACCCCAGACTATGAAAAACAAAGAGAAGTAGCTCACAATTCACACCACCCCCTTTCAAATCATTAGTGGGGAACTATACAAATTGAGTCAAGATGAAGTCCTATGCTGATGTGTCTTAGAACATGAAAAGAGATCCATTTTTCAATAAGAACATGAGGGGATTGTAGGAGGCCATTGCATAAGAGATGCTATGGCATTTAAGGTGATACAATCAATCTTATAGTGTCTAAGGGACATTGACTTTTTTGGAATGATCACTCCCATTGCAAGGTGCACATGTACATAATATATTTTGGTAGCCACAAATTACTTCACTAAGTGGGCCAAGATAGTGCCAACCAAATACTACACAATAACCATCACCATAAGGTTTATATGGGAGAACATCATTAGTCACTATGGGTTCCCACTTAGTTTTACTAGTGATAGAGACACACACTTCATCAATGAAACTATGCATATCCTATGAATGGAATATATGGTGGCACACCATAAGACAACTTGTTATCATCCAGAAGAAAATGGAACAATTATGATGTTCAATAAGATAATAGGGATGTGCCTTACAAAGATATGTAATATGGGTCACAAAGATTTGGATGATCATGTGTCAGATTTATCATGGGCCTACTGCACTACCTAAAAGTACCTAAACAAGGCTACCCTTCCAATTGGTGTTTTTCATAGAGGCTATTTTATTTATGGAGTTCATATTACCCTAACTATGTATTACATATATTAGATGTTTGGATGACCGAGAATATTTGAGTGCATGATTTGAAGACTTGGAGTGCTTGGATGAGACATGCACCCAAACAAGATGGATCGAAGAAGTAGAAAAGGTGCATCAAAAGTTGTGGCATGAGAAACACATCAATTGAAAGATACTTACAGAAGAAACATTAGTCTTGCTATATGACTCCACATACCTTAAGCACTAAAGCAAGCTATAAATTAGGTGGATGGGCCCTTACATCATCTATAACATATTAAAGATAGACACATGTAGGCTACAGATGTCAATAGGTGAAATTCTCCCTGGGAATTCTAATGGCAACTAATTTAAGCCTTATAAACAATAGAATAGCATTTGCATCATCAAAAACTAACTTCTTAATCACAAGTTGGTTATGTTATGATGACTAGAATAATTTTTTTTGTAAGTAAAATGTTTCCTTAGGTTTTATGTTGATTATGTGTTGTTTATAAAAAGTTAATAATTGAGGCTCTTTAAGGCCCATAAGATAACTCTTCAAGAACTTCTAAGCATAACTCCAATTAGGTGAGTCGAGCATATTTATTTTATAATCACCTAAGGCTAGACACCCAAGTTTTTGGTTGTATGGAGTTTGTCATACTTTGAATATTTGAGAGTACCAAGTGAAAAAAGGAGGCATGTAGGATGATATTGTGTAAGAGATGAAAGGGAGGTACATAAGATGCTAAGTTCACAATAAATCTATAGATTAAAGTGTTGGAGGACTAGTACAAAACTTTATATAGGGTAGGGTAGGCCAAAGAAAGATACAAAATCATAGAGAAATCAACAAAGGAATGGAAGTGTTTTTATAAGTAAATGAAATATGAAGAGGAGATGGAATCAAGGAGGTTAAATCATGTGCATGTGAAGCATTACACCTAGGTTGCCATACAAAAGGTGAAGGTCATGCCAAGGTTAATGAAGCATAGGAGAAAGATTTCCAAGATGATATGATATCCACCCAATGGCAGGTAGGAAGTGACCATTTGAATCATCGATAACTTCACCAAAAAATACATTAAGATAAATTAATGTTGTGATGGTAGAGACACAAAGATCCAAAATAAATGTGAATGTGATGGCATATTTTTGAAGGATTTTGTGGGTTTTAGTAGATTTCAAAAAATCCATGTGCCACTATGACATTAATCACCTAAATTTAAGATGATAGCTGAAATTAAGGTATAAAGGGGCAAATGAGCAATTATAGACAGTTATAGACCTTTTTCAAACTTGAACACAAAACCATAGCCAATCTAGAGCCAAAGTAAGAAAATGCTACCATAGGAGAACTTGAGCACCCATAGCTACCAAATGAGAATGATTAAAAGGAGAAAGAGATTATGTTCCCATTGAGATTGGAAAGGAGGCATGTGTTGAGGGAATTATAAGAAAACCAAATACAATAGATATAGAGTACCACTGAGGCCACCAATAATGGTGAATAAAGATCAAAATCTTAAGTCATAGTCACAAACCCTATGACTATGAAGAAACATTATAGCCTTTAGAAATACCAACATACCATAATTCAACACTAATTGGTTTAGAATGGGAAATAAATGGTTAAGTTATGGTCTACCACAAGTGTAAAAGGATTCTAAGGAGTGGATAGTATAATATATAGCTATTATGAAGAAGGAATAACCAATTGAAGGAATTAGCATCACTGAGGTTGACCCTGAGGCACTCACCAAGATGTCATATAAAGAGATGTAGTTTCCCCCAAAGGTCATAATGGTGAAAACTTAGGTATTTTTTTTACACACCTATAAGTTGAAAGAATAAAACCATCATACAATGAGCAATGTGTAAGAGATTAACCAAGATTGGGTATTTGACATGGGAGCAAAGATAGAGGAGGGCAAGACATCATTTCATGTCTCCATTTGATATAGGCTTGTTACCACCAACATAACCTAGCTATATGAGTTTCCATGTTTTGGTAAGCTAAAGGAACTCATTCAATTCCTCCTCTTTCACATCCATGGGGATTTATTCTAATTCATAGGGATGTGCATGCAAATATCAGTGCACCTCATTAGTAGAATCACTAAGCTCCCTTACCTAGGCATAGACATCTGCCTAATGATGGAAGATGATGAATAAGTGGAAAAGGTTGTGAAACTCCTTGGTTATTACAAGGTAGGGTTCACATTCCCAATCAAAGACATAAAGGACCTCAGCATAACGGTAGTGGTATGCCTTGTGACCTCTAAGCTTTATTCCAATAGAAGATGGACAAACTTCATCAAGACCTACTTATGCATTTCCCACCACATGAGACAAGGGGTAAAGTTCAACATTAATAAATTTATTGATGAAGAGATGGTGAAGAATGCACTGGATTGTCATAAGGAATGAGAGACCTTTAGGTAGGGGTTGATATTGATATTAATAGGAATGGAGGAGATTGGTGTTCCTAATTGTGATAAAGACAATATTTGGGTCTTCCCAGTGAACAAAGACTCCCCAACACTAAGGTACCAAGACTTCACTTATCTACCCTCCTTTTCCCAAAAATATAAGACACAAGTGATAGGGTAGTTTTCTCAATACATTAACACATTTGGGATTGAATGGTGTATCTTTTAGGAGCTCCCTTAGCATATGTTTAGAATGAATACCTTTGCCATCATGTAACATTTTTGTGTAGTACACTTGGTGCTCATAGATGGAAACCTATCCAAATGGATCAAAATCCCTTGAAAATTTTCAATAAAATATTTTAAGAAGGCTTTAAGGAGGATTTATAATGTGTAGTAGTTAGATATTCCAATGAAGGCCATGTATTTGGAAATGGGTAGGTTGAGGTGTTAGTATGTGTACCTAGGAGATAAAGCCACACAAGACAAGGATGATGACGTAGATCACATGAACTAACTTTCCCTATAGAGGGAAGATATAAATGGATGCATCTTCATGTTGTATTATGAGATGAAGCCATAGAATAAGGGAATACACCCTAAAATATATGATGATTACCCCCTATAGATCGATAGCAAAGGGAAGATAGAGCGCACAATTTAGGATAAGTCTCCCCAAAATAAGTGGGGAGAAAACCTTGAAGAAATTTAGGAGTGCATCAGGTTGAGGGTCACCTATGGTGAATAAATAACACCTCTATTTCTAAAGAAGAAGAGTGTGACCTTTACACTAGAAACTACTTAATTCGACAAGAAGTATATAAAAAAATGTCTAAGGGGTCCATTGCGCTCCCTACAATAGATCTAGCATAAATGGAGTTAGAAAATCCCCATGTGTGAGGAAGGGAAGAAGAGATGGATAAAGAGGTAGAATAATAAGGTATAAAATCTTGCATTATTCAAGAAGAATAAGTGGGAGAGGATCCTAGAACTGAAGAGGTTCAAAACTCCCTCCAAGGTGGCACAACTACCTTGTTTAAAAAAATAGAGAAGATGACCAACACCTCCAAAAAACATTCCACACAACCTCCATAAACAAAGGAGGACAAGAGAAGGTTATGGAGGAAAATGGATCACAACAAAGAAGAAATCAAGATGGCACTAACATTGGAGAAGAGGAGGAAGGCCTGGAAGGAAGTTAGTATGATTCAAGTAGAGATTGAGAAGACCAAGGCCAAGGAAGAGAAGGCCAAAGAATATAAGGCCAAGAGAAAGAATAAAATGAAGAAAGTTCTTGCAAACATGGAACTAGATATTGAGAAAGAAAATAAGGTGCCTATCACCCCCACCAGGATAGCAAATGAAGCTACACAATAGGCATGCCCAAGTAATGAAGGGGTTCCTAAAGAAAAGGAAGGTGATACTAGCGCTTTATAAAAATAACATATAGAGATTGGAAAAGAACCCTGGTAGGAATAGGAACAAGGTGAATCTGATGCTAAGAAAATACAAATAGAGGTGATCACTAATACACCCAAGGAAGAAGAAGTAGGAAAAGGGGAAAATTCAAAGGAATAACCCTTCACATAACAAGGAGAAACATCTGAGGAAATTTTCAAAGAGAGTGGTAGTGCTAGTGAAGAAGAAGAGAAAATGGAGCTATCTATCACTGAGGAATAAGGCATAGAATTGAGACTCAAAAAGAAAGTGTAGAAGGGGTATAAAAATGAATATTTCTATATGTTTAAATATATTCCCCCCAAAGCCATCAAATTTAAAATGTTTAAACAACTTACATTTATGTTTGATAGCTACATGGATGAGCCTCACTTTGAGGTTCCTTAGAAGGACATATTAGGCATAGATGAACTTGAGGAGTGGAATTGTATACAATAAAAAATTCATCATGTCCATAAATCAATCCTAGATTAGATGGGATAGAACACACCTACACTTCTGATTGAGGAGCATACGATTACTAAGTGGTAGAATGAACAATGTGAGGATCCATTAGACTTGATTAGGGGATCACTTGTCACTACATACCATGTGAGATAGGGTTCCAAATCCTATAGTCTAACACAATCACAAAACAACCCTAAAAGAGTCCTATGATTTAATATTTCACGAATCTAATAACAAGAAAAGTAAATCTAATCTAGTGCACAGCAAAGCTTATGGTACAAAGTGGGGGTTATTAAAGAAAAGTAATCAAAACATGTATATTAAACTTCAAATATAGTAAGTATGAGTAACACCGTAATACATAGAATATGAAGAGCAATATTATTCAAGCTAACACTTATGTTCCTTATATCTACTAAAAGAGAGGAGAACAAAGTTAGAATATACTTACCTGAATCTGAACCCATCGAGACTCAATCTCTCCTTTGAACAAAGGGGATTCACAATAGATTTTTGTGGTTTATAAATATCACTTTTTTATGCCAAAGCATCTAAGACCTATCCAAAAGACTAGATTCTCCAAAATAAGAAACCTAAGCTAAGTCTCCTCAAGTAAAATGTTGGAAGAGCAAATTGTGAAGAATTGTGAGTGAATAATAACTCTTAATTACATATTATAATAGTGCCCAAAATGACCTTATATTTATAGGTATAACTTACTCTAAAATCATTTGGGAATGTCAGTTAAGCTAGGTCAACCTGATCAACCTAACACATTTTTGGGCTAACTCACTAGGTCTATGTTAGGTCAGTTAGGAGGCTAACAAACCAAAAGAGCTAAAATGTCCCTAAACTATACTAGGTCGACCATGTTGACCTAATATGCTAAATAAGTCAAAAGGGTGCGAAGTAAGGAAATGAAGGATAGAAAGAGGGAAAAGACTAGAATATTATGTAAGGGAGGAGAGACAACTTAGGTAACGGTTATAGGAACTAGTTGGATTGGTAATAATGTGGCAAAAAGGGAAAAAAATCTTGCGAAGCACCAAAAGTCTTCCCACCCCTTAGTGACACATGATGAGATTCAATTGGTCCATATGTATACACAATAATTTCAACTTTTATCAAATAGTAACACTTTACATATTGCAATAATCCATCGAGACTCAATCTCTCTAAGTGCATGCCCTAAGGGGTGAACTAGGAAAGGGGTGGGTAGACCTTTGGTGTTTCACAAGATTGTTTTCCCTTTTTTCCATATTATTACCAATCTAACTATTTCCTAAAACCTTTTCTTAAGTTGCTTATCCTCCCTTACATAATATTCTAGTATTTTTCCTCTGTCTATCCTTCATTTCCTTGTTTATTAGCCTTTTAACATGTTCAACATACTAGGTCAACTTGGTTAACCTAGTATAGTTTAGGGACCCTTTTCTTTCTTTTGGTTTGTTAGACTCCTAGTTGACCTAACACAAACCTAGTGAGTTATCCAAAAAATATGTTACATCGACTGGGTTAAACTAGCATAGCTGATGTTTCCAAATTATTTTAGTGTAATTTACTCCTATAAATACAAGTTTATTTTACTCATTATTAGAATATTCAATCAAGATTTATTATTCACTTATGATTCTTCATAATCTACTCTTCCACCATTTTACTTGAGGAAACTTAGCTTAGGTTTCTTATTTTAGATAATCTAGTCTAGTGGATAGGTCTTGGATGCTTTGGCATAAAAAAGTGATCCTTACAAACCATAACAACCTCTTGTAGAGCCCCTTTGGCCAAAGGAGAGATTGAGTCTTGATGGGTTCACATTCAAGTAAGTATATTATAACTTTGTTCTCTTCTCTTTTAGCAATAGAAGTAGCATAAATGTTTTATCAAATAATTTTACTCTTCATATCATATGTATTAAGGTGTTACTCATACTTAATTTATTTTAAGTTCCCTATACATGTTTTGATTTATTTACTTTACTAACCCCCACTTTGTGTCACAATATTTGGTGTGCACTAGATTATATTTACTTTTCTTATTATTAGATTAGTGAAATATTAAATCATTAGACTATTTTAGGGTTGTTTTGTGATTATGTTGGACTACAAGCTTTAGAACCCTATCTCACATGGTGTGTTGTGAAAAGTGATCCGTTAATCAGGTCTAGTAGATCCTCACATTAGTCATGCTCCCACTTAACAATTATATGCTCCCCAATTGGAAGTGTAAGCGTGCTCTATCCCATCTGATATAGGATTGATTTATGAACATGATGTATTTTTCATTACAAATAAGAATGGCTACCTCATAATAAAACCCCACACCATGAACCCAATCTAATAAAGTTGCAAGAAATAAAATCATCAATGATGGTAGAGAAAAGAAATGGAAGAAACTTTGTAAGGATGTCGAAGATGAAGTACAAGCCATGAAATTCAAACTATATTAGCTATGGACTGCATAGAGATGGATGAGCCATCCCTTTTGGTAAAAATTGATATATTGAACCTCTTAGAGGCTGATAAATTATGTGTGCTAGTGGAGCATATGATCTTAAGGATGAAATTAGAGCCAACATAGGAAGAATAATAAAACCCAAGAGTCATGATATAGAAGGAGCTGTTTTCCAAGATCAAAGAGGTGGAGGACCTTTTCTTAAAGTTATAAAGAGTGTAGATGCATTCAATGCCATATTCATGAAATTTTCCAACCAAGTATTAGTCATAGATGCATGCCTCAAGAAGGAAAAGGAAGAAAATGAAGAGCTAATGATGAAGGTGTATTATACAAGCAAGGTGAAGCACACATAGATAATGGGAAAGGTTAATGTACTAAGCACATAGATAAAGGACCAAGAATAGAACTTGGAAGCACTCTTATGTACCTTGAAAACTAATGCCTATATTCAAAGAGCAATCTTGGATGGAAGAGTGACAAAGGCCAAGATAATTATATAATCATTTAGGAAGGAATTGGAGAAGATAGATGTGATTGTGATTAGGACTACCTTAATATAAATAAATAATTCCACTAAGGAAGTCAAGCTCACCATCAAAGGCTTTGAGGACTTCAACATCAAGCTTAGGGAGAGACCCAAATTCTACATGCCAAATACTTTAACTGATTAGTCTAAGGGTAGACTAACAATTTTGTATATGGTAATGTTGGGTCCTTATTTTGTTAAGTATGGGATCCATGCTAGCATGTCATACATCTCAGCATGAGGCAATCACTTGGGTGATGATTGAAAATTTTGGCATCTTGGTGTTAATAAGAGGAAATAATGTAGATCTTGTACCAACTAGCAAGTAGGTAATTATTGCTTGGATATTTAGGGTATCTTCTAATAATGATAACATGTGATGATCATAGTGTGAAGGGTACAAGGTGATGAAGTTGGTACAATGATAAAAAAGGCTCTAGTTTAACATCTATCATGTACTCTCCACTTTGGCAAGGGGATGTTATTATGTGTTATAAAAGGGGGATCAAGCCTATAAAGTGATGATGTAATATTAATACAACTAAGCTTTAGAGAAATCAAACTGGATTCTTAACACTATGATTATTCTTAAGAATAACATAAATGACTTTAAGGCTTAAAATTATAGCTCCCAAGCTCACTTATGAGCCTCTAGGCCGTTAATTACTTTGAAGTTAAGCATATACTCTATTTATTTTAAGTGTTATAGACTCTATTATTCATTTGAACTTTAATTAATCAAGAAGGTTATTGTGTATCATACAGTGTTCATGGTTTATACTTCCTTGATGTTGATTAGTTGAATTTGCAATGAATGTAATAGTCATAATATTTCAATTCTAGCTTAGTTATGTTAAGTAATGTGTATTCAATATTTTGATCTATGTCTTTAATGGCATCTCTATGTTAATTGATAATGTTAGCATATCTTTTAGGGATATCTAAGTGTGGAAAACATCATGAACCAAGTGTTCTGTTTCTAAGAATCACTATCCTAAGTATGAATAACTAGAGTGAGAATAGTCCCTTAATCCTTAAAAATAGCCAAATGACACTAATATTAGTGAAACAAAGGCTAGCACCCTTAGGACTATAGAACCACCCTAATATAGTCTTGCACCTATAGACCATAAAACTTAGCTAGAAAAAGGTTGTGATAATGAATCTACCAAAATCCTATGTTGGAATGACCAAGTCCTATGAGTGAAATATTATGCCATGGCACAACTAACCCAATGTGGACCCCCATTCTTTCTATATTGTACTTTGGGTGAGTGCATAAGGCTAGCAGCTTATGTGAATTGATGCTAGTGCAATCAAGTGATAAATTTTGAGTGCTACAAGAATATACTATGATATCACATAGTTGTAATGAGTCCTAAACTAACTCAAACAATCAAATGAGTACCTAACTTTATTAATTAACACCCTTTTCTACAATAGAATTGATGCACCACCCTATCTTGTCATGCCACCCACTGCTCATCCCACCAATATATATATATATATATATATATATATATATATATATATATGTATGTGGGAGTGTACCTCACATCTTCCAAATCATCCCCTATTGGTACTTGATCCTCTTCTATTGTGAAATCTCTCATTAGTTTTTTAGGTAGCTCCCATTCTATCTCATCCCACATGTATACATGTAGGGCCCAAGGTATGTCTTGCACCAATCCAAACTACCATCACACTCAACCAAAATATAGGTACTTCTAATAGTCTATCATCTTCCATATAACCCAACACTCCCTCCATACCCTTATCATCTCTATCTCCACCCCAAGCCACTCAATAAATCATAGATAAGGCCTCTAAATGATATCAACCACCCTCAAACCCTCTAAAACACCCCTAGAGTAATCAAAGTATCTAAAAACTCCATTTGTAAATCCCCACACTAGATCAACCTTCCACCATAGGAAGGTCATGTTATAGTATATCTGATACCACCATATCCATGGGGTACCAATGGGCCACATTATCTTGATGTGCTCATAGGGCCAACACTATAATATGACAATAACATCTAAACCATAGTGCCTCTAGGTCCTCTGACCCTAGATCTCCTTATAAATCTATGCTACTAAGGTGGATGCAAATGTAAAAATGGTGTAATGTTCCATCATTTATTTAACAACACCAATCGAGATCCATGAAAATGTCCCTCCCCCTGAGTCTAAGAGTGTGTATCATGAGATCACCAAAATCATCATAGTAAGGATGCCTCTCCTCACTATGTATACTCTATAAAGAGGCTCAAAAGTAAATCCCCTAATATTAAAACTAATCCCCTCTATATCATCATCATATAGGCATCTTAAATATTCTCCTTAGCCTTGATCATCTACTAGTATTATAGGTGCTTCCTGTACCAAAATTCATAAAATTTGGTGGACATCCTCCTTAGTGATGGTCATCTTCCTAGTCAATAGCTAGAAGGTCCTAATTGTAACATCCCACCGCTCCACTAAAGACACCAACAATCCTATATCTTGAATATAGCTAGAAGGTCCTAATACATAGAATATGAAGAGTAATATTATTCAATACAACATTTATGCTACTTCTATTACTAAAAGAGAAGAGAAAAAATTTATAATATACTTACTTGAATGTGAACCCATCAAGACTCAATCTCAATAAATCATAGATAAGGCCTCTAAATGATATTAGCCACCCTCAAACCCTCTAAAACACCCCTAACGTAATCAAAGTCCCTAAAAACTCCATTTGTAAATCCCCACACTAGATTAACCTTCCACCATAGGAAGGTCATGTTGTAGTCTATCTCATACCACCATATCCATGGGGTACCAATGGGCCACATTATCTTGATGTGCTCGTAGGCCCAACACTATAATATGACAATAACATCTAAACCATAGTGCTTCTAGGTCGTCCGACCCTAGAGCTCCTTGTAAATCTATGCTATTAAGGTGGATGCAAATGTAAAAATGGTGTAATGTTCCATCATTTGTTTAACAACACTAGTCAAGATCCATGAAAATGTCCCTCCCCCTAAGTCTAAGAGTGTGTATCATGAGATCACCAAAATCATCATAGTAAGGATGCCTCTCCTCACTATGTATACTCTATAAAGAGGCTCAAAATTAAATCCCCCAATATTAAAACTAATCCCCTCTATATCATCATCATATAGGCCTCTTAAATATTCTCCTTAGCCTTGATCATCTACTAGTATTATAGGTGCTTCCTGTACCAAAAGTCATAAAATTTGGTAGACATCCTCCTTAGTGATGGTCATCTTCCCAGTCGATAGCTAGAAGGTCCTAATTGTAACATTCCACCACTCCAATAAAGACACCAACAATCCTATGTCTTGATGGATACATTAATAGTGATGCACCCCTCTTAAGCCTATGGTGTATATATGGGCCCAATCATCATTACTCAATTAAACTCATAGTCACTCTAGTAAGGGAAACACTTGATCTCATAGTCATAATAGCCCCCATTCCTGACATAAATATCTCTTATAAGCCTAAGAAATATAACTTATACTAAACCCTAACTCTATTCTAAACCCTTCCCATTTTATGTGAATCAGCATCGATTCCTAAAATATTGGTGTTGTTCTACATCAATTGGCACCATTTCATTTAAATGATGTCGATTCCCTGTGAATCATCACTAATTCACTAGGGAATTGACATCAATTATGTAGTGACATATCCCCATAACCTAGCCTAACCCTAACCCCCAAAAAATCCTAAAAATCTTTAAAAATCATAAAACTCAAAAAATTACTAAAATAATCAACCTACCTCATCTTGTGAGAATCATCGATGTCATAATCCTATATCACTATCCTCCATATCATTTGATAACACTTGTTTCATTTGAGCTCTCAACATCATTAAATTTTCACAAATAACAAATACACCCTTTTATACATTAGAATTGATTATGTACTTGAATTTGGATTGGCACCAATACATTTTAGATCGATGCCATTTGGGTAGATCATTGCCACTTCACTCTAGATTGTGCCAATTGGCCCCTTTTTTGCATTACTTGTACTCTCGCATACATCCAACCTTGTTCCTAGCTATTCTTAATTCCTTGTCATATCTATCCTATTATTTAACCTATACCATTTCAAGTTTGTGGATTTTAATCCCATGATAGTTCCATAGCCTATGTAAGGCATGCACTCTTTTGGGTATCTCTCCTTAATGGGTTCTAAGAATGCATTCTCCGTTGAGAACATTTATCTATAGGTAGTGTGCACAGTGTTATAGCACACTGGATGCTTTAATCAGTGAACTTTATCACTTTTTCTCTTGTTTAGCATTTGTTAATCCCACCTATTCATAGTTATGGTATCTAATTATAGGATTTACCCTGGGGAATATCTACCTATATTATCTTCAATCCTGATAGTGAAAAACAATGCTTCATTTTATGCATCCACACTTATTATATCCTATCTATTATTTATCCACACCATCCATTGTTCCATTTTTAAAACCCATTTATCACTCATTATTCTCCATTATCTCCTATTTTGAGGGGGGATTCCTCCTCACATAAACTTGGGGTAATAGACCTTTCATAGGTTTTATCTCAAGGCACATATTTTTTACCACTCCACAAAAAGCGGAAAATGTAGACACTATAGTTTCATACACCTAGGGATGATTAATTAGGTATCATATGTCCTATTTATTTAAATATCCTAAATAAAACCTATCCTTAGGTTTAATTTATTTTCCATTTACTAACTCAATAAATAGTCTTTACTTTCACTTATTTTCCCCTCCCAACCTCCTAATCCATTTATAACCTCAGAATCTACACCCATAACCATTTTATCCCTATGTGGAGTCATTACCAATAATTCCACCCATTTATGAGATATTCTTACCCATAGTTGAAACAAAAGCTCCATTTAAGCTGAATCAACAATAATTCTCCTATGATTAGTGTCAATTCTCTAGATTGACATTGATCCATAAATACTCAGCCTGTACTTGCATTTTAAGCCAAAAAATTTAGAGCCTCAAATTGATGTTAGAATTATTGGAGATTTCATGAAATTATTAGTGAAACTCTACTAGATTTATGTTGTGTTCAATCATATCCTCTGTATAACCCTAATTACTTCCTACACCTATGGAATAATTTCAATCTACTCACAAGATGATCAAAGGTAAGTATCATATTCCATTTTATCATTCTCTATCAATTAATATTTCATTTATCCATCTATTTAATCATTAAAATATTATTATCATCATTCTTTATCTATTTATCAACCTCTATTAGAAAATCTATATCATTTGATTTTCTATTTTATTAAACTCAACCATAGAGAGAATTGACACCAATTCATTCCAAATCAACATTAATTATACTGATCATTACCAATCCTATTAGGATTGGCTTCAATCTACTATGTTTAAATCAAAAACATTGAGACCTTAATATTTAGCCTTTATTTTCAATCCTTTTTTGATTATTGTTATTTGTACATGGATTTTTCTTGTAGATGAATCTACCTAGTTTATTTCATGACATAACCAATATAATTTATCTCCCCATAGTTTCCCAACCTTTATTTGTGGATAAAAGTGACATAGTCTTTGAGATACCCCTTTGTGTAATCATTTATTCACTCTATCATGAAGCCACTGAAGAACAATTATCTATTATCCAAGATGATATAGATTTTGCTTTCATTTATTGGTAGGAATACTTCATTTACATTGATATCTTATTTTAGAACTAAATATTTATCAACATTGTGATCATATCATTTATCTATTTATAATTTTACATGATTTTTATTCACTTAATTGCATAAATAGTGGACCAACATCCTTCTAAGAATGTTTACACTTCCTAGAACTAATATTTGATTGGGCAGTCCACTCATCTCTTTTATTAATATATTTTTGTCAAGTACTTGTGTGCAGGTTGGCCCTCCTAGCCAAAAATGAGTTCTCACTATTTTTGGATTCAAAGTGGTGCAAAATGTATTTTTATCCATAGGTATTCCCCATAAACCCTATTTTACTTTGAGTTTCTAGTAAGCAATATTTAATTTAAAAGAAAATGAAAAACTACTTAAACATTGACATAGATGCAATTGTAAGATGAGAAGAAAAATAGAAGCTTGCATGATTGAATTATTTATATCTTAAAACACCCTCTTAGAAGAAGCATCCCATTTTATCTTATCCCCTTATTTTGGCATGGTATTTAGAGGTTTAGTGATTTTGGAAAAATCATAAATAAACTTTTGTACAAGATTGTTTTTTCCAAAAAATGATTTTAGCTCTTTCTTACTATTTGGTAGTTTAATATTTCAAATAGCATTATCCCATTCTATATCTATTGACATACTAATTTTGGTTATAATATCTTACCTTATATTTCATGTAAGACACATCTTTGGGGGTTTAGAGATATTCTAAAATTTATACAATGTTCGAAGGCCTTCTCTAGATGATTGAAATGATTTGATCTACATTTGGAAAATATAGTTAGGTCATCTATTATACTAATTTGAATTTACCAATCAGGCCTTTGAAATCAATGTCCATAGCTCTTTGAAAGTTTTCACTATTATTGAGAAAATCAAATGACATTTTAGTGTAAGCATGGGTGCCCCACTTAGTGGAGAATGTTATTTTGGTGTTGTATACTCTATCTTCTAATATTGATTAAAACTAGGGAATCTATCTAGGAAAGACATTATCTATAAATCAAAGACTTATTGAATGACATCATCAAGTGAAGGTAAGGGATAGTTATATTTTTATAATGAATGATTGAGATTTCTAAAATCTATAAAGAGAATAATTTATCCATTTTTATTCCTCACAAGTACTAGGTTTAATATCCATATTGAAATATAGATAAGAAATACAATTCCAGTTGCTAATATCTTATGGAATTCTTTCATAATTAGTGGTTTGAATATTAGATTGACTATCCTTTAGAACTACCTAAAGAGCTTTTGACCAGGATTCAAAGGAATTTTATTAGTAATAACATGAGGGTTGAACACTCTCAAATAATTTTAAGTCCATGTTATAATGTCTTAATAGTTAAATGACATATTTTTCAATGTTTCCATCTCTTCATCACTATCCTTAGGCCCAAACATCATGTTTTTAGGCCTATCTATAGTTACCACATTGAGAATCCATGTGTATTGAATTAGATAATTTTTTTTCTCTAATTTATATATTATACTACCCAAATCAAACAATATCTCTAGTGACAACATGCCTTTAAGAATATGATTCTCTTTTAGCTAAATCATTCCATTCATATTATGTTGATGTTCTTCAAAATTAAATATTTCATCTTCATCAATTACATGCACATAAAAAACATTGGAGTTAGAAAAGAAATAAATAATTTGTTTATCATCATCAAAAACTTTTAAGTTCTTAACATTATCAAGCATAGAGAGATAAGAGATCAATTCTACTAAAAGTTTTTGCAAGTCAGTGTTATCTTATGGTGTGAGGTTAGCAGTTAAAATAGTTAATGAATTAACCATTATGTTTTTACCTCTAGGTATGAATGAAATTTTAGGCACTAAAATATTAAATAAATTCCCAATTCATGGTATCTATATTTATTTAAATAATAAAGTTTACATTGAAAATTTTTATGTACTTAATTGATGATCAATTCAAAATCACTAAAGACTCTTAATTGATGGACATCAAACCTGATTGTTAACTATAGACCCAAGACTAAGGCTTCATATTATATCATGTTTTAGATTAAGGTAAAAATAGGTTTTGAAGGGACCCCGAAACCTTGCACAAGGAGAAAGATAAACCTTAAAGCACAACCAGGTTAACAAAAGAACCTGAATACAGAAAAGAACTAAAACCAGGTTTTACAGGGACCTGTTACCAACAAATAAGACAATGAAAAAATAGCAGTCAAAACACTGATCTGAAAGTAAACCAAATGGAATAGCAAGCTGAAAAAGCTTTCAGACCAATAACCTGCAAACCAAAAAAATCGGTTTGTAGCCCCCAAAAAACCAATCAACAGAAAGGAGCTTTGGATGAATCTTTTAAATTAAGATTTTTCTTTTTACATGACCGAAGATTCATATCTAGAGGAGGGACCAAAGACTTAGACTTCTTTCTTCTAACTACTATCCAACCATCCTCTACCTTAACTGCCTCAGTAACCCATGCCTCAGAAGCCAAAGAACTTTGGACACCAGAAGGCATAAGCTCCTTGTGACCGTCAAACACATTCTGGCTTTTAGAAAGATCCTCCAAAATAGGGGGAGAGACCACCACCTCCTCCTCAGGCTCAGCTGTATCAGTAACTACAGCCTCCTCAAAGACTTCATTTGAATGATTCTCCAGAGATTCCTCTTCATCTTTCGATTCAAATTGCAACCTTTCCTCATCCTCGGTCTAGGAATATGTTGTTGTTTCCAAAGGTAGTTTGTCTATGCTATGTTCAGAGAAATCCTTTGGCCACCAAGAAGGTGAACGTCTGGGATTGATTTTCCCAGCAACACAATGACCAGCAATATGTCATTAGTATCAGGAAACTATAATAAAAAATATACAATGTGTTTCTTACCATTAGAATCAATGAGAATGATACCAACCATAGCTTCTTGTTTGGATCGTGCTTCATGTAAATATAGTGACCACATAACTAAACTCTAATTAGGATCAATTATTTGATTATTTGATTTAGTTGGTAAGTTATAAAATCATGTATTTATATAGGTAAATTTAACCTTTTTTTGATAGCATTGTACTATGTTATCAATAACTTCATCTATGGCTCTCTATCAATTCTTATTTGACTTGACACTCTTCTCCATGGCAACCACATGTGGGAAAAAACTATTACCTTATATCCATTGAGTGATATTGACCAATATTTGATTAATAACATGACATATGATTCATGTGTGTGAAATAATCATATATTTATGAACTTATACACTCTTTTTTTATATTTCAACTACATGTGAACATTAAAAAACTCTCCAACTTTTACTTCAGATTTTTCCAAGTAAACTACCACCTTATTTGATTTCATGGGTGCCAATCTTAACTTCTTGAAAACACCTAAAAGAATAACATTAATTGATTAACCATAATATACAAGACAATTATGGATATTTTTACCAAAAATTATGATTGTAAGCAGGAATGGTGGAACTTCATTCCTAGTCTTATGAATTGCAACATTGGTATTGGTAGAGTTATTTAGTTTGTGTTGACTAGTCTTGTATATGATAGTCTGAAGAATAAAATCCATTTATTTAGTAATTTTTTCTAATTCATGAAGATTTATGTTCCCTTTTATCTTTTTCATGTCTTCTAAAATGTTATAACTAGTTTTACTAGTGGATGTTTGATTTTCATCTGATTTCAATGGAGGTAGATCATTTCTAGCCTTAGGATCAGGTGGTGTCAAAGTATTGTCTAGTGGAATTTAGGTAGTCAAATGATGATGGGGTCTATTCCCAATATTTTAATTTCCTCTTTGGTATTATTATAAGGAGTATATGTTATTAATGTTATCTTCATTCTCATTGTCTTCTGTGATAAGTAAATCTAGAGTTTCTAAGACATGGTTATATTAGGATATTTTGATGAATTAGAAGTGTCAAAACTTCTCAAATAATTTTTATAATTTGTGACATCTTAATATCCATCAATTTATCTTTATATAATGTCAAAGTCTATATGAAACTCAACAAAATCAATCTATCCATGTTGGGATGTGTTATGCACATGATAACAATTGGGCACAATCTCCATGATGTTAATCTCAGGTAGCTTATTGGATGTAGACTTAGCTTGTTTAAAAACTCTGTTAAAATGTCTATAATTACATTGATAATTTAATTTTGTGGTTGTATTTCTAGTACTTGAGCTACCTACTTGTTTTTTCAAGTTCATAAAATCATTACTTAATCTTTGGACCATTATTTGAATTGCATCCAATTTAGGTTTGGCTTCATCTTGAGGAGAATTATATGTATTATTGGTTGTAACTAGTTTTAAATCTTAATTTGAAGATAAACATTAGTTTAATACCAATTATATTTAGGAATCCTAAATTTTGATTAGGGGCAACATGACTCAATAGGAGTTTATTTGTAATAGGATGAAGCCAAGGCAATGCCACTTTCTTAATTTAACAATGGCATTAGGTTCAGATCAAACATGTTTAGGAGTAAAATATAAGCCAACATGTATCCTTATATATTGAGTTTACTATCCACTTTTATAGCTTATTGTAATGAACCAAAAATGGTATTTGAGTGCTAAGAATGCTCCTTGAGACTACATATCCCTAGATTATCCCTAGAGTTATCTTAGAGCCTATTTTCATTCTTATCTAGCCTTCATGTGGGCCACATGCATCCTTAGTCAGCTCTAAATTAGTCACAAACCCTCATTTTATGATCCTAGACCTTCATGCCAAGTGTTTTACCAATTAGATAATAGTGCCATAATAAGGACACTAGCGCCACATAGCACTAGTGTCCCCAAAATGGTGCTAATGTCTTTTGCCTTAAATTTCCCCAAATGGATATATTTTCAAAACAAAAGCCTCCTAAGGTTGGTTTAGACATCTTTTATCATCCACACAAGCAACATAATAATATATATACATGAATTTTATCCCTCTAACCACTAGATGGAAATCAGATGAAAAGTACATATTCAAACATAGAAAAAGCTGAGCATAATTAAGGTTATTAATCCCTATTTCAGCCTACTTCTATATACTACTATTTACAATATCCCTAATATCATATTTTTTAATATTTCTATTTTCAAGCACATTCAAGGCACTCAAGGCCACTATCATAATAACATCAATTTCACCTACACTAGTACTTAGGTGGGGAGAATTACATTAGGCCATATCCCTCCTTAGTGTATTGGTATATAGGCAGCTCTTTTCAAATCAAGGTGTTGAGGATGTCCAACCTACCCTACTAATGAACACACTTTTTAACTCATGTCCTATTTGTATGAAGGATTAGGGTTTGCCTAATAAATGAATTATTACAAGCATAATATAGGATTCTAAAACTTATGTGCATAGCAATAAACAATAGAGATCCAAACATAGGTTTACATAAAATCTTGGGATTGTATACATAGAGGACGCTCCTACCAATATCTAGACATTACCACCAATTTTCCAATAATGGAAGTACTATCTAATTTTGGTACTACTATTTAGGAGGGGTTATAACACAGGGATCCATTTTGTGACACTCAGACTAGCTTCCATATCAAGTTACATCACTCATATCATTCATATCATGTGTTTTCCATCTATGTCTTTATTTGGATTATTTATTAATATATTTATAAAATTCAAAGCTAGTTAATTATATAAAAAATTAGTGGTTATATTTATTACATATTATTTCCCTAATTTAGTCTACTAAGCTCTTTAATAAACATAAGATTTAAATACACTTTTTAATTCTTAAAAGGTTGAAACATTTGGTGAAACTAACTTACTTCAAAAATTACTCAATCCCTAATTCTAGATGCTCGTAGGGTTTGTATCTTTTTTATATCTATCCTCAAATTTTAGTTCTAAAATTTTAGTTTTGTTTTGATATTCAATTTTTATAATCTTTCTTAGATTAAAATTCTTTAAAGGTTTAAAATATACTTTAAATTATTTTCATACTTCCCAAACTAAAATGGTAGAATTCAACAACCAATTTAATGAGATTGATAAGAAACAATGGCAAGATTTTATGTCCAAATTTTTGGATATGAAATATGACCTCATTGCTATTATTCAAGAACTCCAAAAATCAAACAATGGTCATTATTTAACTCACCTAGCTAATAACATTATTGCACCTACAGTGGTGCCAACTTAGTTATCAAAACCAACACTTATAATTCAATAACCTTTAGTGACAACTACACCTCTTATGGCTAATTCCTCTACTCCAAATGTATAATCCCTTATGTATAAGGTCTATACTCTGTAGGCATAGGTGTTACATATTGAAAAGGGATCCACTAGGCCATCACATGCTTTGAATTATAATGTTATATTATATATAACTTTGGAACACCACATAAAGGTAACTCCCTTGCTATCTAGATTTTTGGAACCTAAACTTACATTGTATGATGGTAAGAGTGACCTAGAGCAGGATCTTCAATTATTTCATATAACATGTTTGGACTACATGTCTAATGATTGGATTATCATAAAATTGTTTCCATATAGTTTAAAGGACTATTCCTTATAGTGGTTTTATGACTTACCAAAAAAATCCATCATGTCACTCAATCCTTTGGAATACATGTTTCTAGTAAACTTCTATATAAATATCAATGACAAGATCTCATATGCTCAAGTTGCACAATTGAAATAAAATTCAAATGAACCTATTATAGAATATGTCTTATGATACAAGACTATATTAGCTAAATTGACTAGCCCCATGGTAGTCAATGAACTTTATCACATATTAAAATAGAGTCTTCTACCAATATTACATGAAATTATCTTGTTTAAGAAGTTTTGAACATTCACATATTTGTGCCACACAATAAAATAAAGAGAGGTCAAGCTTATATCAATGGGGAAACTAAAATATACCAATGGATTGAAATTAACTACTAAGAGTTAAAATAAGCATCCATAAAAGGTAAGGGCCACTAAGAAC